>CM066332.1:133642473-134014973 GCA_033807585.1 Hydrophis major | reverse complement strand
GACAGGGAGGGAAGAGGGCAGCCGATGATCTTCTGAGCTGCTTTGACTACCCTCTGTAATCTCTTCCTGTCCGCCATGGTACAGTTGCCATACCACACTGTGATGCAGTATGTCAACAGACTTTCAATGGACGCACGGTAGAAGGTAATCAGCAGGTTAGAGTCCAGATTGTGCTTCCTGAGCACCCGCAGGAAATGGAGTCTCTGCTGGGCCTTCTTAATGACCGCCGTGGTATTTTCCGTCCAAGAGATTTTATCAGCAATGATGACACCCAGAAACCGGAAGGTGTGGATCCTCTCCACCTGCTCTCCATCGATGTAAAGGGGAGCCAAATCTCTCTTCCAGTTTCAGGAATCATTTAGAAAAAGCATTGCAAGTAGAAAATATGTGGTTGAAGTGTGTTTGGGGGGAGGAAAGAAGGAGGGAGGTGTCATGTATGCAAATGGACTACTTGAAATCCCCGTGCCTTGATTGGCTAAGGCGCGGGGATTTCTGATTGGCCAGGCGAGCCGCGCCTGATTGGCCCGATTGGAGTCTCCCGCGATTGGTTTAAGCCGAGAGCGGGAGACTTGAATCGCTGCCATTGGCCGCGGCCGCCGAAGCCAAAGATATAAAAGCCGCAAGCTTTTTGTCTTTGGCGGTTCGGTTCCACCAGTGTTAATAAAGAGCTTGAATTGAAAGTCACTGACTACGAGTCTTAATTGCGGATACGACACTGGCGACGAGGGTGGGATCTCGCCTTTGAACCGAACCCCGTATCCGTTTAAGAACCAGCGACAGCGAAGATGGCGAAAATAGCACCGCCCGCTCCCTTCAACCCCGCCGCCGAGGACTGGGAATCGTACTCGGATCGATTCCGGATGTATCTGGAATGCGCCGGCATGAAGGACGCCCCGGGCCCGCTAAAACGCGCCGTCTTTCTCACACACTGCGGACCAGAAGTCTTCCAGATGGCCAAGGCATTGGCCAAACCAGCAGACGCAACCGCCATAGACTGGGACGTCCTCGAGCCCATACTGAGACGCCATTACGCCCCCGAGGTCCCCATCCTGATACGGCGAAACGAGTTCTACCGCAGAAACCAGAAACCGAACGAGAAATTAAGCGACTTTGTCGCTGAATTACGGCGCCTGGGAGGACTCTGTGAGTTTGAAGGGCTTAATAGTCTCATCAGAGACCGCTTCGTGCTCGGGCTATGGGATCCGACACTCCAGAGCCGTCTCATGGCAAAAGGCGACATCAGCCTAGCCGATGCCCTCACTGCGGCCGCAGCAGCAGAAGCCACCCGCACGTCAGCAGACACCATGCGAAGATCTGACGCGAAGGGCGGGAACAACAACCCCGCGAGGCCGGCCGACACCAGAAGCGAAGCGACCGCACACTACGGTGAATACCAATCAACCTCCAGCGCGTCAGATGACGAGGAGGACATACACCGTGTACAAATGGGACGAGGCGAACAGCGAAGCCAAAGAGGTCGCAGGTCGAGGACCAACTGCGCCGGTTGCGGCGGCGACCACCCCAGGTCAGAATGCCGATTCTTCGACGCTATCTGCAGGCATTGTGACCGACGAGGCCACATCGCTCAAGTTTGCCGCCAGAAAAAACCCCGCAGCCCACCCAAACGAGAACAACTTGACAGGAAGAGAGAAAACTCCCCGCCCAGAGCCAGAGAGCGCCAGCCAACGGGTCGATGGGACCAGAGACAACGATCGCAAAGAAGCAGTGACAGCCGGCGCAAAGAGGAAACCCACCAGACGGTGACCATTGGCCACGCCATTTCCGACGGAGCTAGAAAGGTTCACGTAGAAGTCCACATAGAGGGTCGACCATGTAAGATGGAAGTGGACTCCGGTTCCTACCTTTCTATGATTGCTTGGCGCGAAATCAAGCAACTAGTGCCTACACTACAAAGAAGAAACGTACCTGCCCAAAAAATCATCATAAAAGACTATCAAGGTAATCGCGTTCCGGTAGTGGGCACCAAGAACTTTAACATAACCTACAAAGGCCATACAGAACAACTTCCACTCACAATAGTCGACCGCGACCGCCCTAGCCTGCTGGGGTTACAATGGTTTGCTCCGCTTAACATCGCGCTGACAGGTGTCAACCACGTATCCATTGAAGCTTGGGAACAGCGGCTAACCGAAGAATTCCAGGAGGTCTTCAATGGAGAATTGGGCAAGTACCAGGGGCCCCTTATTTCATTTGATTTAGACCCAAGGGTTCCCCCGAAGCGGCTTAAGCCTAGAAGGGTACCCTTTGCATTAAAGCCCAAAATCGACGAGCAGCTAGACAAGCTCGTCAGACAAGGGGTGTTACAACCGACAGATCACGCCAGATGGGAAACCCCTATAGTGACCCCAATAAAACCAGACGGGTCCGTGAGAATCTGCGGGGACTATAAGGCCACTCTAAATGGCGCGTTGCAGCAAAGCGCCTACCCAGTCCCGGTAGTGCAACATTTACTGCACTCACTGGGAGGGGGCAAAGTTTTTGCTAAGCTCGACCTCGCACAAGCCTATCAACAACTACCTGTGGACGAGGAAACGGCGGAGGCCCAAACAATAGTGACCCACCGGGGGGCTTTTAAATGTAACAGACTTCAATTTGGGGTCAGCGTGGCACCAGGCATCTTCCAGAGCCTGATGGAACGCTTGCTGCAAGGCATCAAGGGGGTGGTGCCCTACTTCGATGACGTATTAGTGGCGGCGCCAAATGAAGCTGAACTAGAAAACCGTTTAAGACAAGTCTTAACGAAATTTAAAGAAACAGGACTTAAAGTCAAACGCGAAAAATGCCAACTTTGTACAAAACAAGTAGAGTTTCTGGGCTATCTCCTAGACCAGCAGGGCATCCACCCCACAACGAAAAAAGTAAAGGCCATCAAAGAAGCCCCCACCCCAAAGTCCAAATTAGAGCTGCAAGCGTTCTTAGGTTTACTAAACTTCTATAATGTCTTCCTACCTCAAAAGGCTACGGCAGCGGAACCTTTACATAGACTCCTGGACAAGAAGGCAGCCTGGAATTGGGGGAGACGGGAACAAACAGCTTTTCAAAAGACCAAAGACCTCCTCACCTCTGATGCCGTCCTAATGCAATTCTGCGAAACCCTGCCTGTAGCTGTCACTTGCGACGCATCACCCTTCGGCGTCGGCGCTGTCCTCAGCCATACCCTCCCAGACCAGAGAGAAGCACCTATCGCATTTTTCTCGAGAACTCTGACTAAACCAGAGCGGAACTATAGCCAGCTGGACAAAGAAGCTTTGGCTATAGTGGCCGCCGTTAAGCGTTTCCACGAGTACCTTTATGGCCGCCCATTCAAAATAGTGACTGACCATAAACCATTGCTGGGCATTCTCGCGGGAAACCGTCCCACACCAAACATCTTGTCACCCCGGATGACAAGATGGTCTGAATTCCTGGCAGCATACAACTATGAACTGCTACACAAGCCAGGTAAGAAGATATCGCACGCGGACGCTTTAAGCCGTTCCCCCTTACCTGACTCTGACCCTGACCCTGCACCAACAACAAATACCCTGTCCATCGAGTGTTTACCCATTACCGCATCGGACATAGCGAGGGAAACGGTTAAGGACAAACACTTAGCGCCAATCTTACGTTGGCTGCAAAAAGGCTGGCCGGAAAAAGACGATAACGAGACTTTTAAACCTTTCCGCCAGCGCCAGACGGAACTTTCACTACTGAGAGGATGTATCCTTTGGGGAGACAGGGTGGTAATTCCGACTAAATTACAGAACAGGGTCCTAGAGATGTTGCACGAGGGTCATCCTGGCATCGTCAGGACCAAAGCCCTGGCCAGGAGTTACGCTTGGTGGCCTGGCATGGACAGACAAATTGAAACATGGGTCGCCAAATGCCACCGGTGCCAGGAGACCAGATCCAGCCCACCCACGGCACCTATCCGGGACTGGGAGACACCTCGGGGACCCTGGTCCAGAATACATTTAGACTTTGCCGGCCCCACAAATGGCCACACCTTTTTAATCACAGTTGACGCATACTCAAACTGGCTAGAGGTGGCCGACATGAAATCCACCACCACGGAGGCCGTCATTAAAGAACTGTGTAAGCTGTTTGCCACCCACGGCCTCCCAGACGTCGTTGTCTCGGACAACGGACCACAGTTTACATCCATCGATTTTGAACGATTCCTGGCAGAAAAAGGCATCCGCCACGCGTTAACGGCACCGGCGCATCCGGCGGCGAACGGTAGGGCGGAGCGGATGGTCCAGTTTACAAAAAAGACCCTCCGGAAAATGGACCACGGGGAGATCAACGACAAGATCAACAGGCTGCTCTTCATACAGCACATCACGCCAAATACAACCACCAACAAGAGCCCTGCTGAGCTCCTGATGGGCAGGAAGCTGCGATCCCCACTCGACCGCCTACACCCAACCTACAACCCGGAACAGCCCCCAGACTCCAGCTCCAGGTATCGGACATTTGAACCAGGCGACCTAGTATACGCCAAAAACATGACGGGGGACCCCCTATGGATCCCAGCCGTCATAACTCAGATCACTGGTCCAAAGTCGTACCGGCTCCAAACCACCGACGGGCGAGCCTGGAAACGACATATCGACCAGCTCCGATCGCGAACATTGACTAACCTCAACCCCCAAGACACGAACCAAGGGGGGAGGGAACACCCGGTTAAACAACCGCAAGAACAAATAAAAATTAAAAACTCACCAGAACGCAGCCTTCACGAGTCACAGCCAGAGAAGAACCGTCTGGCCAGCTCTACCGACCCGGAGAAGCCAAGCGGGAGCGGCGGAATCCGCGACTCAACCGACCCGGTAGGCCCAGGCGGGAGCCGCGGCGAAGGAACCGGCCCGATCATCCAGCCGGTTCGCTCAGAGGCAGGAGCAGCCAAAAAGATGACCGCCCCTACCGAGATACAACAAGAAAATGAATTGCGCAGGTCATCTAGGACTCGACGGAGCCCCGCCTACCTGCGTGACTACACCACGTGAGAAGACCAAACCAAGAGGGGAGGGGTGTCATGTATGCAAATGGACTACTCGAAATCCCCGTGCCTTGATTGGCTAAGGCGCGGGGATTTCTGATTGGCCAGGCGAGCCGCGCCTGATTGGCCCGATTGGAGTCTCCCGCGATTGGTTTAAGCCGAGAGCGGGAGACTTGAATCGCTGCCATTGGCCGCGGCCGCCGAAGCCAAAGATATAAAAGCCGCAAGCTTTTTGTCTTTGGCGGTTCGGTTCCACCAGTGTTAATAAAGAGCTTGAATTGAAAGTCACCGACTACGAGTCTTAATTGCGGATACGACAGGAGGGAGGAGGGAGGGGGAAGAGGAGGGAAGGGAAGGAAAGGGAGGGAAGAGAAAGAAGGGGAAGTAAAGAGGGAGAGAATGAAATGAAGTAATGAAATGAAATAAAATGAAATGAAATGGGAAAAGAAAGGAGAGGAGAGGGAAGGGAAGGGAAGGAAAGGAAAGGATGAAGGAAAGGAAAGGAAAGGATGAAGGAAAGGAAAGGAAAGGATGAAGGAAAGGAAAGGAAAGGAAGAGGGAGGGAGGAACAGCTAACTGTATTATTGAAAGTTTCTGTTTCAAGCCATCCACCACTTCCACACACAGTAAGTATGCCAGATCGTGATGCATTATGCAACAGTTCCTGTAACATATACATCACTATATAAGCAGGAGCTGGAACAGACACAATCTTGCTGATCTGCTAGACTTACAGAAATATTCACACTGGGGAGTGCACAAATCTATCCAGGGCCTTTTCTAAATTCTAAATGAAGGCTGAAGATCTGGCTCCAATTTGGAGTGTCGAGCCCTTAAAATCTGTTCCAGAATGAAATTGCAAACCTGTTCTCTGAAGAGTTTCAAAGTGTGCGTATAATGTCCATGCATGCATGCATTACATCACAGTCTATATTATCAACTTTTTTCCCCTCTTTCTTACTGAATTCTACTTTCGGAATGCCAATAAACAAAAAGACTCATGCTGGTAGCAAGATTTATTCCACATTGCTGTAGGCCTTCCACTGGACAAATCCATACAGCTGTAATCTTTGGAATTTAGAATTATTCTTATTTCTACGTTTGTGATTCAAGAGGAATAGCCACCATATGTTATTCCATTTAAAGTAAGTGGATGTTAGCCATGAATTCTATTTCCTCTATCTTCTCTAACGTCTAAAACCTTTATAACAGAATAACAGAGTTGAAAGGGGCTTTGGAGGTTTTCTAGTCCAACCCCCTGCTCAAGCAGGAGACCCTATACCACTGTGGACAAGTGGCAGTCCATTCTTTACTTAAATGACTCCAGTGATGGAGCATCCACCACTTCTGGAGGCAAAGTTGTTCCACTGATTAATTGTTCAGTCAGAAAATTTCTCCTTAGTTCTAGGTTGCTTCTCTCCTTGATTAAGTTACCACCCATTGCTTCTTGTCCTGTCCTCAGGTGCTTTGGAGAATAGTTGGACACCCTCTTCTTTGTGGCAACCCCTGAGATATTGGAACACTGCTATCATGTCACCTCGAATTCCCAATTCCTGCAACCATTCTTCATATGTTTTACCCTCCAGCCCTCTATAATCTTTGTTACATACACACACACACACACACACACTTTTAGACCACACTTTTAGATTATTGCATCCAATCTTAGTCAATATATATGTGTGTGTGTTTGTATGTGTGTGTGTGTGTGTATGTACATATATATATAGAGAGAGAGACAGAGGTACATACAAACATCATTCAGGCTTTGTCCCATGAAAATAATTCCATCCAATTTTCTTCCGTTATAATTGAAAACCTTTCCCTCATAGTTCATTCTTCTCTCCCATCGTTAAACATGGAAGTTCATCAGAACAATTTTGGTTCTGGTTCAATGAAATATTCTAACTATTCATCTTATATATACTCATATGAAAATGAAGTCTGTCCATCTTCCATCAAAGGAAACAAGGCAGTAATCGTTGACTTACAACAGTTCATTTAGTGACTGTTTAAAGTTACAACGGCACCAAAAAAAGTGTCTTATGGCCATTTTTCACAGTTACGACTATTGCAGCTTCCCCGTGGTCATGTGATGAAAATCCAGGAGCTTGGCAACTGGTTTGTGTTTATTATAGTTGTACCATACCAGGGTCATCTGATCAACTTTTGCAACTTTCTGACAAGCAAAGTCAATGGAGGAGCCAGATTCACTTAACAACCATCTTACTAACATAACAATTGCAGTGATTCACTTAACAACTAGAGCAAGAAAGGTCGTAAAATGGGGCAAAACTCACTTAACAATTGTCTCGCTTCGTTGTGGATTCGGCCCATACGTTGAGGACTATCTGTATTATTGGAGTCTTATCGATCTAGAAATATGAAAACTTGAAATGGAGAGATTGCTTGCATCTTAAGAGCAAAGACACCAAACTTCCTGATGACACAAGTTTTTTGGCAACAAATCCCCTTGTCTTGGAGAGTGGTGGGCCTGCAGATTTAAGCAGAAATAGGATGACTACTCATACCAAGATTGTGCAGATTTAAGCAGAAATGAGATAACTACCTACAGTATATCAAGATTGTGAAGTATATTTCTTACAATGCCCAAAGAAGCTGAGAAACACAAACTTTCTAAGACATTGGGCACTCTTTCTATGATTGCTAAAATAGGATTGACTTGGTTTCTGGGCTTTCTTGTTTTTTAGTGTCAACATTTCATCAATAAATGAAAACCTTCAATCTATTGAAGGTATAAGATTACATTATATCCACAAAGGATGAGTTTATTTTCCCAATCCACTTTATTCCTGGGATTGTCTCTGCCTTACTTTACAGAACTCTTGGGAATTAATCAGGAAAAATTGTAGAAGATCTCTCGCAGATTATCAGCATCTGCTTTTTCCTCGGTTTCCAAAGCCCTGATAAACAATATTTGTGCTTTAGCAAATTTCATGCATTGTGGCTGCTTTAGTGCAGAATATTGACATATATTGGGATGTGCTGTTCCTATACAATCTTAAAAATGTATGTGCACACATTTAATTAACCCATGTATTTAACACCATGAACTGCTTTTCCGCAAGAGTTTATCCATGCAGATTGGTATGCTATGAAGTACGTTTTTGGTATGATCAGCATTTGATGGCAAGGTCCAAATGCAGTTACCTTATTCTTACACCAAAGTGAACAGTACATGATGCAACAAGGAAGGTTTTGATAGAATGTTGCAGGCGTGGGTATTGATTAGGACTGAGAGATAAAGGTTGACTGAAGGTCACCCAGTTGGCTTGTGTGAATAATGGAGGACTAAAATCTGGTTCTCCTGAGTGCAGCATCTTAACAGTTCTATCACACTGACTGTCATATTAGGAGGGAAGGGAGGGAGGGAAGAAAAGGAAGGAAGAAAGAAGGGGAAGGGAAGAAATGTATGTTTACAAAATTCACAAATTAAGAAGAAAAATCTCCATTTGTTGTTTTCCTTTTTAGAAACAAACCATGCAGGCACCATAGTATTCTTGATTGTTACTAAAACTGGGTTTTTACGATGCAGTATCACGGTTGGATTAATCATGAATAATGTAAGAAAAATACTCTCCAGACACTTCTATAAGAATCAGTTGATCTTTTATTTTTCCTGCATCAATTATGAATCGTCCTGTAGGTCTTCCCGCATTAGGTGCTTCTAGGTTTAGACAGCTCTCCTGGTATAAACATTACACTTTTCTGCTCCATATTAGAAAAGAAAGCACATGAGAAACTTCTTCAGACCCAGCTGGAAGAGCCAATGGATCTCACCTTGTACATAATTAGTTGAGCAATTGTGGGAAATCTGTTGCTCCCGTATATATGGGGGTATCTGAAAGTGCTGCAGGCGTTCTCTTGATGCATGGGTTCAAGCCCACTCTGTGAAGATTAAGAAGTTGATGGTAGGTTACCTTGGATGTCTTTGTGGTTTTCATTTTTGTATGGTTATTGTTAGGGATAACATTGTTTTACCCTAACTGGTTTAGGTAAATAATAATATGTAATCATAGTTTGTATGTTAAAGTGTCTGCAACTTTAACTGTGGGATAGTAATTAAGGGAGTGGTTGTGAAAGCACTTTAAAAGAAGCAAGGCTGCAGCTTGCTCTCTCTCTGGCTTTGATGATCCCTGATTACTGCAAGGAAACAAGTCTGCATTGCTCGAACGGGAGAGAAAACAAAGGACTGGCTTGTAAGTGAACTGACATAGGATATTCTAAATGGACTTTGCTAACTGAATATCCCTGAATGGACTGACTAAATGATACATGACTATTGGACTGTTATTTTGACTATGCTATGAACTCATAATGGAATAAACTATATATTTGATAGCACAAGCGTATCTGTCATTTTTACTGTAAGTTAATAAACATACAAGCTTAGCTCACTCATTTATCTGTGTGCCTATCTGACTAAGCTGCACATTCTGTTTAGCTTGTCTCCCTAACCCTGGTTGGGGAAACCCAGGCTTAACAGTTATATTTAACCTGATGCAAACCACTTGCAGTTGCAATTGCATGTTGGGTAGTGGCCCTATACACTGATTAAAATGAATAAATGGCATAGTTATTTTTTTAGATAGATAGATAGATAGATAGATAGATAGATAGATAGATAGATAGATAGAAAGAATTTTTTATTGGCCAAGTGTGATTGGATACACAAGGAATTTGTTTTGGTGAAAATGCTCTCAGTATACATAAAAGAAAAGATACATTCATCAAGAGTCAAGAATCATCAGGTACAACAATGATAGTCATAGGGTACAATAAGCAATCAAATCATGGTAGCAAACAGTCAATATTAATCGTAAGGATACAAGCAACAAAGTTACAGTCATACAGTCACAAGTGAGAGAAGATGGGTGATAAGGAGTGATGAGAAGGTTAACAGTAATAGTAGTGTACACTTTGTAAATAGTTGAACAGTGATGAGGGAATTATTTGTTTAGCAGAGTGATGGCATTCGGGAAAAAACTGTTCTTGTGTCTAGTTGTTCTGGTGTGCTGTGCTCTGTAGCATCGATCTGAGGGAAGGAGTTGGGACAGTTTATGTCCAGGATGTGAGGAGTCTTAAGCCATATTTTCTCACAAGATAACCATGGAATGAGAATCCTACTTTCCTACAAAGGTTCAAAGATTGGTTGCTTTTTAGAAAGACCATGTCAGAATTGAACTGTTTTGCTTCTTTCAAGCCTTAATGTTTTTCAACTTGCCAATGAACTGGTGAAAGGGAAGGGGAAAATAGAAACTTGAGAATGTGTGTGTGGATAGTGAGAGCTTGTCATCCATCAAGGTCACCACTACAGTTGCTTGAGAAAAAGACGGACTGTTCCCATAATGAAAGAAGGTCTCGTAATTGGACAATGGGATCACTCAGAGGTGGGGAGAAGAGGAAGCTATTGGCAAACATTTGCGCCGGAAAACCAGAGCTGGTTATGTTTCTTCAGCATCAAAATGGTGTAGCCAATAAAGTTTTACTTTCAAAACTCCCGAGAATGTTTCCTTTCTTTGGCTTTGCTAGTCGGACCGTTGACAGTCCATTTGAATGGAAAAAGTGGTCTTCATCTGCCACAGTATATGTATCAAAGGCATACAAATCCGACTTCTCCTCCACAAGATCTCGTGCAAAATCTTGTAGCTTGGAGGGAATTGAATGGATTATTGTCTCCGTTGCAAAGTTGATGCTGGTGATAGCAGTTGATTTTCTAGAAGTGACTCAGTGATATCCTTTGAGGAGAGCTAAAAATGAGATCCCTCTTGATCCTTCAAAAAGCTAAGCTTCCTTGAGAAGTGCTATTTTTTTTTTTGCTTCCTGCCGAGGTGAGAAGGTCACTTCCTGCTGGACTGGAAGTGTCCTGCAACTGGCATGGAACCAAGAAAGCATCCAAGTGAATATCATGTGGGAGCCTTACAGTTAATCCTTCATCTTGATTGCCTATTAAATAACTTTATTATTAGTAGCCCTATCTTTGGATCTAAATCTGGCAGCACAAACATCACCAAAACCTTGAAAGAAGACATGGAACTTGAGTCAAAAGTCCCCCCCCCACACACACACACACAAATGTTTTTTTTCCCGAGCGCATGAATTTGGCAAGGAAGGAGTAGTGTGTTTTTCATTAAGGAGTGGAGCTCGACTATATGACAGCTGTTCTTGATTTGAGGCTTTAAAAAGTTGCAGGTTACTCAGCTGTCTATATTTTGTTTTATAGTCTTTAGTCTTCCATAATAGCTCCTAAAAACCTCCCCCAACTCTCCTTTCTGGATAGGATTTAAGAGACTGTGGGATTAAGTGTTGGGAGACTGATGGCTTAGGGAACCTGTGGTAAGAATAAACACATGCGAAGAGAGAAAGATGTAATATTTTGCTGGATGAACACATCAAGGGAGAATTAGATGAGTATGGGTTGCTGAGTTGTCAAGTTCCATTAGTGGAAGGATTAACAAGCTTGAAGGACAACGTTCAATCCTTATTAGATCATTGTTGTCCTGGGGTAAAATGTACATAAATAGTGATATTGACTTTTTGAATAATAACAAGGGATGCTTCTGAATATATCCTTCCATCCTATTTTGCCATTTTAAATGAGGAATGGGTTATTTTTATGTACAGTAGAACCTCGGGTCATGAATGTTTCTGTCCACAACCAAATTGGGTGATGACCAGAATTTTTGGAAAACCTTTGCTTCTGGTCACGAACACATTTTTGGGTGGTGACCAAACACAGCCATGACAATTTTCCCTGCTGTGGCGATTTCTCCTTCGTCACCATTTTTTTGGTTCACCCATGTGCAGTCAGTTGTGCTTCCGGTCTTGACCAAATTGGGTTGCGATCAAAGGCCTGGAACAGATTATGGTCACAACCTGAGGTTCCACTGTATATATTTTGGGGTTTCTGTAAGTTTAGAAAATAGGTTACTTTCAATGAGGCTTATAGCTTTTTAAACCTATAAAGGTAAATAGTTCCCCTGTCCAGTTGTGTCCAACTCTAGGGACAATGCTCATCTCTGTTTCTGAGCCAAGGGAGCCAACATTGTCCGAAGACACTTCTGTGGTCATGTAGCCAGCATGACTATATGCCAAGACTCATGGAATGCTGTTAACTTCTCATTGAAGTGGTACCTATTTATCTATTCACATTTGCATGCTTTCGAACTGCTAGGTGGGCAGGAGCTAAGGCAAGTAATGGGAGTTCAGCCCATTGTGTAGCACTCACATATTTCTCCTTCAGCTTGAAGTCTGTTCAGATGGAAATCAGTGAGAAATATGGCAACCAGATTACATTTTAAGAATGCTCTTCTACTCAGCCCTAATATTATTACCATTTGATTGGCTGCAATTTATTTCTGAATCCAGTAGAAAAGGAGACAAATCTTGGTCACCCTACTGGTTGGAAGAAAAGCAGTTGAAGCATAAGCCTGTTGGTCTTTTGGATCTCACGAGATCCCCAGATACACTGGATCCTTTCAATGAGACTTGGATGTACCTAGTATCAATTTCTTGCAGCATCACCCAGATTTAGTCCTCCTTTACTAGGGATTGCAGATCTCCAGAACATTACGGGCTACAAAGCACTAAACTTGAGAAAACAAGGTGAATTTGCAGAAAGCAAACATATCAGAGATTCCTCCTTTGGAGAATTCTAAGATCCACATCAGTCTTAGAGGAGGTCACATCACTTAAGGAACAAATTCATAGTTGATGAGGGAAAGGGTCCTGTAGTCACCACTAAGGATGGAGAAAGGTGGGAAGTATATCTGCAGTTGGAACAAAAACAATCCCTGCAAGGAACCCAAAGATTTAGATAATCTATACATATGGACCAAGAATAAATTCTTGGTCCATATGTATAGATTATTGATATACGGTAAACATATTACTTTTTTTTAAAAAAAGCAAGAGACCTTTGGTTTTCAATCTTTTGGGGAAACTGTATTTTATATCTGCTCAGTATCTACCTTTCCTGCCAATGCTTGCAGCATGAATATATTTGCAATTTTGCAGTAAAACAGAAAATTCTTCCCACATTTCAGTAAATCACAGAACTAACCTTCATGAGACATGTGCACAAAATTTAATTGACTTGACCTTTTTTCCAGGTTACGTTCTTGGAAACAGAAGCTAAAATACCAGAATGACAGAATTGGAAGGGACCTTGGAGATCCAAGCCGCCTAACTAACGGTTAGCTCAAGCAAGAGACCCTATACCGTTTTGGAAAAATGGCTGTCCAATTTCTTCTTTAAAACTTCCAGGGATGGAGCACCACAACTTCTGGAGGCACTGATTAATTGTTCTAACCATCAGGAAAGTCCTCCTTAGTTGCTTCTCTCTTTGATTAGTCTCTGTCCATTGCTTCTTGTTTTGTCCTCAGGTGCTTTTGAGAATAGCTTGACTCCCTCTTCTTTGTGGCAGCCCCTGAGATACACTGCTATCATGTCACCCCTAGTCAGTGGTGGGATTCAATTTTTTTTTTACTACTGGTTCTGTCGTGTCCGTCGGTAAGGAGACCAGGAGGCGGTGACTAGGTTTCAGCTCTTTATTGGTCCCCGGAACCGATCTGGCTCCAAGGGAAAAAAACAGCAGCTTTTTATTCTCAAGCCGCGGTGGCCGCAGCCAATGGCACCGCTTTGAATCTCCCGCGATTCGTATCCACCAATCGCCGGAGATTCTTAGCGGGCCAATCAGCGCGTCTTGCTAAACCAATCAGATCACCCCGCGCTTTGGCCAATCAAAGCGTGGGGTTTCAAGAGTGCTAATGAATGTACAGAACAGGTTCTATGGGCATGGCTTGGTGGACATGGCAGGGGAAGGATACTGCAAAATCCCCCTTCCCTCCCCACCCCACAAACCTGCTTTCCAGCTCCGTTCTCCTCTGCAGGGCAACAAAAGAAGACCCAGCCAATCAGATGGATTCAGGAGGCGGAGAATAGATGGGGACAGGGCCAATCAGAGGTGGCATTGGCCGGTTCTCCAAACTACTCAAAATTTCTGCTACCAGTTCTCCAGAACTGGTCAGAACCTGCTGAATGACCACCTCTGCCCCAGTCCTTCTTTTCATTAAACTAGACATACCCAATTCCTGCAAACGTTCTTCATATGTTTCGGCCTCCAGCCACATAATCATCCTTGTTGCTTTTCTCTGCAACAAATAGACAGTGACCGAGTGATAAATTTGCATGTCCCTTAGCTAAATGTTTCATCTTCTAGGACTTCATTAGTTGGTTTTAAGCAAGCAGTTCTCCCTTAGCCTTGGTTCCTCCATTTCTGGTCAGAAGGGTAATAATATTGAATTGTTTAGATCAATCAAAGCTAATACACAAAAAAATAAAATGAGTATATTGAAGTCATTCCATTCCATGGTTAACTTCCTTTGTTTAAGATATACAGATAGCCCTTGACTTACATTTGTTTAGCTAATGTTCCAAGTTACAACAGCACTGAAAAAGTTACTTGTGACCATTTTTTCATACTTATGACCATTTCATACTTATGACCCCATGGTCAGATTATCATAATTCAGATGCTTGATAACTGGTTCATATTAATGAGAGTTGTAGTGTCCCAGGTCATGTTCTTACCAGCAAAGACAATTGGGAAGCCAAGTCCTCTTAACTACCATGTTACTAACTGAACAACTGCAACAATTCACTTAACAAGTGTGGCAAGAAAAATCATAAAACGGAGCAAAACTCTCTTAACAAATGTCTTACTTAACCACATATATTTCAGGCTAAACTGTGATCATAAGTGGAGGACTACAGACAATATCAGATGACCAAAGCACAATATTACATAAAATATTGCAAAAAGTAAACTGATAGGAAGATATCTAAACTTTAATTTCCTATTTTCTTTTTTTTTTTTTTGAAAAGAATTTTATTAATTTTCTACAAACAAACAAGACAAACAAAACATTAAAACATCAACTCTCATATGTAAATCCAGTGCGTCGGTTGGTTCATCAGTTTTGTGCATTCATTTTGTAGTCTCAATTACAATTATGTTACATAACAACTCATATTGTCAATCCAAACTTGTTGTGTATGCAATATAACTAATAAAGTATGAGCTTGGAGTCAAGTGCAGGGTTCTGGCCCTGCACTTCTAATTGGCTGTTAAGTGGCCGGACCGGATTGGCCCGTTCTGGGGAATCCGATTGGCTCTTAACAGAAATGTCTTATTGGTTTAAGAGCTAACATTCCTAGCTCGTTATTGGTTAATCGTTACAAGGTTTGCCTATATAAGGCCGGTTTTACTGCTGTTCAATTGAGCAAGTTATGATGTAAATAAAGAGCTGAAGTTCACCGTTCAGAAGCTTGTCTCCATTCTTTCTTGCCCATGCTCAAAACCTAACACTGGAGACGAAGATGGGATATGGAGACATCTGAACCAACGGAACCAAGAAGCAACACCGAGCACATGACAGACGGCGCCAACAACGGAACCATGTCCGGCGGCATCGTACCACCTGCTCCGTTCGATCCAACACAAGAGGACTGGGAGTCCTACATGGATCTCTTCCAAATGTTCCTTGAGACGAACAACTTAAAGGATGCCACACCAGGAAAGAAATGGGCGGTGTTCCTAACGCATTGCGGTCCAATTGTATTTAAGATGGCTAAAGCACTAGCCAAACCCCGAAAAGTGAAGGCCATGAATTGGGACTACCTCGAACCTATCCTGCGAGCCCACTACGCTCCTACCGTGCCTACGCTCGTGAGACGCCACGAGTTTTATCAAAGAAACCAGCGAAAAGGAGAAAGCATGGCCGACTTCATAGCAGACCTCCGTAACTTGGGAGGCCTCTGTGGATTCACCGATCTCAAAGAAGCACTAAGAGATCGCATAGTTCTTGGATTAGATGCTCCAGGCGTCCAAAGCAAGCTGATGGCAAAAGGCAACATCAGCCTTGCCGACGCCATTGCTGATGCTACCACGGCAGAGGCAACCAAGAAGTCGGCTGTACAACTACACCGAAACCACGCTCCGGTACCACCACCAGCCAGCGAAATCTCACCTAGTGCAGAGGGGCAGCTCGCGACAACACACCACGAGGACCTCTCTTCATCGTCAGATAGCGACGAAGAAGGGGTCCATCGACTGCGGTCCAACCGAGACCACTACCCGAAGCCTGTACGCCCTTACGCTGGATGTGGAGCCAACCATGCCAGGTCCGAATGCAAGTTCCGTGACACACTCTGCCATGAGTGAGGGAAACGAGGCCACATCAGACGGGTCTGCCGCAGCTTGCCGGGACCCAGCCAGGCCTCAAAAGGGGCTAACTATTGCCAATTGACAGGAAACCGTCCTGTAAGGCGAGTGCCAGTAAACCAATCCTACAGAAATCGACCTTTGCAGAGAGAAGAGGCTCACCATACTATCACTATCGGTCACGCCTCAACCTTGGACACTAAGAAAATCCGAGTAACAGTAGCCATCGAAAACCAGCCTTGCCACATGGAGGTCAACTCAGGATCATCTCTCTCGATGGTGTCATGGAGAACAATCAAGCAACTCATCCCCACAATTCAACCTCCGGTTCCAATGCCTCATCCTCAAGGACTACCAGGGGAATCGAATCCCCGTCGTCGGGTCCTGCCGAGTCTGAGTCTCCTTCAAGAAGCACACAGCGTACTTACCTTTGACAGTCATCGATAGAGAAAGGCCTAGCCTACTGGGCCTCCAATGGTTCGCGCCACTCGGCATTGAAGTGGCCGGCGTAAACCGAGTCGGTGGCTGTGACTGGGAGGAAGACCTTATCTCTGAGTTCAGGGATGTCTTCGCGGACAGCTTAGGCGAGTACAAGGGGACCCCGATCTCATTCAGCCTAGATCCCAAGGTAGCTCCCATTCGCTTGAAGCCCCGTCGAGTCCCGTTTGCCTTAAAGGCAAAATCGATGAGCAACTCGACAAATTGATAGCTCAGGGGGTGTTGGAGCCCATCGATCACTCCCCTTGGGAAACCCCTATTGTAACACCCATTAAGCCAGACAGGTCAATCCGAATTTGTGGGGACTACCGGGCCACCTTGAACCATGCCCTCCAGCAAAACGTGTATCCAATTCCGGTGTGCAGCACCTCCTCCATTCCCTGGGGGGCGCGAAAGTTTTCGCTAAATTGGATTTAGCTCAGGCATATCAGCAATTACCAGTAGATGAAAAAGCAGCACAGGCCCAAACTATTGTAACGCACCGAGGTGCCTTTAAATGTACCCGGCTGCAATTCGGAGTTAGTGTAGCCCCGGGGATTTTTCAGAGCCTTATGGAAAGGTTATTGCAAGGAATTAAGGGTGTGGTCCCCTATTTTGACGATGTATTAATTGCAGCCCCAACTAAAAAAATCTTACAGGACCGGTTAAAATTAGTCCTAAGAAAATTCCAAGAGGCCAGTCTTAAGGTTAACAAAAATAAATGTAAATTGTGCACTGATAGTGTTGAGTTTTTAGGGTACCTGATTGATAGCCAGGGCATTCACCCAACCGAAGGTTAATTAAAAGCGATCAAAAATGCTCCCAGGCCATGAAACAAGGCCGATCTCCAGGCGTTCCTAGGCCTCATCAACTTCTATAATGTATTTTTACTGCACAAAGCAACTGTCTCTGAACCATTACACCGATTGTTAGATAAAAGGGCAATTTGGTTATGGGGTTACCGTGAAGAACAGGCGTTTAGAAATGTTAAAAAACTGCTCACTTCTGACTCTGTACTCATGCAGTATAACGAGACTTTGCCGTTAGTTATAACCTGTGATGCATCACCTTTCAGGGTGGGCGCCATTTTGAGCCACGTACTGCCTAACGGGAACGAAGCCCCTGTTGCATATTTTTCAAAGACTCTTTCAAAAACTGAGTGAAACTATGGACAAATTGATAAAGAGGCCCTTGCAATCGTCTCAGCTGTGAAAAGATTTCACGAATATGTGTATAGCAGGCCTTTTACTATTGTGTCTGACCACATACCGTTGCTAGGGATAATAGCCAGAGATAAGCCGACTCCCTACATATTATCCCCTAGGATGACCCGATGGTCAGAATTCTTAGCTGCTTATAACTATCGGCTGCAATACCGCCCGGGGAAAGCCATTCCCCACGCCGACACATTGAGCCGAGCACCGTTTCCAGAGACTCTCGACGATCCGGCACCAACGATAACCTCGTTGCAAATCGAGGCACTCAACTCACCGCCACTGACCGCTCGAGACATCGCGAGAGAAACCAAACGTGACCACACCCTAGCACGAGTTCTAGGCTGGGTGGCCATTGGACCAATTGTCTGATGACTTCATGCCATTCAAGTCTCGACAGACCGAGCTCTTCTCCCAAAAAGGCTGTGTCAACTGGGGTGATAGAGTCATTATCTCAGAATGGTTCCGAAAAGCGCTGCTGAGAATCTTGCACGATGGCCACCCCGGCATCGTGCGAATGAAAGCCCTTGCACGAAGCTACGCATGGCGGCCGGGCATTGACAAGCAAATCGAACAGTGGATTAAAGCTTGTCCCAAATGCCAAGAAGTCAGCAACGCCCCACCAAAAGCCATGCCTACTGAATGGGAGACACCACGTGGACCCTGGTCCCGAATTCACCTGGACTTCGTGGGGCCAACCAAAGGCCACACCTTCCTGCTTACTGTGAATGCCTACTCGAATTGGCTTGAGATTCATCGCATGACTACTACAACCTCCGAGGCAGTCATCAAGATTTTAAACAGACTCTTTGCAACCCACGGATTACCAGACGTCCTGGTATCTGATAACGGCCCACAATTTACTGCACTAGCGTTCGAGCAGTACCTCGCTGACCGCGGCATCCGCCATGCGCTCACCTCCCCTGTGCACCCTGCGACTAATGGCCGAGCGGAACGCATGGTCCAATTTGTAAAGAAAACCTTGCAAAAGGTAAACTACGATAACATTGACGACAAAGTCAATCTAATCCTCTTCTTGCAACATCACCCCACATAGCATCACCAACAAAACTCCCGCTGAACTGCTAATGGGATGAAAGCTCCGCTCCCACCTCGACCGGTTGCACCCTGCTTATGAACCGGAGAAACCACTGGGATCCAGAGGCTGCTGTCGCACCTTCCAGGTTTTTTTTATGGAAAAAACCTATCGGGCGATCCGTTGTGGGTGGAAACGACGGTAGTACGTGTAACCGGCCCCAGATCCTACCTTGTGCAATGCCATGACAATAAACTCTGGAAACGGCATATCGACCAGTTACGGTCGCAGCTTGCAGCAGCCAGTCCGCAACTCCCCTATGACCAAACTGAGGGGGGGGAGGTACGGAAGAAGATGAAGCCCTAGGAAACCCGTTCGAAGGAAATGACGATTTAACAGAAACCCAGGCTGCAGAGCCGGAGGGAGAAATGTTTGCACCTCAAGAAATTGCGGAAAATGGGGGCAACAACGCAGAAGTGAACTCTGAACCGGAGGCAGCCCCACTACCAAACAGCAATCTGCCTCAGCAGGACTGCAACCAACCAATACAGCGAAAGTCAAAGAGACTAAAAAGACAACCGTCCTATTTAAAGGACTATGTAACTGCGCCCTGAACCAAGAAGCCAGGGGGAAGGGGTGTTGTGTATGCAATATAACAAATAAAGTATGAGCTTGGAGTCAAGTGCAGGGTTCTGGCCCTGCACTTCTAATTGGCTATTAAGCGGCCGGACCAGATTGGCCCATTCTGGGGAATCCGATTGGCCCTTAACAGAAATGTCTTATTGGTTTAAGAGCTAACGTTCCTAGCTCGTTATTGGTTAATCGTTACAAGGTTTGCCTATATAAGGCCGGTTTTACTGCTGTTCAATTGAGCAAGTTATGATGTAAATAAAGAGCTGAAGTTCACCATTCAGAAGCTTGTCTCCATTCTTTCTCGCCCATGCTCAAAACCTAACAAAACTTATATATCCTAATATCGCTAAAAAAAAAAAGAAATTTTTGACTATACTTTTAATCATTCATGCTTTATGAGATAACAATACTTTAAACAGTTTATTCTGTAACAAATCATATAATCATATAATCAAATTTTATGAAATTTGGGATCTTTTTTATCAATGGCTAGATGATAAAATACGATAATAGAATATTTAGAATGTTAGACAGTAAGGAATATCTTTATTCCTAAAGTAAGGAATATCTTTATTCCTAAAAACCCTTTATAGATATAGTGTCAAATAACAAAGGCAAGTAAAACAAAATAAAGATATTCCTTACTGTCTAACATTCTAAATATTCTATTATCATATTTTATCATCTAGCCATTGATAAAAAAAGATCCCAAATTTCATAAAATTGTTTATCCTCTTGCTCTCTAATTTCAAATGTCAATCTGCTCATCTCAGCACATTCCAATATTTTCTTAATAATTTCTTCCTGTAATGGTATTTTCTCATTCTTCCAATTTTTAGCAAATACAATCCTGGCCGCTGTGAATACATTTACAATCAGGTATTTCAAATCTTTACTATATATATCAGGTAAAATTCCCAATAAGAAGATCTCTGGTTTCAAGTCTATGTGTTTCTTTGTCATTTTTTCCAACCACATGCGAATTTTAGTCCAATATTTTCTGGCGTCCTCACAAGTCCACCACATATGGTAATATGAGCCAGATATCTGATGACATTTCCAGCATTTTTCAGATTTGTTCTTAAACATTCTTGCTATTCTTGTTGGGGGAAAGTGCCATCTGTAAAACATCTTATACAAGTTTTCTTTATATGCTGTTGACATTGTCATTTTATAATTTTGTGACCACAATTTTTGCCATTTCTCTAAATCAATCCCATATCCAAAATTCTTCCCCCAAACAATCATAGTGTCTTTAACTTGTTCTTCCTCTAATTTAATTCCCAGTAAATAACCATATAATTTTTTAATCACCTTCTCATCAATACCCATCAAGATCTTATCTAAATCGGTCTGTTTATCATAGAATCCCTCCGTTTTAAAATCTTCATCATACCTTGAATGTATTTGCGCATATGAAAACCAATTCATCCTTATACCTTGTTCCTCTAAGTTTTGGATCGATTTAAGTTCACCCTTTTCATCCAATAGTTCCCCATATCTAACTGTTTGTTCCTTCTTATAAATTATAGGATAGGAAAATGCTTCAATAGTCGATAACCAAACTGGAATTTTCAAATAACATTGTCTTTTTATCTTCTCCCAGTTTAACCACAAAGACTCCCGCATATAATGTCTTCTAAAATAATCCTGTGTTTTAGTTCCCTTATACCATAAAAAAGCATGCCAGCCAACAGCAAATCATGCCCTTCTAATGTCAACAATCTATGCTTTCTTAATGTTATCCATTCTTTGACCCACATCAAACTTGCAGTTTGATAATACAATTCCCAATTAGACAGGCCAAAACCTCCTCTAATTCTAGCGTCTTGCAAAAGCTTTAATTTTATTCTCGCTTTTTTACCTTGCCATATAAACTTCAACATGATTTTATTTAAATCTTCAAAATAGTCTTTTCCAAGCCTAATTGGTATTGTTTGAAACAGAAATAGAATTCTGGGTAAAATATTCATCTTAATTGTTGAAATTCTCCCTATTAATGACAATTGCAAGTTTTCCCATTTTTTCAAGTCTATAGCTATATGTTGTTTGAGTTTAATATAATTATTCTCTTTTAATGTGCAACATCTTGCTGTCAAATATATCCCCAGATACTTCACCTTATTCGTAACTTGGATTTTCAAAAGGTCTGCCAGTTCTTCTCTTTGTCTCAGTAGCATGTTCTTTGTCAAAATCTTTGTTTTATCTTTATTTATTTTCAAACCAGCCATCTCACCATATGTCTCTATCTTTTCCAATAACTTTGGAGCTGTTTCTAGCGGATCTTCCAGAATAAAAGCTAAGTCATCAGCAAAAGCTTGTAGTTTGAATTCTTCCTTTTTAATTTTAATTCCTTTTATGCTTTTATCATCCCTAATATTTCTATTCAACACTTCCAAAGTCAACACAAATAGCAAAGGAGATAGGGGGCACCCTTGTCTTGTGCCTTTTCTTATATTAATAAAATCTGTAAGTTCTCCTTCCATCATTACCTTTGCTGTCTGTTTATTGTATATGGCTTCTATTGCTTGAATAAATTTTCTGGCAAAACCCATCCGTTCCAATAGTAATAACATAAATCTCCAGTTCACGTTGTCAAATGCCTTTTGAGCATCTAGGAATATCAAAGCCATTTGCTTTTCAGGATGAGCCTCATAGTATTCCAAAGTATCCAAGATTACTCTCATATTGTCTTTGATTTGTCTCTTTGGCAGAAATCCATTTTGATCTGGGCGTATAAAATTATTTAAATATTTTTTAAGTCTTTCTGCTAAAATTGAAGCAAAAATTTTATAGTCTGCATTCAATAAAGAAATAGGTCTATGGTTCTTAATTTGCAGTGGTTCAGCCTCTTCTTTTGGAATAAGTGTAATATAAGCCTCTGACCATGTTTTGGGTATCATCTTCTTTGACATAACTTCATTCATAACTTCTAACAATGGGATGCTCAATGATTCTTGAAATGTTTTATAGAATTCTGCCGGAAGCCCATCTGGACCTGGTGCTTTCCCATTATTTTGTTTCTTAAGTGCTTCATTTAATTCCATCATTGTTATATTGTTTTCTAGCATTTCTTCAGTCTCTTTAGGTATTGTCGGTAAGTTGGCATTCTGTAAATACTGTTTGACTTTTTCCTCATCAATATTCTCTTGTTTATATAGTTGCCCATAAAAATCTCGAATAATTTCCTTTTTCTCCTTATTACCATAACAAACTTGGCCTTGATCATCTATTAGCTTCAATATTTTTCTTGATTCCTTCTCCTTTCTCAATTTATATGCTAGCCATCTACCTGGTTTATTTGCATCTTCAAAGTAATTCTGTTTAGAATTTCTAATTTTCTGTGCCAGTTCTTCTTTCTCTATTAATTCCATTTTATGTTTAATTACATCCAGCTTCAATTTAATATCTTTTTTTCTGTGGCATTTTCTTTAATTCTTTTTCAAGTCTTTTATCCCATTTTCCATGAACTATAAAGTGGGTGAATCGTTGAGATCTGTTTCTAATATGATTCTTCAGCAGGGGAGAAGAAACACAGCAGGAAATCGCTTGTCATGCAGTAAATTCCAAAAGTAACCTGTGAAATGATACAATGCTGTTTTGTAAAAGATAAGAGTTATGTCACTTCTTTTGGCTTTTGCTGTTGCAAATGATTAATTTGTGGAAGTGGGGAAGGAAAAGTCTGTTTCGTTAATGACATATTGTTTCTGCTCGGCAAGTAAAACCGTCAACATTCTTGTTCCATTAATGGGACAGAGTAGATTCAGAAACTCAGAAAGCTCAGATTGCCCAAGGAGCTGCTGATACAATTCGACAGAAGAATTACTGTCATTTGTATCTCTATAACTGTCCGGTTTGGCACAGCAACCAAATAGGACAATGGATAGCCAGGACTGCAGAAAAAAAAAAACAATTGCAACCAGCCTGCCTTCCACTGAGGACCTGTATACTGCATGAGCCAGAAAAAGGCCTGTGAAAATATTTACAGACGTCTCACATCCTGGACATAAACTGTTTCAACTTCTCTCCTCAAAATGGATGCTATAGGGCAGGGGTAAGGAACGTTGGCTCTTTTATCACTTACGGACTTCAACTCCCAGAATTCCTGAGTGAGCCATAAAAGGTTCTCCATCCCTGGCCTACTGGTTTTTTCAGTTGTGAGGGAAATCAATTTTTGACTTGAATGGGACTGTTTAATATACAAATGTAGGACATATTTTTATATATATTCTTTGTATGTCCTACATTTGTATATTAAACAGTCCCATTCAAGTCAAAAATTGATTTCCCTCACAACTGAAAAAACCAGTAGGCCAGGGATGGGGAACCTTTTATGGCTCCCTCAGGAATTCTGGGAGTTGAAGTCCATAAGTGATAAAAGAGCCAACGTTCCTTACCCCTGCTATAGGGCATTGTACGCCAAAACAACTAGACCCAAAGACAGTTTCCCCCCCCTGTATCATCACTCTGCTATACAATTGATTTTCACAATATTTTGGGTAGTGTCTAATGCCCTAGGACAGGGATGTCAAACTCATTTTTAGGGCTGCATCAGGTTTGTTGTTTGACCTCAGGGGGTCAGGGGGCATGGCTGGGATGGGAGGGGATGCCCAGCTCAACGTCAGTCATTGAGGCCCTGTTTTCAGCCGTGATGGCCCCCTGAAACCCTCTGTGAGTGAAAACAGAGCTCCCTTCTCCCAGCTCTGTTTTCTTTGGCAGAGGAATGCAGGGGGCCATAATGGCTGTAAACGGAGCCTGGGAGCCCTCCTGAGCTCCATTTTCACTGGCAGTGGCACTGGTGGGTCAGATCTACTGTAAGCACTCTTTGGGCCAGATCTGACCTGCAGACCTGGAGTTTGATACCCCTGCCCTAAGATATCAAACCACGTAGTAGGGCTGCGTTACTATCATCCTTCTCATCTTTCCTGTTTCCTCTTCTTTTACATCTTGTGACTATCACTTTGTTTGTATCCTATGCTCTATGTTGATTGCTTTTATTTAGTATCTTATGATGAACACTGAGTGTTGTACCTTATGATTTCGGATGATTGTATTATGCTCATGATTTATCACTTGTTGCTTGGGTGCATCCTGAGAGCACCGCAGACACTTGGCCAATGAAGAATTCTATTTTGTAAAGAATTCTATTCTTGAGTCCAAGTGCATTTTATAGAGCAACAAAGCTCCGTGGAAGTTAAATCCCAGATGGGGAGAAAAAAAAGTCAGAAAAGTCCTATATGAGAACAAAACTTACCTCTGTGCCTTAATGGCCCCTTGGTGTTCAGAAGCCAACCAGGAAAGCTTTTCATAGCATGAAAACCAACATTTTTATTTGCTCGTACCTGCACATCAAGCTGAGGTTAAAGCTAGAGCTATAATATCCATTTGAAAAAGTGCCAATTCTCCATGTTAGAAAATGAGATCAAGCAAAGCACAGCAAGTAAATCAGAGCTAAGATGTCTTCAGAGGCAGATGAACATGTCATCTTCAAGATCATACAGAATATGAGAGTTTGAATGCCAGCCAAAAGAGAATGGAGATTAAGAGCACTTGTATCGCAGATCTCCCTGAAATGAAAATGAGTATTTTCCTTGCAGAAGATGACAGGATTGATACTGCTGAGATGGAAAATCAAGTAGCATCTGTGCTTTCCTTAAAAAAAGTGACCTGGTCATTTGGTCTTTCCAGGAAGTGCCAGGAAAGAAGCCTGAGAATACTGCTAGTATTTTATTTGCATTTAATCTTTATTATCATTTTTACAAATAACACATCCAACAGACCCTCCTCCTGAGTAGGATTCTACTGGTTCACCTGAACCAGTCCGAACCGGTAAAATCCCACTGGTTCGGACTGGTTTGGGCAAACTGGTATCATCTGGTGATCATTTGGCTCTGCCCACCCGCCTGCCCCTGCCCCTTTCCTGTGCTTTATTTCCTGGTTTTTGAGTACAGATGATTCACACGGCAAAGCACTTTGCTGCACATCAGCTGTTTTACTCACCGGCCATGCAGCAGAAGGTAAGTATTGCAGCTAAAAATGGTCTTTTCTAAATGTCGTGTGCATACATGTGCTCACCGAACCAGTTGTTACATTGGTTGAATGGCACCACTCCTCCCCCTATTTTCCCCCAAAACAACAACTCTATGACCCAAAGGTCTTTTTCAAAAGCCAACTGGACTTTTTTTTGTTCTTTTTTTTTTTTTAAGTTTTGCTTCTCATGCAAGAAGCTTCTCCAGTTCTGACTGAATGGTGGACAATGGAAGGATTTATATTCTTTGCAGACACAGATGGTTGTTAGCCCTCACTCTAAGAGTCGTTGAGGCCACTTGGGGGATTATCTGTGCCAAGAAGGCTCCACACCCAATTACACTCTGATTCAGGTGACTGTGAGCATACAGATAAACCCCCAAGTGGCCTCAATGACTTTCAGAGAGCTAATCACTGACCATCAGAGTGCTAATGCCCAGATGACTGCAAAGAATATAGATCCAACCCTACCCCATCATTAAGTCAGAACTGAAGAAGCTTTCTTTAAATGTCTTCAAGAAAACCAAAAAAAAGTCCAGTTGCCTTTTGAAAAGCAACATTTGGACAACTATGACCTGGATAACGGAGAATCTCCATAGAAAAGAACCCTGTGAGGTGAGCTAAGAGTGAGTAACTGGTCCAAAGTCACCTAGTCAGCTTTCATGGCTAAGGGAGGACTTGATCTCATGGTCTTCCATTTTATACCTAGTGGCACCCTCTAGTCCAAAGTGGGCTAGTGTCAAGCTTCAGAAGCTGTTTTTTTTTCCCCGCCATTGCAGCTATTAATTTCTTCTCAGCTTGCCAACAAACTATGGGGAGAGGGAAGGGGGAGATTGAATGTAGTTCCAGACATCAAGATGCCAGCCGTGAGAACCAAGGCTGTTTCAGCAGGTGTTTCTCAGAGTCAAAAAGAATTTTACATAACACTACCAGGAGACTCAATTGAACTGTGCGACCTGATTTGATTGGAGGAGGAGAGAACCTGAACTTCGACTATGTGCGTTTGCGCGAGAAATTGTCAGATCTGGTTTTGCCCTCATTGGTGCCGAAATGATGTACTCAGTAAAGTTTTGCATTAAGAGACTGGATCATCTTGGCTGTGCTTACTTTGGTTGGGTTCATCAGTCAGAACTTTCATAGCTAATGTATTAGTATACTGGGCTTTCAAAAAGTTTTTAAAAGTTGAAAGAAAATTCTCAGCCATTTCCTTACGTTTTAGAGAGCAAGTGCAACCCTTGTCCAGCCTGATCACTTTTTCACATCCATTTCAATTTTTTTAATATATATATATATATATATATATATATATATATATATATATATATATATATATATATATATATGCAGCAACTGCAGCAAGTTTCTTAAACTTCTCAAAGAACCTGCTGCAAAAAAGAAGAAAGAAACTCAACAAAACAGTCAAAAAGGAAGAAAAAGAGTGGAGGAAGCCTCATTTCCCCACAGAAATCAGGCTTTCAAGAAATAGGTGTGCAGAAACAAAAGCAGCAAGCAGGAAGGAATTAAGTCAACATTGCAGAAGCTGAATAGAAGTAAATTTTGAATGCATGAGGGTGGGGAGGGAGAAGGCGTTGTGACGAAAGACAGGAGGGGAAAAAAAAGGATATCCAAGCAAACTGTTAACTCTGCATTGGAAAGATAGTTTGGATTGGTGCAAGTGATCAATGGGGGAAAGGGGCAGAGGTGGAGGAGCACATGATTAGACAAATTCTTTCCTTTGGGTGGGATCCAGATTGGCAGCTGAACAGCTGCGCCTGTAAAACAAAACTCCTGATTAATAAAGGAAGGAGAGCCAGGTGTAAATCATCTCAGTCTTACGTTCTGAATGCACAAATTGGGCTAGTCGACATCTCTGGGAAATCATACGGCGCATAGATGGTGGAATAGGTTTCAGGTGTTGAGATGACACGTGGGGTTTTTCTCCTATTCTCTGTGTGCACCGTTTGGAAAGGGTAGATCTGAAAGAACAGTCTTGGCAAGCCAACTTTTTTTTTAAACATTTAAAGTGGGAATAATATTGAAATCTGTGCCTTGTTGGTCCAGATATCAAAGCTAAGTTACTCCTCATGTTCATTTCCTCAGGAATTGGGACCCTGTAGCCCTTGGACTAGGATGGCAACCTGAACAGGAGAAGATCTCTGCTTATCACCATTCCTGTAGGATGGGGATGTCAAACTCAAGGCCCGTGGGCCAGATCAGGCCCATGAGGTAGTTAGATCTGGCCCACAGGGCTGCCCTGGAAACCAGGAAGGACCTGTCTGCGGTGCATCGGCCTGTCTATCTTTGTTCCTCCGGTGGATCAGGCCCTGGCTTTTGCCCTGATCCTGCGTCTCTTCTGCTGCAACCCCTCTATCCCTCCCAGTCCTGCTCAATCCCCCACAGGGCCCACCCCTGATGTTGAGCTGGCCATGCCCACTCATTGGTCTATGATCCAGTAGTGGTATTCCACCAGTTCAGCCCAGTTCTGCCAATCTGGTACCGTTGATGAGCAGTGGAGACTGAACTGATTCTCTCTGAGGCTCTGCTATTGGGCCCACCTGCCTCCCCGGGCTCCCATACTAAACTTTATGTCCTGCTTTTGAAGTGCAGCTGCTTTGTACGGCATGGCAGATTGCCACGCGGCAGCTGCTGAAGCCTCAGGGAGAGTGCAGGACTGCAGGAGGCGAGTTGGAAAGCGTCTGCACCTGCACAAATTGTGCATTTGGCACATGCCACACACAAGTGTGTGTGCGCACACAAAGCACACCCACCAAGCCACACCCACTGAACCAGTGGTAAAAAAATTTGAAATGCACCACTGCTGTGACCATCCGGCCATGCTCCCCCAGATCAGCCACAGAGTTGATGTGGCTGTCAATGAAATTGAGTTTGACACCCTTGCTGTGGGAGAAGCAAAAGCAGAGCCAGGGGGCAGAGTCAAAAGAGTAATCAGCCTGGAGTCATTACGTTGCCACAAATGATCCAAGTCCAGTCCCCCCTGAACTCCAATAACCATTATCTAGTGCCAATTTAGTACTAATTGACTAGATTGTTGTGTGTAGCTTTGAACAATAAATCTTCTAAAATGCAACGTAACATATGGTCCTGATCTTTTGCGCCTGAGAATTCCAGACACATTTCTAGGTGAGATGTTTACTGCTGACACAAAGCAGGCTCTGCCTTTTCTGATATTGCATGGAAATAATTTCTGATAAAAGTTGACATTTTAAGGGAGACATCTGCCAAAACAGCATAAGCTCTAAACTAAGACCAACATATTTTTAAAAAAAATACCTGCTCGAAATTTCCAAGAAAACTTGATTATGTCTGATATATTTGATTCTATGGTCCTGTTCATTTTGTACATTCATCCCATCCAGTGGCCTCTTCCAAATAAATGCATTCAGCCTGTAAAAGTTTGCCCATCCCTCATCTCAGCTATGAACCTACTGAAAAAAGGTGCTTCGTGAGACCAAGTTTGTTTGTTCAGAATTCTGTTTCTCAAAGGAGACAACCAGATGTTTTCCAGTGTTTCCAAGCAGGACTGGGACAAAACAATTCCTGTTGTTATTCCCTGCAACAGGCATTTGAAAACATGCTGCATCCAACCCAGACGTAGCATTCCATGAATTTATCCACCACCACCTTAAAGCCAACTATGGTAATAGCAATACCACACCTGGCGGCAATGAATTCTGAAGATTAATTATGTGTTTTGTGAAGAAATTGTTCTTTGTCTTCTTTAAATGTCCTTCCAGTCAGCTTCATCAAATGACCTCTGACATTAAAGCTATAAGAAAAGAACACAAACTTCTCTCTGTCCAATTTCTTTGTGCCATGCATGTTCTCTCACAGCTCAATCAATTCCTGATCACTGAGGTTAATTTGAACCTGGAGGGGAAAAAAAAAACCCAACAACTTGAACTTCAGTGAATTTTTTTTGTGTTGTTGTACCAAAGGAAATCTTCCCACTGTACAAAGTTAGCACCCACCCATCTCCTAGAAGAATGAAAAAAATTGGGAAATATTAAAAAGACAGAATATCATATCTCCCTTACAAGATAAATAGAAATCTTAAGGCAGACAGAAACTCAGTCCCAGCTCTCTGCCCAGTGGTGGGATTCAACCACTTCGCACCACTTTGGGCGAACCAGTTGTCAACCTTCTGAGCAGTTTGGTGAACTGGTTGTTGGAAGAAATCATTAGGGCAGAGAACCGGTTGTTAAATTATTTCAATCCCATCACTGTCCCTGTCCCCAGCAGATATTTGGTGCCCATTAAGAAAGAGTCTTATCCACAAGACAAAAGATTAAGACATGACTCTCCAGGACATAATAGAAGACACACAGCTCACTGCATTGCAATCTTCTAAGGAGATTGCATCACCCAGCAACTTCCACCAAACTTATCTCAGACCCCCCCCCCCGGCCCCATGGGAGTCTGACAACGTCCAATAGAATACAGGTTCTTGCATAGGAACAGAAAGTTCAAATACAGAGCCCAGAGAGGGTATAAAGGCCACCCACTCTCAACTCCATGGGGTCAGCTGTCCAGAATCACATGTGGTTGGTGGTTCTGTTTCATCAATACATGGACCCTCTTCCCCATCAGCCTCCAGCCTCCATTTTGTCTCCAGTGCCTTTCTCCCAGCTTGGAATTGAACCAGATGGATACATATCTTGCAACACCAGCCACCACTTTGAATATAGTAGCATAAAAGTAGGACAGGTTGGGTTAGCAACACACACACACATACATACATACAAAATGATATGCATGCATGTCTTTAAATCCAACCAATTCATCCTAGCTCTTAGTTAATTTTTGGCAAAGATTGCTGCCTGGCCCTTGAGACAGTCAGTTTTGAGATCATTTGTTTGGTTTTAATTTTCCATCTGTCATGATGTGTGGGAGGATAAGAATGGTGTGTTAACTTCTCAAGTAGGAGACTATTTTTGGAACCAGTTTTTGACCTGCAGTAAATAATAGGTTCACACTGAGCTACTGTTAGATTAGTAGCACAGTGTAGTGCAGGTCAGATGGAAATATGCAAGGATATAAAATAAATAGCCACTACTATTCTGTCTGGGAGCCTAGACTATATTAAGGCTTATGTGGAGACAGTATTAAAGATTTCCCATTCTAGAGTAAGAATACAGTCTTATTTGCCATCTTATCATTATGGAGTGGTTAGGAGAACTTCCATTACAAACTGTGGACCATTTCCATTGTGTCATTTTCTGATGTGGCCTCACCTATCACCATGACCCTATGGGAACCCCCCCCCCCCCCCGAGGAATGAAATATTTGGGGAATATTAAAAGAGGCAGAATATTATGTTTCCCCAAAGGAGAAAGGGAAAAACATGTTCTTGGAGGCAGAAAGCAGCCCCCCACCAGTCTTTCTTAATAGTATCCAGCAGATGCCCATTAAGGAATCCTGGGCCAGCCTATTCACAAAACATCTTCACCTCCAGGTAATGGGATTAAGGACAGGGCATGAAACAATATCTGTCCGTTAAGAAAGGCAGGCTGGAGGCAATAAATAACAAGATAAAATCAAATATGCATGCCTGAGAGGATTAGGAGTAAGGAAGTGATCATTAAGACCCATCATGAGCCTTTGCGAAACAAGTAAAACCAATTGAATAACAAAAAAAAAAAAAAAAACCACAAATAGGCCTCCAGATTACAAAATAAAAAAAAAAAACTGCTATCAAAAAACTGTATAAAAACCATGGAAAACCAAACCAATTTGTCAGCTGTCTCAGAACCACACCAGAGGTGGTATTCAACCAATTCGGACTGGTTCTCGCATACTGGTAGAGAAAATTTTGACTAGTTTGGAGAACTGGCAAATACCACCTCTGGTTGGCTTTGCCCACCTGCCCTCACCTTTACCTCTCCTATATTCCCTTGTTTTTTTAGCGAAGCATAAAGCACTGCACATAGAATTGGTAGGAAACAATTTGGAAACCCACCACTGAAACCCATTTTGTGTGCATCGGTTCTGCTCTCAATAAACAGAGTCTTTCTTGCCAGACAGCCTCCATGTTATTTCCAGTGTCTTTCTCCCAGCTTGGAACTGAACCCAGATGGATTTTCCTTCTCACAACCTGTACACTGTTTAGCTCAAGATTTGACATTAAGTCTCCAACTTATAATTGTAATGGAACTTGCCATTCATGATGGTTGTAAAGTGGATCGCCATGTGACTGAACCAATTTTGCAACCTCGTGTTATGGCAGTTGTAAAGCAACCAAGGTGGTTGTTGAGAAAACCCATTGTTAGCTATAGCAAAAGGATTGGCACTTATATACATTTCACAGTGCTTTACAGCGGTTTACAGAGTCAGCCTATTGCCCATAACAATCTATATCCTCATTTTACCAATCTTGGAAGGATGGAAAGCTGAGTCAACCTTGACCTGGTCAGAATTGAACTCCTGGCATTTTTGCTGAATTCCAGAAGTAAATGCTGGTTTTCAGCAAAAAAAACTTGTACAGTAAATTGTGGTCATGTTTCTGCAGAATGTTACAAACCCCCATAAACACAGGTCGATTGATGAGTACATGAAATGTGGTCACATGGCCTAGGGGAGAGGTGGCCACTAGAACTTCTGAAACTAGGTCATAAATACCTTTTGGGAAAGGGGTCTGTTGTAATTTTGAACAGTTGTTGGGTGATCGGTCATAAGCTGAGGATTATCTGTATTAAAATGGGTTGTACAAGGGCAGGCTCTTAAAGATATTAGGGAAATCGCAGCATGTCCAAGATGACAACCAGTTAGGAGCATATTGGTGGAAACATGAAAGAGCTCTGTTGGCTTAGCTCCATTGATTTCCAATAGTCTTCCATAGGTCATGCCCTTTGACTTAAGTCATAGCTGGTTTCTTTTCTGCGATAGTTGTTCATCCAGGAGATATAATCAGATAAGGGCTTTCTACTGCTACCCTGCAAAGATATCGTCTAGTGGGGTCACCACTGTCAAGAAGATGGCCATAACAACATCAAGGCTTCACTTGTTTTCTGCATGTGTATCCTGGACAACTATGGTGGAATGTAGCCTGGAATCCCAAGATAGATGGGCTGCATCCCAGAGGACAAAGAGGGAGCAGACCCTCAAACTTCTGCTAGCAGAAAAAAGGCTAAGACAACCTCTCCCTAGCATTTCACAGAGTATGTCTATAGTTATGCTTTAGTCTGGCAAGTTGCTTTACTCTGGCTTTAGTCATTGCTTTAGTCTGGCAAGATTCTGTCTGTGGGAAAATAACAATAAAGAAATTATTTAAAAGTAACTCAACAGGTCGTTCTAGCTTCTTGGGGCCTAATGGTAATACCCATAAAAAGCATTGGGATTTCAGGGGGACTTCCGGTTTGCAAGGCTTCGGCAGCGGCAGGGATTTGCAATACTGCGCGATCCCTGCTGCGCCCGCTGCCAAGGTTCCCCTGATCCGCTTGGATTTGGGAGATATAGCTACCCCGTAGAGGCAGCTGAAGACAGAGGGGATCCGGATAGGGGTTTGGGGGTGTCGCAGACCCCTTCCCCAGCTGGCAAAACTCCCTTTTCCTAAGGCCAGAGGAGCGGCAACCAGTAATGGCCGCCACGAAGAAACCTGCAGCCGGACAAGATTGTGCAGGAGGAAGAAAGTTGGCAGAGCTGTGAAAGTGGTTTTTGACCGGGACAAAGCAAAAGAAAGTACCCTGGAATTTTGAAAGTTGCTAAAAATACATTGTTTCCAGAGAGAGAGTTACAAGCGGCGAATGGAATTCTAAAAGGGAAAGTTTTTTTTTTTTTTTCACTCTCCTTCCTAACGTGACAGCGGATGGAACCATAAGAGAAATCGGAAAACCTGCATTGGAGGTAATTAAATGCTGAAGGGATAAGGATTTCTGAACATTTAAAAAAAAAGAATCTTTTTTGCTGTGAGTGGGAAGGGAGAGGAAAAAAAAATGAAGCAAAATTTTAAAATAAGGAGAAGATTGCCTAGAATTCTAAAGAGTTATTAAACATCAATAAGACTTCTAAAAGATATATTTTAAATGGAACTGTTAAGCCTGGTTTCCCCAACCAGGGTTAGGGAGACAAGCTAAACAGAATGTGCAGCGTTAGTCAGATAGGCACACAGATAAATGAGTGAGCTAAGCTTGTATGTTTATTAACATACAGTAAAAATAACAGATACGCTTGTGCTATCAAAAATATAGTTTATTCCATTATGAGTTCATAGCATAGTCAAAATAACAGTCCAATAGTCATGTATCATTTAGTCAGTCCATTCAGGGATATTCAGTTAGCAAAATCCGTGTAGAATATCCTATGTCAGTTCACTTACAAATCAGTCCTTTGTTTTCTCTCCCGTTCGAGCAATGCAGTCTTGATTCCAAGCAGTAATCAGGGATCATCAAAGCCAGAGAGAGAGCAAGCTGCAGTCTTGCTTCTTTTAAAGTGTTTTCACAACCACTCCCTTAATTACTTTCCCATAGTTAAAGTTGCAGACAACTTTACATATAAACCATGATAACATATTATTATTTACCTAAACCAGTTAGGGTAAACAATGTTATCCCTAACAGGAACTTTGTGACTAAACTCTAACCCCAGAAAGAGAAAGTGAAGAAGGAGAAAGTACTTAAAAGAAACAGCTGGTTTGGATTGCTTGGTGATTTTGGAACTTTAGAGAACTATCTTTGATTAAAAGCACTTGGGTGGTTGTTTGGAAAACCTTTTTCTTTCAACAATGGCATCACTTGTGGATGGATTGAAACTTGAATATCAAAAATATAAAAAGGAAGAGCAAGAAAGGAAGAATTCTCTTGGCACCCTTTTTCAATTTTTAGAAATGGCGGTTTGTACTTATGAAAAGCTGACTGCGCAACAGGATGACTGGGATTAAGAAGAAGCCATCTTTGATGAACAAGTGACTTTAGTGGGGGAAAGAAGGGAGAAAGAGAAAAAGGAAAAGGGGACTTTAAGACTCGGAAAAACAACCAAAAAAGAGAAGAATAAGGTGAAAAGGGGATACTATGTTAGAAAACAACAGAAAGGAGGAAAGCAGAATAAAAGGGAGGTGGAGAGACAAGAGGGTAAAGAGGACAAGGAGAAGAATAAACAAGGGAGAAAGGAAGGGACGAGAAGCCTCAATGGTGGGGAGCAAGATGCAAAGAAACAAAAGTCTTTTAGAGATAATGGGTAAACTTTATCGAAAAAGGGATTCTGGAAAGGTACATTAGATTGTATCTTTACATTTGTATTTAGAAATAAGCTTAGAAAATTGGAAACAATATGCAATTTAAAATGTGAAATATTTAGTATAATTTAGTGAAATTTTTGTCAAGAAAAGAGGAATATTTTAATGAAACAATGATTTAAGATAAGTGATGTGGGGGGGGGGGATAATTATGGAAAGCATAAGTGTTCCCATAAAGGCATGACATTTAATTGAAATGGGTAAAGTGTTTAAGATAAATGAATATTAATATTAATGATTAGATTGTGTTATTCTAGTGAAATTTTTTGTGAAATGAGAGATTTTAAGTAGGAGAAGGGGGAACATTCTAGTGAAACAATGATTTAAAATATGTGATGTGGGGGGGAATAACTATGGAAAGTAGGTGTTCCCATAAAAGTATGATATTTAGGTGAAAAGTAATGTGTTAAGTGTTTAAGATATAAATGAATATTAATATTAATGAATAGATTTGTATTGGCATTGATAATCTTGCATAATTCTAGAATGTACCAAACAGAATCCCAATGTAAGTTATGTATTCTATATTAAGTATTATAAATGTAGGGGAAAGAGACAAAGGCATCATACTCCAATTAGTGTACAGGAGAAGTTTTCTTTAAAGAAGAAAGGTTAATGGATAGCTTGAAATAGAACAGACAAAGAATAATAAATATTATATTTGAATCGAGATGAGATAAATAAAATAAAACTAAGAAAATTTAAAAGAGAGGAGAAGCTATATAGAAAATTGAAAATGTTAATAAGATATGGAATGATATACAAAATGAATATGAATTTGAATTTGTGTCTGTACGAAGAGTTGTAACCCGGGACAAAGCAACTTTCAGAAAAGATGTTTTTTTTTTATGTTTCTATGTTTAGTGTTTTTGTGTGTTTATGTTTGATTGAGCTGATAAAACCTTGGAGGAATATTAGAAGAGGGCAATTGAGAATAAAAGATAGAAGAGAATAAAACGAGTCAGAAAGGAAAAATAAGTATAGTGAATAAAAACATATAAAATAGATAAATATAGATATAATTGAATAAAAGTAAAGGGAGAAATAATGAGGAATTTGAAAGGATATGTATGTGTTTATAAGGAGATGTGTTAATGATGTATAAAATATTTTATTTGTTTAAAATTTACAAATAACTTTCAAAAGAGGTTTCATGTTCTTATGTTTCATGTTTTGTATGTCTTTAAAAATTAATAAAATTTGTTCAAAAAAAAAAAAGCATTGGGATTTCAAAGATGTGTTCGCAATTGCCATGTTGACTTTTTAAGGCCCCCTTTCCCCACTAAAGACCCTCCTGCCTTCTTGAAATAAACCTATTTTATGATCTTTTTCATGTCAACATACCTGAAAATTCCCACCCCAGACTGTTTAGTGGGCTTCTTCTGAGCCTATCTGATTTCTGATTAACCATGGCTATTGTTCCGAACTAAGCAAACTCGCTAGCTTGCAATTCTAATAGTTTTACTTTCACAGCAGGCTCATAAACCTGCACTTCTTATTGGCCCGCTGATAGCGGATCGTGATTGGTCGTTGTTGGCTGATCTGATTGGCTGTTAGTGGGTCGCCGCTGATTGGACGCTTTCCAGCGCGGCAAACTCAAATCATTGGATGTTGTGTCAGCAGCCAGCTCTATAAAAGGAGCTGCTGCTGCCCTAGTTTTCGCTCTGTTCTGAAGTCACTAATAAAGAGTTGGAGTCACTATTTGATGCCTCGTCTCCGTTCTTGCGCCCACTCTCCCAGATCTAACAGCTATCACACTCACACTGCCCATGTCTATTATTTCTTCTTTTTATTGCTGAGATCATGTATTTTTATGTCTTTAAATTGAATTTTAATTGCCTGTTTTACGGTTGTATGGAGAGAGTTTAATTCAGAGGGAGGGCAGTAATACTGGCTAAAGAGCCACTTTCTCTGCTTCCCTTCCTCCAGAGAAAACATTTTGAAGCAGATCTTCTCTTGGCCCTTCTCCCACTTCACCTGCCACATGGGTCAAGAGAAGGAAAGTGGTGAAAAGGAGAGAAGAGGGATCACATCCCTTCTCTCCTGCATGCAGGCCTTCATTCCTTTGATTTTTTTAAGATTACCCCCTTATTTGTGTTTTTATTCAAGCAGAAAACCAATCTAGAACTAAGGAGAAATTTCCCGCTAGTTAGGACAATTAATCAGTGGAACGATTTGCTTCCATAAGTTGTGGGTGCCCTAACACTGGAGGTTTTTAAGAAGAGACTGGACAGCCATTGGTCTGAAATGGTTTCCTGCTTGAGCGGGAGGTGGGGAATAAAAGACCTCCAAGATCTCTTCCAGCTCTGTTATTCTGTTAACAGCACTCACGGCTTCAATTCTCACCTCCCCTAGAATTATTCTCCAGACATAATAAGAGGTGGAAATGCCCTTCTTTAAACAAATATTTTTCAACTAGCTGCTGCACTGGATGACGTTATTGCAGGAAAGCATACAGTCATTCTCAAGTCATATACCCTTCCTTCCTTCCTCCCTCCCTCCCTCTCTTCCATCCCTCCCTCCCTCCCTCCTTTCTTTCTGTCTTTCTCTCTGTCTTTCTCTTTTTTTGTTCCTGCTTCCTTTTCTTAATTTCCTTCCTTCTGCTTTCTTTCTTTTTTCTTTCTTTCCTCCCTCCCTCCCTTCCCTCCCTCCTTCATGTCTTTCTTTCTCTGTCTCTCTCTCACTCAGTCTTTTTTTGTTCCTCTTTCCTTTTCTAATTTCCTTTCTTCCACTTTCCTTCCTTCCTTTCCTGTTACCATTATTCATTTTGATTGTATTATCATTGTTTTTTTCTTAATGTTTGTACCCCATCAGCTTGGAAGTAAAGGGCTAAAATACTACACTTGGGATAAAAAAAAGATATCTATCGACCCTCACATTCTAACTATAAAAACTCCAAGCTCCATGTTTTTTTTTTTTCTTCAAAAACTGCATTTCTTGTCAGCAGTCACATACTTTAGTTTTCCCCCCTTCAATTCTGCCCCATCATAACAATTGACAGTCATTCTCAGGACTAGCCTTCAAGCAGAACCTTGACACTAGACTCATTTCATAATAATATACCCTGACATGCACACAATTATAGCTTTGCATATTAAGATGCAAATGTGATCATATTATCATAAGCACATTAATTTATGCATCTGGTGAAGTGAGTTGCAGTTCACAAAAGCTTAACCCTGTTAATAAAATGTGTTAGTCAGAAAAGGTGCTTCTCCTGGTATTTTTATCACCAGGGGCAAACCATAGCTCTCTTCTAATTGTGATCTTGGAAGTTCACAGCTAACTGTGATGTTAGGGATACACCCTAGCAGAATCTGCACGGCAGTCAGGCAGGCAGGCAAAATATTTGAGATAAACATTTTTGTAGCTTACACTCAGTAAAACAGATACACTGTGCTAGTTAAATAGTTTATTCCAGTAAGAGTTTTAGCATAGTCAAACAGTCCATATATCATTCACTATTTCAGTCCCTTTGGGGATTATTCAGTTGCAAAGTCCAGAGTCGAAAAAGAGGTCAGTAAACTTATAAATATCAGTCCAGTAATAAATCTTCTCACAGTTGAGATATAAAGAATTTAAAACCTCCTTTCTCTCTTCAGCAAAAGCAGCAGGGAACCATCAATCCATCATTGTCAGCCAGCAATTCAGTAAGCCAGGAATACAGTAAGCTCTCTTGCTCCCTCTTATGGCGGTTTTACAGCCGCACCCAAAATTACATGCTTTGCTGTTTAAAGTGACACACACTTTAACTTACAATCATAGTTTATTTATATTATTTTACCCAAACTAAGTTTGGTAACCTTGTTATTCCTAACACTTACATACAAGAGTTCCAGCTCTATTTTAGTACACAGCTCATGAAGATTAAAAAAAAAAAACATTTCAGAACAACAGTATGTAGTTTTAAACTGCACCTGTTCAGTGAATACATTGTCATTAAGCAAATCTACCTTCCCCCATGGAGTTTGCTTTTTGGAAGTTCCAAATGATGATCATATCAATTCATCAATAAATCAGAATAGAGCTGGAAGGGACCTTAGAGGTCTCCTAGCACAACCATTGCTCAAGCAGGAGATGGTATACCATTGTATAAGGTTTCCTACCTAAGCAGGGGGTTGGACTAGAAGACCACCAAGGTCCTTTCCAACTATTCTATTCTATTCTATTCTATTCCATTCTCTATATTCTATTCCATTCTATTCTCTATATCCTATCCTATCCCATCCCATTCCATTCTCTATATTCTATCCTACCCTACCTTATCCCATCCCATCCCATTCCATTCCATTCTCTATATTCTATTCCATTCCATTCTCTATATCCTATCGTATCCCATCCCATCCCATCCTATCCCATCCCATCCCATCCCATTCTCTATATTCTATTCCATTCCATTCTCTATATCCTATCCTTTCCTTTCCTATCCTATATTCTATTCTATTCTATTCTATTCTATTCTATTCTATTCTATTCTATTCTATTCTATTCCATTCCATTCCATTCCATTCCATTCCATTCTATTCTATGTATTCTATTCTATTCTACTCTACTCTACTCCACTCCACTCCACTCCATTCCATTATTTCAGATAAGTGGCTGTTCTTAAAAACCACCAGTGACAAAGCACTCAGAACTGTTCCACCAATTAATTGTCCTCACTGTTAGGAAGTTTCTCCTTAATACTAGATTGCTTCTCTCCTTGATTACTTTCCATCCATTGTTTCTTGTTTGGCCTTCTGGTACTTTGGTAAATAAGTTGACCCTCTTCTTCTTTTTGGCAGCCCTTCAAGTATTTGAATACTGCTATCATGTCCCCCTCCTCACCATTCTTCTTTTCTCTAGAACAGGGGGTCTTCAAACTTGACAGCTTTAAGACTTGTGGACTTCAACTCCCAGAATTCCGCCTCCAGTCATGTTAGCTCAGGAATTCTGGGAGTTGAAGTTCACAAGTCTTAAAATTGCCAAGTTTGAAAATCCTTGCTCTAGACTAATCAAACCCAAATCCTGCAACCATTCTTCCTATGTTTTACTCTCCAGGCTTTTAATCATCTGATGGTTCCTACATTTTGATTCCATAACCGTGGAGATGCTGCATTTTCATTTTGATTCCATGGCTTTAGGAACTGTTGTGTGCAAGGACAGGTTGTGAATCAAAAAAAAAAAAAAAATTCAGTGTGCTGTTGTAACTTCAAATGCTAAATGAATTGTTTTAAGTGGAGGAATATTCTGTAGGCTCCACCTAAAAGTCCAAGGCAAACTTTGCAATTACAAAATACTTCTGAGTTAGTTGGGGGGGGGGGTTCCCCTAACAATGAGCAGTTTTGGAGCCCTGCCTGATCTTCAGCTGTCAATGGATTCACAAGTGGTGTCTCTATTGACACCCTTTGCAGGGGTGGGATTCAACCGGTGTTACTACCAGTTCAATGACTACATTTTGCGCGTGCATGAGTGTGAAAAACCTTTAAGCTATGCCTCCTGGAGAGCTGAAAAGTGTTGCACACAGGTGCACAGCACTTGAAAAGCCACTTTTCCCCTGCTTTTTCAACCTCAGCTGTGTCGCGCAAGGCATCTGAGGTTGAAAAAGCAGGAAATAAAGGACAGGTAAGAGCTCGGGCAGGCGTGTTCCAAACAGCAGCAAACACAGGACCGATTTGGTGTCAGCTGCTCTTCAGAGCTACCGGCTCTATAGAGCCAGGCAGAACCAATAGTATCTCCCCCCTGTCCCTTTGCACAAGGAAGATTGATACAGGTAATCTTCCACTTACAACAGTTTGTTGAGTGACCATTCGAAGTTACAATGTGATTTATGACTGATTTTCACAGTTACAATCACTGCTTTCCCACAATCGTGTGATCCAAATTCAGATGATTGATGAACTGACTCGTATTTGTGATGGTTGCAGTGTGTGAGGGTCATGGGATCCCCTTTTGTCAAGGGGGAAGCCAGATTCACTTAACAACAGTCTTCCTAACTCGACATTGTCAGTGATTCACTTAACAACAATGGCAAGCAGGGTCGTAAAATGGGGTAAAACTCACTTAACAAATGTTTCGCTTAGCCACAGAAATTTGGGACTCAGTTGTGGTCATAAGTCAAGGACTAGCTGTATACCACAATTATTCCTGAGGCTGTTGGATTGACAATAATTAGCCATATTTGAGGTGCTACTTAACGGGCTCTTTGTTTATTCTTCACTTATACATTATTAACAACTTGCAATTTGTGAATAAAAGTATTTTAGTAATAATTTAAACTATTTTTTAAACTTTTCATATTATTTTTATTATCTAATTAGCTCATTCCTCATCTTGACAGGGTAGAAGGAAAATAAACCATGAATAGCTAATAATAATTAGTTGTTATTAAAATAATAATCATATTACGATAACCATATTAGTATTTTCCACACCATTATTTCCATTTTCCAGGGTATGCAAGCCATACACAAATGAGAATTGCCTCCCCATAGCGCCAAAACCTCTAATCTGATCATTAAGTACAATCACATTAAGACTGCTTTATTCATTTATTTTTTTACAGAGTTTTTTTCAATGTATACAACAAGATGGTGAGGTAAAAGCAGAACCGATTGATGAAAAGGAAAATTCATAGATTTTTTTGCTGTTGAAATAGGTTGTGGGAATTTGGGAATGGAAAGGAGGGGAAAAACCCACAACAGAGAGATTTTTAGAAGCAACCCTTGTCTAGACCTGATTTAAGCAAAAGCAATAATGCTTGTCATCCTTATGACTCATCAAAAGATTTAGACTTTCACAAACCATACTTTTGAAAGCAGGTGGTGAGGAAGAAATGATTATAAATTTCATTTTGACCATTGCAATTCCCATTTTAATTGTACTTTAGGCAACCAACGGATGCCTTTAGATCAAGCAGCCAGCTCAGACAAAGCAAGAATTATGCTCCCAACCTTACAGATCTCGTCAGTCATCTAAAGCTTACAAACAGGGGAAAAAATGCCATTCGAAATCCTCCTCCATCACCCTTAAGCTCACTGCTCTCCTCTCCTGGCCTATGATTAATAACATCTGGGATCCGAAATGAGTTCAGCTGAAATCTAATAAACTTGGTATCAATTGTGCAGGGTACAAATAACCACGTAATGCAATAACTCTACACATAGCAGACAAACAGAGGCTCGATAGTTCAACCCATGAAGGAAAGGGAAGATGCAAGATTCATTAAATTGCTATGCATTGCCTTAATCTCATGCAACAATCACCTGCGGTTTTGTTACGCCTTCCAAGTTTCTCAAGCAAGTGCAGGAGAAGGAATGAAAAGTTGAAGAAGAGCTTCCCTCTTAAGCCCAGTGCTCTTCAATAATTTCATCCATATTTAGATGAGGAAATAGAAGGGGAACTCATCAAATTTGCAGATGACACCAAGCTGGCAGGGATAGCCAACACTCCAGAAGATAGGCTTAAGATTCAGAAGGATCTTGACAGACTTGAACATTGGGCCCTACCTAACAAAATAAAATTCAATGGTGAAAAAAAAGTAAAGTTCTATATTTAGGCAAGAAAAACCAAATGCACAGGTAGAGTATAGGTGGTACCTGGCTCAATTGCAGTAAATGTAAGATGGATCTTGGAATCCTATTGGACAATAGCAATAGCTATTGTGCTTTACAGCCTTCTCTAAGCAGTTTACAGAGTCAGGCTTTTTTCCACAATAATCTGGGTCCGCATTTTACCCACCTTAGAAGGATGAAGGCTGAATCAACTTTGAGCCTGGTGAGATTCGAACTGCTAAATTGCAGGCAGCTGGCAGGCAGCAGAAGTAGCCTGCAGTACTGCACTCTAATCACTACTCCACCGAGGCTTATAATCACTTACATATGAGCCAGCAGTGTGCTACAGCTGCCAAAAAAAGCCAACTTGGCTACATTAATGGAGGGATAGACTCAAGATCATGTGACATTTTAATACCATTTAATAAATGCCTTGGTAAGACCACACTTGAAATATAAATATCCAGTTTTGGTTGCCATAATGTAAAAAAGATGTTGGGACTCTAGAATGAGTGCAGAGAAGAGCAACAAAGATGGTTAGGGGACTGGACTTATGAAGAATGGAATTGGAATTGGAATTGGATTTGTTTAGTTTAATGAAAAGAAGGGTTGGGGTGATAAGATAGCAGGGTTCCAATATCTAAGGGCCTGCAACAAAGAAGAGAGGGTCAAGCTATTCTCCAAAGCACCTGCAGGCAGGACAAAAAAGCAATGAATGGAAAGGCATCAAGGAAAGAAGCACCGAAGGAGAAATGTACTGATAGTTGGAACAATTAATCAATGGAATGACTTTCCTCCAAAAGTTGTGGGTGTTCCAATGCTGCAGGTTTTTAAGCAGAGATGGGACAACCATTTGTCTGAAATGGTATAGGGCAGTGGGCTTTTGGGGCTCCTGTGTCAAAAATTGTGTGCATACTTACATGCTCGTGCTTGTGTGCCAGCAACCCCCCAGGCACACGCGCACAATCCCTGTTCTGTCCCTAATTAGCATTCTTGAGATCCCCGCGCTTTGATTGGCCAAAGCGCGGGGCACTCTGATTGGTCAGGCGAGCCGCGCCGATTGGCTTGCTAAGAATCTCCCGCGATTGGTCCATTTGAATCGCGGGAGATTCAAAGTGGTGCCATTGGCCGCGGCCGCCGCGGCTAAAGGAATAAAAGCCGCGAGCTTTTTCCTTTGCCCCAGTTCGGTTCCAACTTTAAATAAAAGAGCATGATTTGAAGTCACCGTCTCCTGGCATCATTTCACGGACACAACACTGGCGACGAGGGTGGGATCCAGACCCTGAACCGAACCACGTGTCCGACGGAAGCCAGACGAACCACCACGATGGCGAAAATCGCACCCCCCGCACCCTTCAACCCCGCCACCGAGGACTGGGAATCGTACTCCGACCGATTCCGCATGTTCCTCAAGTGCACCGACCTGAAGGACGCCACCGGGCCCATGAAGCGCACCGTCTTCCTGACCCACTGCGGGACCGAGGTCTTCAAGATGGCCAAGGCGCTTGCCAAACCCACCGATGTGACCTTGATGGACTGGGACGTCCTCGAGCCAATACTTCGGCGGAACTACGCTCCAGAGGTACCCATCCTGATCCGACGCAACGAATTCTACCGTCGGGACCAACGGTCGGGTGAGAGCTTCAGCGACTTCGTCGCCGAGCTACAGCGCCTAGGGGGGCTCTGCGAATTCGACAACCTGAACGACGCCCTGCAAGACTGAATCGTGCTCGGTTTGTGGGACCCCGTCCTCCAGAGCCGACTGATGGCCAAGGGCAACATCAGCCTAGCAGACACCCTCACCGCAGCCGCAGCTGCCGAAGCAACCCGAACATCCGCCGACCGCATGCGCAGACCGAACACTGGGGACCGCAGCGGAAACAACAACCCGGCGAGGTCAACCGAGGCCCAACCCGAGACGACCACCCACCAGGGCGACTTCCACTCGGCATCGGGCACTTCCGAGGACGAAGAGGACATCCATCGCCTCCAGACAGGCCGCGACCCATGGAACCGGCGGGGTCGTAAGTCGAGGACCAACTGTGCCGGTTGCGGCGGCGACCACCCCAGGTCGGAATGCCGGTTTTTCGAATCGATCTGCCGGCATTGCGACAAGAAGGGACACATCGCCTGTGTCTGCCGCCTAAAAAAGAACCGCAGCCCGGCACGATGGGACCAGAGCGACCGGAGGAGAGAGAGCACACCACCCCGGACCAGAGATCGCCCCTCGGACAACAGATGGGACCGGAACGGACGATCCCTGCGAGGCGGCGATAACCGGCGAAGAGAGGAGACCCATCAGACGGTCACCATCGGCCACGCCATCACCAATGACGCCCGGAAGGTCCACGTGGAGGTAGGCATCGAGGGCCAGCCATGCAAAATGGAGGTGGACTCCGGGTCCTACCTCTCCATGATAGCATGGCATGAAATAAAGCGCTTGGTGCCTACCCTCCAAAGGAGGAACCTAGACAGCCAGAGACTCATCGTAAGGGACTACCAGGGAAACCGCATCCCGGTAGTCGGAACCAAACACTTCAACATCACATACAAAGGGCACACCGAAAGACTTCCCCTGACAATCGTCGACCGCGACCGCCCAAGCCTACTGGGACTGCAATGGTTCGCCCCGCTCGGCATCGCAGTCACGGGAGTCTACCACGTCACCGACGACAGCTGGGAGCAGCAACTGGCCCGGGAATTCCAAGAGGTCTTCGACGGAAACTTAGGCAAGTACCGAGGGCCCCTTATATCTTTCAACCTAGACCCAAACGTCCCCCCAAAACGCCTGAAACCAAGGCGGGTGCCATTCGCACTTAAACCCAAGATAGACGAGCAAATTGACAAGCTCGTCAAGCAAGGGGTCCTACAGCCAATAGACCACGCCCGGTGGGAGACCCCCATAGTCACCCCGATCAAGCCCGATGGGTCGGTGAGGATCTGTGGGGACTATAAGGCCACCCTAAATGGCGCGCTACAACAAAGCGCCTACCCCGTCCCAGTAGTGCAACACCTACTGCACTCACTGGGAGGGGGCAAGGTTTTCGCCAAGCTCGACCTCACCCAGGCATACCAACAGTTGCCAGTCGACGAGCAAACAGCAGAAGCACAAACCATAGTCACCCACCGGGGAGCATTTAAATGCAACTGACTCCAATTCGGAGTCAGCGTGGCACCGGGAATATTCCAAAGCCTAATGGAAAGACTACTGCAAGGCATCAAGGGGGTGGTACCTTACTTCGTCGACGTCCTAGTGTCGGCAACCAACCAAGCCAAACTAGAGGGTCGCCTAAGGGAGGTCCTAACCAAATTTAAAGAGACCGGGCTCAAAGTCAAGAGGGAGAAATGCCAGCTATGCACGGAACGGGTAGAATTCCTAGGATACCTCCTAGACCGTCACGGCATTCACCCCACAAACCAAAAAATCAAGGCCATCAAAGAAGCCCCCACACCCAAGTCGAAGATGGAACTACAGGCATTCCTGGGGCTACTTAACATTTACAATGTCTTCCTGTCCCAAAAGGCGACGGTGGCGGAGCCCTTGCATAGGCTTCTGGACAAGGCGGCGACCTGGACTTGGGGGAAACGCGAGCAAGCCGCCTTCCAAAGAACAAAGGACCTCCTCACTTCGGACGCCATCCTTATACAGTATAACAAGACCCTACCTCTGGCCGTCACATGCGACGCATCACCCTTCGGCGTCGGCGCTGTCCTCAGCCATACCCTCCCCGACAGAAAAGAAGCGCCCATCGCATTCTTTTCAAGGACCCTCACCAAACTGGAGCGGAACTATAGCCAGCTGGACAAAGAGGCTCTGGCTATCGTTGCCTCCGTAAAATGATTCCACGAGTATCTCTACGGCCGGACTTTCACCATCATAACCGACCACAAGCCGCTGCTGGGAATCCTTGCAGGAAACCGGGCCACCCCGAATATTCTGTCTCCCCGAATGACAAGGTGGTCCGAGTTCCTGGCGGCCTACAACTACGGACTCATACACAGACTGGGTAAGACGATCTCCCATGCAGACGCCTTAAGCCGCTCACTGCTACCGGAACCTGACACCGACCCAGCACCCACGATGACCACCCTCAGCATAGAGACTCTACCCAACCTGCCCATAACCGCGTCAGACATTGCCCGAGAGACTAATAAAGACAAACGTCTGGCGCGGGTGTTGCATTGGGTGGAGAAAGGGTGGCCGGAAAGGGACAACGACGAGTCCGTCAAAACGTTCCGAAACCGCCAAATGGAACTCTCGTTATTAAAAGGGTGCATACTATGGGGGGATAGGGTGGTCATTCCAGAAAAGCTACAAGGGAAGGTTCTGGAACTGCTACACGAGGGGCACCCTGGCATCGTTAGGACTAAAGCCCTGGCCAAAAGTTACGCTTGGTGGCCAGGGATGGACAAACAAATTGAGACCTGGGTAGCAAGGTGCCAACGATGCCAGGAAACTAGGCCAAGCCCACCCACAGCACCCGTCCTAGAGTGGGAAACCCCAAGGGGACCTTGGTCTAGAATTCTAGAATTACTCCAACTGGCTGGAGGTAAGCAACATGAAGACAACAACCATGGAGGCCGTGATCAAGGAACTCTGCAAACTCTTTGCAACGCACGGCCTCCCAGACGTCATCGTTTCCGACAACGGGCCCCAATTCACCTCGCTGGAATTCGAAAAATTCCTAGCGGAAAGGGGCATCCGCCATGCGCTGACAGCACTGGGGCACCCGGCGGCGAACGGTAGGGCGGAACGGATGGTGCAATTCACTAAGAAGACCATCCGGAAAATAGACCACGGGGAGATCCAGGAGAAAATAAACAAACTACTCTTCACCCAACATATAACCCCAAATACCACAACGAATAAGAGCCCAGCCGAACTATTAATGGGGAGGAAATTAAGGTCCCCACTCGACAGGTTACACCCCACGTATAACCCGGAGAAGCCCCCAGACTCAAACAGCAAACACCGAACTTTCGCACCCGGTGACCCTGTATACGCAAGAAACCTGACGGGAGACCCACTATGGATACCGGCCGTCATCACACAAATAACAGGCCCACACTCGTACCGGCTACAAACAGCTGACGGACGAGCATGGAAACGCCACATCGACCAATTAAGGTCGAGGACTGCCAACCAAGGGACCACCGACGCACAAACAGGCGAAACCAACTCCCACAACACAAACCAAGGGGGGAGGGAATACCCAGGGGACCAAACCCAAAGAAGAATAAATCAGCCATACTTACCGGAAAGCAGCCATCACGACCCCTCGCCAGGAAGAGACAGTCAGGCCAGCTCGACTGACCCGGAAAGACCAAGCGGGAGCGGTGAAACCCGCAGCTCAACCAACCCGGGAGGCCCAGGAGGGAGCTACGGAGAGCGGCCTGGCCCGACTGACCAGCCGGTTCCCACGATGGCATCAGGAGCAGCAGAGATCCCAACCAAACCGGCCGGGATCCAACCTACGACTGAGCTGCGCAGGTCCAGTAGGATCAGACGGAGCCCCGCCTACCTACGTGACTACGCGACGTAAGGACTGAACCAAGAGGGGAGTGGTGTTCTGTCCCTAATTAGCATTCTTGAGATCCCCGCGCTTTGATTGGCCAAAGCGCGGGGCACTCTGATTGGTCAGGCGAGCCGCGCCGATTGGCTCGCTAAGAATCTCCCGCGATTGGTCCATTCGAATCGCGGGAGTTTCAAAGCGGTGCCATTGGCCGTGGCCGCCGCGGCTAAAGGAATAAAAGCCGCGAGCTTTTTCCTTTGCCCCAGTTCGGTTCCAACTTTAAATAAAAGAGCATGATTTGAAGTCACCGACTCCTGGCATCATTTTGCGGACACAACAATCCCCACCTACCACTGCCCCCTTTCCTGCACTGTGCCTCACAGCTGATTTTTGGCTGGTTTGAGACCTTTTTTGGTCTCCCAGATGCTTCAGGAAAGCTTCTGCAGGCTTTTCAGGCTTAAAACTAGGCCCGTTTCATCACTTCTGGTATTTCCGGAAAAACAGGAAATTATGAAATGGGCCTAGTTTTTGGCCTGCAGAAGCTTGCAGAAGCCTTCCTGAAGCCTCCAGGAGGCCTTAAACTGGCTGGAAATCAGCTGTGAGGCATGCACATGCAGAGTGCAGTAAATTTGCCTGCAACTCGCGTGCTGGCATAAATGGCCCTGCATGCCACCTGTGGCATGTGTGCCATAGGTTCACCATCACAGGTATAAGGTCTCATACTTGAGCAGTGGGTTGAAGTGGAGGACCTCTGGCATCCTTTCCAACTCTGTTATTCTGAGTCGCTCAGCTATTCAATTCAAAAGTTTGGACAGCAGTTGAGGGATTTTTCCGTCAGAGGTTGTAATGTCTTGTGTTTTCCAGGGATACTAAATCTCTCCTCAACTCAATTAGGAATTACTTTACAGATAGTTCTGGACTTCCCAACAGGCCATATTAAACGACATCCCTTCATCACCCTTGTCCACATGCAGTCTTCCGAGGCTGAAAAAAGCCATTTTATACAAGTAACAGCAATTAACTGTTTAGCAGTTAACGAGCAAACAAAAGTTTATGTTTTCTTCAAGTTAAATTTAGTTTTGAGTACGTGCATAGATGCAGCTGTGCAGTTTTCTTGGCAGTGATACAGGCTGTTTCCTAATATTTTTCTTCAGGATGGTTTTCGGCTTCCCAATCTGGCTGATAGTTCCTGGTGAGCTTCCATCTAAGTATTAACAAGGAATTGGGGAACAAATAAACTGTTGGACAACGGTAGCCAGGGTGAAGGTGGAAGCTGTTTAAAATTGATAAGATGGCAGGCAGAAGGTACCAGTGCAAATCTTGCCCTCTCTGGAATGTGCATTCAGTGTTATTGTATGCACGGTAATCCTCAGCGTAGTGACTAAATTAGGAGAGCAACGGAATACTGTGGACATAATATATTTATATTTACGGCCATGTGGCTGAGCGCTTGATGTCCATTCACGTGACTTTCTGAGGAGGCGCTCAATCATCATAACTTCATACTTGTGTCATAAATAGCCCCAAAGTAGGTCCATCATAACTTTGAATGATGGTGTCATGCCCCTGTTGGAATCTGATTCCCAGGGGGAGGTCAAAAAGCTGACAGGGAGTGGGAGTGTGGCTCCAGTGACTGTGGAGGAAACTGGGGAATGGCCAGGGGGGCGGCGGTTTCTACTGGTTCTGTCCACCTCTGTAGAACCAGTAGCTCTGAAGAGCAGCAGACATAGAACTGGTTCTATGTCTGCTGATGTTTTTGCCTACTGCCCACCTGGGCTCTTATCTGATCTTTATTCCCTGATTTTTCAACTTCAGCTGCTAAATGAGGCACAGCTGCAGTTTAAAAAAAGCAGGAAAAGAGGGCTGCTTCTCTGCACGCAGCATGCTGATGACGATTTACAGGCGTGTGGCTTGCAGCGTGCGGGGAAGCACATCATAAATCACCAAACGTCGTAAATCCTGAACGGGTAGTTAACCCTGTCATATCCCACCCCTGGGAAGGGCATAGTCCAGCTGGGCATTCAGAGGAAGACCAGGCCCACCCCCTCTTCATCCTAGGGCACACAGGGAGGAATGGAGAAGGGAGCAACATGGGTTACGGGGGAGAAAAAGGCCCTGATTCCCTTCATTATCTGCTGCTGGCAAAACAGGATATAAAGGATGTTTGTGCACAGCACCTTGCTGGAAGCAAAGCATATATTATCTTTGTTTGTCATGTCTTATCTCAGTAGTGGCATCCTCCCAACTGTGTGTGTTTTGTTATCTTTTGGAAATCTGCAATTCCTTATCCTGCCCTGTCTTGTTGGTTGCTGCAGCGTGGTTTGTGTTGGTTTTTATTTATAATTGATATGTACTTTGGGTTTGGACTGAATTTCTTCCCTTTAAAAACTGTTCTTGGGAGTTTTTTTCTCCAGCCAATGATAACTGGACATTGGGGGCCAAGTTGGAGGAATTAAAGGAACTTTACCTACTTTTGGGACTTTGTTGCTTTTGTGCCACACCCCCAGGTCATCACAGATGGCTAAGTGACTGGTCATATGTAGACTATCATCTGTACAAAGAGGGATAGGTGTTTATTTTCATTCTTGGTTAGCTATCTTGTTAATTTGGACATCTCCTCTCACTACTGTTCGATGAGAGTGAAGAATCATTGGGTTTCCGTCATCCTTCCTTGTCCTTCTGCTTCTTTATAACTTTCTATGCTTTCCTATAGCTTCAGTTCTTTGATATTTGTTTGCGGTTCATCCTGTGCTGTGATTACTTTGTTGGAAAGACATTTCCCACAATGGTCAATGTTTGAACCACTTATTCCATATTTCGGAGAAATGCATTCCAGTAACCTGGGTATAAATTTTTTTTTAACCACTAATATGGACCACTACAGTCAGGTTTCCAAGTGATGAAATCTGCCATATTTATCTTGAAGAAACTGTCAAGCCCAAAATTGACATATGTGTAGCCATTTTAATTAGGCTTAGTATATATTCTTTTTCTTACTTTCTCTTTGTCATGGGGGGAAGGGTTTCGGGCTTGCCACATTCCTAAGGGGGGGGAGGAGTGGAGATAGGGAGAGTTGTTTTGGCTAGGTGGTTCTTCCCGTGGAAAAACGAGCTGTCCATGCTTGGGCCCTTTGAGATGGAGATTTATGACATCAAGCAACGTTGAATTACTTCTATTGGAGAATGTGACTTTTGGTAGTTGTTTCTAACCTTTAATATTGTGGGGGTAATTCCAGGTTGTGTCAGATCCAGAATTACCACGGACTTTGCCAATTTGATGCTTTCCTAAATAAAATAATTTCTCTTGGAAGATGGACTTTGTTCTTTTCTTTTTAAATGGATTTCAATCACTTGGAAACCTGACAGGAAACTTACATTTTCCTTTATGTTGTTGAATCAGAATTGGCTCCCGATGATTGCCTGGACTACAGGTAATCCTTATGACATGACCATAATTGTGCCCAAAATTTCTGTGGCAGAGCAAGACAATTATTAACTGAGTTTTGTCCAATTTTATGGCTTTCTTGCTGCAGCCCATACTATTCATTGCTAAGCAACACAGTTGTTAAATGAGTTTTGCCCCATTTTATGACCTTTTGAGCCATAGTTAAGTGAATCACTGCAGTTGTAAGTTAGTAACATGGTTGTTAAGTGAATCCCCCATTGACTATGCTTGTCAGAACATCGCAAAAGGTGATCACATGACCCTGGGACACAGTAACCATCATAAATATAAATTGCTAAGCATCTGAATTTTGATCACATGACCATGGAGAGGCTGCAATGGTTGTAAGTGTGAAAAACAACTATATGTCACTTTTTTTCAGTGCCATTTTAACTTTGAATGGTCACTAAATGAACTGTTATAAGTCAAGGGCTACCTATAATCCCTATAGTTTCCTTGGCAAGATTTCAGAAGTGGTTTGACATTGCCTGTTTCCTAGAGCTGAAAGGGAGTGACAGGCAGGGGTTTTACTGTTGGGGGTTCACAGGGGTTTGGGAGAACTTCTAGCTAAGATTCTGTGCAGTTTTGAGAACCTCCAAATCCCACTCCTGACTGGCCCTGCCCCACCAGGAGTCCCCAAGCAGCCCGTTTTGGATACAGGTAAATGCAGGGCACACACAGAGGCTCAGGGAGGGTGAAAAACGGGCCTCCCAGAAGTTTAGGAAGGCTGGAAATGGGCCCATTTCTGGCTTCCAGAGAGCCTCCAGAGCCTGGGGAGGCCATTTTCACCCTCCTGAAGGTTTGAGGAAAGCCTCCCGAGCCTGGGGAGGGCAAAAATGCCCCCACCCCTGCCATGGTGCAGGAGGCCAACTAGGCCACGCCCACCATGGCCACGCCTACCCAGCAACTGGGCAGAGAACCCGTTGCTAAAATTTTTGAAGCCCACCCAATTGACTTTGTGATTAAAGTGGGACTAGAACTCAAGAGTCTCCCATTCTTTTTTAGTATTTATTTGATTTGTCAATCGCTTACAAGATACAGGTATAAGAATAAATATAGTTTTGAATACATGTGATAGATACTAATAAGAAAAAAAAAGAACAATAGAACACGGACAGTAGGCACGATTGGTTCACTTCTACATCAATTTGCTCCCTTTCCTGTACATATTTAATTTTTAATATGGGTATTTTGCCTTAGATCAAGTAAGAACATTCTAAAGGAAACAAATTATTTTCCCCCAATTCAACTTCCTTTAAATCCGTGGTCCTGTTCCTTTCAGGTAAATAGGATAGAATAGAGAGACAGCAGTAGATCGCAGATAGATAGCAGTATTCCAGTATTTGAGGGGCTGCCACAATGAAGGAGTCAACCTATTCTCTAAAGCACCAGAAAGCAAGACAAGAAACAATGGATGGAAGCTAATCAAGAAGAATAGCTATCTGGAATTAAGGAGAAACTTCCTAAAAGTGAAGACAATTAACCAGTGGAACAGCTTGTATTCAGACGTTGTGGATGCTTCATCACTGGAGGTTTTGAAGAAGAGACTGGACAGTCACTTGTCTGAAATGGGATCAAGTTTCCTGCATGAGCAAGGAGGTTGGAGCAGAAGATGTCTAAGATGCCTTCCAACTCAATTCTGATTCAATAGTGGGTAGGAACATATATTTGGTTCAAGACCTAGAGCTTTAGATAATTGGTGGCTTGTGCTCAATTTTGAACTGATATCATGCTTTATTTTCAATCCAAGGTACAGATTTGTTTTATTTCATTCCTAGGTTTGACAGACTTATTGAGAGTATATAAAGTTAAAAAAAAAATTCAACCCTTGCTGATTTTTACAGATGCATACCTGGATTTTTCTTGGCAGTGGTGTAGAAGCAGTTTACCACTGCCTTTTTAAAGGATATTTTCCCCCCACTTCCTAGTTTAGTTTACTGCTCTGGGGTTTCCTATTGGTTCCCATCCAAGAATTAATTAGGTTTGTTCTTACTTTCTCAAAGCAGCAAATAAATCAGAATTACTTTTACATTGTCTAGACACATTGTGGGGGTGAAGTCATGTAGCCCCATGCCAGGAAGGGCTTTAAAGATCGTGAATTAGACCCAGAAGCAAACTGGAACCCAGTGCAATTTATGCAACAAGATGTGTTATAGTTCTGCGAGGTTAGCTAAAATGTTTAAAAATATGTCCAGCAAATGTTGGAAATGTAATAAAAAGAAGGGCACATTTTATCAGATGTGGTGGACTTGTGCTAAAAAAAATGGGTCAAAATACATAGATGGCTAAAAAAGATAATAGGGAAACATGTAGACTTTAAACCTGAACTTATTAGGGATGATATCAGAAAAAAAAAATGATTCTTTAGTATTTAGTATTACATGTTTTAACAGCAGCAAGGATTATCTTCACACAATATTGGAAAAATGAAGAAACACCTCAAGATGAAGTGATAATTAAAAATATATTAGACTGTGCAGAAATGAAAAGAATTACATTGAATATTAAACAGAAAGACACAGAATATTATCAAACTTGGAATTTATTTTACCAGTGTTGGAAAAAGGGAATGGAGAGTAAGAATGGCATTTGTGTTGTTAAGCAAATTAAATACCCAGAGAACACGATGTTTATTGAGCACTAAGGAATGTAATTAATAGAAAAGTAATTAAATTAATTTTAAAAAGAGTTGTTATAGGTCAAAATTTTGGAGTGTCCAAGTTTCCCACACAACTGCTTCGGGGTACTACATGGTAGGCCCATGTAGAGCAGATGGCAATACAGATGGTTCTTGAATTATGACCATAATGGAGCCCAAAATTTATGTTGCTAAGTGAAATGTCAACTCATAAAATATTTATCTGGTCTTTTTAGAGTTGCCAACAAAAAGGGACTGGGGAGCAGTGTAGCAGCTTGCAAAACCAAAACTGCATTCCATAAATGTTTTCAAAGATAGTAACTAGGTGACTGAAGTTTCTGCCACGTAAAATTCTAACTGGAGAGCATGATTGATGACTCTGGGCTATGGATGTGTCCCATTGGAGAATATGAATTATGATACACCCAGGGGGTGGGGAGGAAAACCAGGGTCAATGAATGATGTGTCTCAGAGTCAGCTACGCCCAGGCAGTGCCGGCATGTTAACTTCCAATAAATCCTTTTTAAGTTTTGGAAGTTTGGCTTGAGACTAATAATTTAAATGGGGGTAATTGCCAGAATCCTGACATGAAATATTTCTAGTGAGTTTTGCCCTCTTTTCTGACTTTTCTTGCCATGATCGTTAAGTGAATCATCGCATCTGTTAATTTGGTAACTTGGTTAAGCGAATCTGGATTCCCCGTTGACTTTGCTTGTCAGAAGGTCACAGAAGAGGAACATGTGACCATGGGGATGCTGGAATGGCCATGTGAAACATAGGTCACGTTTTTTAGTGTCGTTGTAACTTTGAACAGTTGCTAAATGAACTTTCGCTAAATGGAAAAGTGCCCGTGATCCCCTTTTGCGACCTTTTGACAAGCAAAGTCAACGGGGAAGCCAGATTCATGTAAACAACCATGGTACTAATCTAACGATTGCAGGGATTCACTTAACAATGGTGGCACAGAGGGACGTAAAATGGGGCAAAACTAAGCAACTGTCTTACTTAGCAACAAAAATGTGGGGCTCAATTGTGGTTGTAAGTTGAGGACTACCTGTATAGCAGAGAACAGCCAAAGTTACTCCTAGTGTATTGTTTTGCTCTCCCGCTCATTTTCTCAAACATACTCCTCCTCGCATCCTTTAGCCAAAGAAAAAGAAAAGAAAAAAAAAAAACAGGGTAAGAGGCATGCAAACAGATGGACTAATTTCATAGGTGCAAAAATATGTTGTTGACTCTATACTAATGTTAAATGTGGCTATTTATAGAACGTGGGCACACAATTAATTTTAGTTGCACAAAGAAGGTTTGAGGCCTTTATGTGTGTTGAAATTTCGATCCTCCACTAGTCTTGATAAATCCGCTTTCTGGGTGCAGCTTTTTCACATTGCTTCAGCAAAGATTCTCATCTCTGGTTTTCAATTTCTCTCTCTCTCTCTTTGGAAATATGTGTAGACAAATTGTAAAATGGTTGCTCCATAGTGAATGCCGCATGCAGCACTTAAGACAAAGGGGAAACTCTGTTCATTTGCATAGAGAGTGCAGAGTAAATTGTAATTAAACCGGTTTCTAGAGATGCGTCAGAGGAGAAAATAAGTAGAGAGAAGGAGGAGGAGGAAGAAACAACTGTTTTTATTTATTTATCTTCCCCCTTTTTTTTTATAGCCGCCCATCTCACAAAACAGAACCATGGGTGGTGCATCATTTAAACAAAACATAATATGAAGAGCAATATAAATGTTCCATAATCAAAATATTTAAACGCTTAAAAGACTAGAAGAAAGCATTGATGTTATTATTAAAAGGGCTAAAAGGCCAGGAGAGAACATTAGACATAACAAACAATGTAGCAATAACAATAGCACTTTAGACTTAAATACCGCTTCACAGTGCTTTACAGCCCTCTCTAAGAAGTTCACAGAGTCAGCATATTGCCACCAACAATTTAAATCCTCATTTTATCCACCTCGGAAGGATGGAAGTCTGAGTCAAACTTGAGCTGGTCAGGATCGAACTGTAGAACTGCTGGCAGCCGGCAATCAGCAGAAGTAGCCTGCAGTACTGCATTCTAACCATTGCGCCACCATGGCTTATGGAGCTCCCCTATTAAATCAGAACAGAGCAACAGAGTTGGAAGGGACCTTAGAGGTTTTCTAGTCCAACCCTCTTTCAAGCGGAAGACCCTATACCATTCCAGTCTCTTCTTTAATGCCTTCAGTCATGGAGTGCCCACAACTTCTGGGGGAAAGTCATTCCATTGGTTTATTGTTGTCATTGTTAGGAATTTCCTCCTTAGTTCTAAGGTTGGCTTCTCTCCTTGATTAGTTCTCATCCATTGCTTCTTGTCCTGCCCTCAGCTGCTTCTGAGAATAGGCCGACCCTCCTATTTTCTTTATAGCAACCCCTCAAATACTGGAATACTGCTATCATGTCTGTCAGCCTTCAAGATCTTCCTCCTTTCCTTTGCTTCTTTCTGGCTGCCATGAGTAACCGGGGTGGTGGAAGGGGGAAATGTGTGGGGTGTAAGCTGCAAATGTTGCTAACTAATATTGTATAAACTGGGGAGGGTTTCTCATGCCTGCTTAGCTTTCTCTTCTCTGCGCAACTGCAACCCTTTATCTGAGAAAGCCAAGGTCAACTAATCATCACCACCTGCAGATGTCCGCATGATGTATTTCACAACTTTTAATTGGAAGAACCGTTTGAACTGTTGGGGGTGGGGACATTTCACTCCCTTGATATATGTGATGTGCGTGCCTATTTACCCAGATTCAGAATTTTCATGTTGCTACCACTGACTTCCAGTAAATGATATCTTTTCTCTAATTACAAGAGTCTAAGTATTTCTTTCCTGGATTTTGAACGGAGCACCAGTTGACAATGTCCTTCTTTCAATTGGACTAGATATACCCAATTCCATGCAACCGTTCTTCATATATTTTAGCCTCCAGGCCAGGGGTGGGATCTTACCGGCATCACAACCAGTTCTGTGAGCACCCGCTTTGCACACGTGCAGTACTTGTACATCAATGTCTCCTGCGCTACGCAAAGCAACTATGGTTGCTTTAGCAGGGAATAAAGGACAGCCTAGAGCCGTGACGGTGAACCTATTGCATGCATGTCGGAAGTGGCACGCAGAGCTGTTAGGAATATAAGTCACCTAACAGGTATTTGGGTTAGAAATATATAAACCAGGATAAACATTTTACTACTATATCTTTAAGGGAATGCAAGAGCATGCAATTGGGTGTGGTTTCTCAAACAGCCATAAGATGGAGCCAGAAACCTGGGTTGTTTAGTCTTAGTCTCAGAAGAGAGAGTCTGAGTATCTCTGTTTCCTTCTGTTGGAAAGTATTGCCATTGCTCCATTTCTTCTAATTGACTGATATTACTGGATTTAATGTAAGTCTGTTACTGAACTGTTCTTTGACACTGGAATTTGATATTTGGATTATCCCTGGATTGAAAAACTGACTGATTTTATCTGTGAATGACTTTTGGATTGCTGATTTTGGACTTTGCTTAAACCTTTCTGGAAGTAAAAACCTACATTTACTGTACAGTGTATCTGTGTGCTCTGTGTGTATTATTCCAACACTTCTCTCAAATACGTCTCCCTGTATGCACTCATTCCCCTGGCACATGAGAGCTCACCTGGAAGAGCCCCATTGTGCATGTGCGCGCACCGCCTGTGCCCGACAGCTGATTGTTGGGTATCTGGCACAAATGTGTGTGCACGGGAGACTTGTGCACATGCAAAGAGATGTGCAGCATGCACTGGGGGGGGAATCACGTGCTCATGTGTAGAGATGCACGGTGCATGGGAGTGATGCACGGTGCATGGTGCGCAGCGGGGGAACCGCGCACTCAGACGCAGGGATGTGCTGTGCGTGGAGGGGGAATGGCGCATGCAGATGCAGAGATGCATGGCATGCAATGGGGAAATTATGCATGCATCTGCAGGCACATGGCGCATGGCAAAGGCATAGTGTACACATGCACAAGGGGGGGTGGGGGGCCAATATGCATTGTCTTCTGGCACATGAGTGCAAGCACAATTATCGGCACGGGAGCTGAAAAAGGTTTGACACCATTGGCCTAGAGCCCAGGCGAGCAAGTGGGCCCAACTGAAGAAAAGATGTTCAGAGCGAACCGATTCGATGTCAGCTGCTCTTCGGAGCTACGGGTTCTATAAAACCAGGCTGAACTTGTAGAATCCAGGACCTTCATCATTTTTGTTGCTCTTGTCTGCACTCTTTTCAGAGTCTAACCATCATTTTTTATATCATAGTGACATCATTCAGGGTTGCATGTCTGAAACGCTAGTTGGGGAATTCTGGGAGTCGAAGTCCAAACTTCTTAAAGTTACCAAGGTTGAGAAACAATGAGTAAATTCCCCCCTCCCTTTTTTTAATTGTAGCTAGTATGGCGGTGCAGATTTTCCATATTCATCACCAACCTTTTCTTAAAATGATTAACCCCAAAGCCAAGCCTTTGAACGTGAGCATAACTTTATATTTTTTTCCTTTCCTTAAGATTTTCGTTCACTTTGAAATCTCAGCCACCTGCATACGCTCTAATTCCCACTAAATGATCCTGCTGTGGGCCTGCTGACACTGTAGACACTTGGAAAACAGAAGAGAGGGTTTTTATTTTAAAACAACCTAGGCAAATAGTTACTGTGTTAGTTCCCAAGCAATCTGTCATCCTCCTTTCTCCACAACCAAACTGTTGGTCAAACTATTAGCAACGGCAAATATTTGCTGGTGGAATGATGCATATACAGGGATAGATGCAATGCCTAGGCTGTTTTGTGGAGAATCAGTTTCAATGAAAACTAGGCTAAATTAGTCCCCTTAAATTATTCATGGGGAATTAATTATTCACGCAGCTGTAACCAAGAAGGCAAAACAAAAACCAAAAAAACTAACTTGTATGACATGAGAAAGCAGCCTAGGCAGTGGTGCAATTCAACCGGTTCTGTGAGCATGCGTGCACAGCATTTAGAAAAGATCGTTTTTAGCTATAATACTTACCTTCTGCTGTAATCGTGGTGAGTAAAACAGCTGATGCGCAGCAAACCGCTTCGCCACGCGAATCATCAAATACCAGGAAATAAAGCACAGGAAAAGGGCAGAGGTGGGTGAGCGAGGCTAAATGATCACCGGAACTAGCAGCTCACCTGAACCGATCTAAACCAGTAGAATCCCACTCCTGAGTTGAGGTCATTTGTTCTCCATTGCTCTCCCTGGAAAACTCTCTCATTGATAGCAAGACTTAGAGAGGTGAAGGATCTTGAGGGAGCAAGACCTGTGCAGATTTAAATAAGGCCTCTTGGACAGCAGTCTAGAGTAAATATGGAACTTTGGAAACTGGGAGAGGAATTTCCCACCCTCATTTAGAATGAGTTTAATTAATGAAGGCCACTTCTATTCCTTTCCCCCACAATATTTGACACATGTAAGTCACCAGGGACCAATATGATGATGGTGCTGGCTCTGTGAGTAACACAACTGTGTGTTAAAGCCCTGGAGAGAGGCAGCCACAGAATACAGACAGTTCTCCATTTACAACCATTTGTTTAGTGACTAATGGAGACTGATTTATTCTCTGACGTTCCAGAGAGCAGGACAAGAACTAATGGGTGGAAACTTGTTAAAGAGAGGTTCAACCTAGTAGTAGTAGTAGTAGTAGTAGTAGTAGTAGTAGTAGGAGGAGGAGGAGGAGGAGGAGGAGAAAATGCAGTCCCATCTTGTCAAACTTATCTTTTACAGTTAGTAATATGTTCTATTAAGTAAACTAAAGGGTAATGAGCTGAGGGTCATTAACTTACTGGAGAAACAGAATTGTGGTTTGGCATAATTAGCAATTTGAAAACAGTGTATATGGAAAATATGGTGCAGATGCTGCTTTTTGGATGGATGGAATAATACTTTTTTTCCTACTTTGTGGCTTTCTTAAGACAGTGACATTTCCATGGAATAAGACCTCCCAAAGAAGTTGAATGGTATATTATAAGGTTAAAAGAAAAGAAGGCAATAGAATCCAGAATGAACCAATGTTTCAGCCATACCAATTAGACCAGATCAGGAATATATGTTTAAATAAAACTAAAACTGTGTTTACAGAGATTGGCTACAATAATAAAAGGGGTTTCAACAGCTCAGCGGTTAAAGACTCTGAGCATGTCCGCTGGAAAGCTGACAACCCAGGTTCAAGACCCAGGTGCCGCATGATGGGGTAAGGTCCTGTTCCTTGCTCCAGCTCCTGCCCACCTAGCAGTTTGAAAGCATGCAAATGTGAATAGATAAATAGATACCACTTCAGTGGGAAGATCACAGAGTTCTGTGCGCCTTTGGTGTGTAGGCATTCCGGCATGTCCACAGAAACTGATCCTCCTAGCTCCCTCAGCTAAGAAATGTGAACCATGGGATTCAAAAAGTTTTACCACTGGTTCGGTGGGTGTGACTTGGTGGGCACACTTCGCATGTGTGCCTGCACCAAATGTGCCCTTTGCACAGGCGCAGAGGCATTCATTCCAACACACCTCCTGCAAGCCTGCACTCTCCCGGTTGCTTCAACAGCTGCCGCCCAGCACTTTGGTCTGCTGCGCAAAGGAGCTGCACTTCAAAAGCAGAGGATAAAGCTCAGTATGAGAACCCGGATGGGTGGGTGGGCCCAACAGCAGAGTGGTGGAGAAAACTGGTTTGGTCTCTGCCGCTTATCGCCGCTACCGACTCAGCAGAACTGGGCTGAACCAGTAGAATGCCACCACTGGAACCATCCCTTAGAAACAGACGTGAGCGGACAGGGAAACCTTTACCTTTATAATAATAGAATCTTACAAGTCTGATTATTTTGGGGAGCAGCCAACCTGTATTTATGGCCATTTTCAGTTTCCTGTGGTCACTTTTTATGATGATTTTGCTGAAAAAATAGTATTTATTTCTGGGGTCCCTTAATGGCCATGGCATTTGCTTAATGATCTCTGTAAACAAAAAGTTTTTTTATGTAAAATTGGGTCAGTTACATGATAACTTGCTTTATGTCTGTCGTGTCATACACCATGATGTATAGGCTCCATTAGGGTCATACATCGAGGGCTTCCTACAGATAAACACGTTTAGCTGTTTTGGGCAGCCATTTGTCCAGGATAGAATAAGGTCTTCTGCCTCAGACAGGAAGTTAGGTCAGAAGATTTCTGAGGTCCCTTCCATCCCTATGGTTTTACAATCATGCTGTACATCCCCTCACCCCAGCTGCACTCCTTTTAACCACATGCATATATATTTATTAATGTACATATAGCCCACCTCACCATCAAGTGAATGTTTTGAATACTAGGTAGTCCTTGACTTATAACAATTCATTTATGTGACTGTTCGGAATTACAGTGGCAATGAAAAAAGTGACATGGTGGATTTTCACCCTTTGTGATGACCCGGGGGCGTGACACAAAAATAACCAAGTCACAAAAATAGAAGAAAGTCCCTTTAATGCCTCCAACTTGGCCCCAATGTCCAAATATCCTCAGCAGGATATCTTAAACTCTTAAAGAAAACAGATTACGGAGGGAGTAAATGCAGTCCGCACCCAAAGTAAAGTTAATTCAAAATAAAAAAAACCCAACACACCACACTGAAGGAATTACTATGACAGGCAAGGATGATTAATTGCAGATTTCTACCAGATAACGCAGCAACCACATTTGGGAGGAAGCCAAAACACAGATAAGCTCAGACAAGAATGCACGCTTTGCTTCCAGCACATTTGCCATGTTCAGTTTGTCCTTTTAACCAGTCCTCCCAGCTGCAGCCCATGAAGGGGATCAGGGCCCCTTCCTCCACTGTAGACCATACCACTCACGTTTCTCCCTTATCTGCTCCTTCCTGTGTGCCCTAGGATGAAGAGGAGATGGGCCTGGGTCTTCCTCTGAATGCCCATCCAGCCTGTGCCCTTCCCCAGTTTCCTCCACAACCACCGGAGCCACATTCCCATTCCCTGTCAACTGTTCCATCTCTCCCTCGGAGTCAGTCTCCAACAGGGGCATGACACCCTTACCACCATTGCAGCATTCCCATGCTCACATGATCAAAATTCAGATGCCTGGCAACTGACTCATATTTATGATGGTTGCAGTGTCCCGAGGTCATGGTCAGAAGGTCCCTTTTGTGACCTTCTGACAAGCAAAGTCAGTTGGGAAGCTAGATTCATTTAACAACTGTGTTATTAATTTAACAAGTGCAGCGATTCACTGAACAACTGTGGCAGGTGTTGGAATTGTGCCCATAAGTTGAAAACTACCTTCATTTCCTTCCTTCCTCATTTGCTTTCTCTTTTTTTATTCCTTCCTTCTTCCCTCCTTCTTTCCTTTTCCTTCCTTTTTAAAATTTTTTTCCTTCCTTCCTTCCTTCCTCATTCTCATTTTCTTTTTTGTTCCTTCCCTTTTCCCTCCTTCTTTCCTTCCTTTTTAATTTATTTCCTTCCTTCCTCTCTCATGCTCTGTCTTTCCTTCCTTCCTTCCTTCCTTCCTTCCTTCCTTCCTTCCTTCCTTCCTTCCTTCCTTCCTTCCTTCCTTCCTTCCTTCCTTCCTTCCTGAACAAAAATTTTGGGCTCAATTGTAGCTGTAAGTCAAGGAATACCTGCATTATCTTCTTTTCTTAAAAGAAACATTCAGAACATATTTTTTTTGCCTAGGTGATGATTCTTTCATATATTGCTTCATTTTGCTTCTATGAAGCACCTTCTTATCAAAGCAAATCAAACTGAATTCTTTACATATGCCTCATAATTCCCCATAGCTGATCCACCATTACATTTCAGCTGTATTTTGAACAGCAGTGAACAGAACAATATGGTTTGCCTTTTGGGTGTTTCTTTAATTTGTCACTATAAATAACAGGTGAGACAATTACATACGGTAAATATACATAGTTAGTCATGAACAGGCTGTTCAGATTCAGAGGAAGCAATTCTGATATGTCTTTGGAGATTCTCAGTCATCCAGGTCATGATTGTCCCAAAGGTGCTTTTTCAAGAGGCAACTGGACTTTCTATTTTTCTTTTTCTTTGAAGAGCTGAAGAAACTTCTTGGATGAGAAGAGAAATGTCTTTAAAGAAAAACCAGAGAGTCCAGTTGTCTCTTGGAAAACCACCTTTGGGACAATTCTGATTTGGGAATTCATAATATTAATGAACCCATTAGAACCAAGCCGGGGCAATTTAGATTTTCTTGAGTGAATATATTTGGACTCTCTAAATAATTTGCAGTGCATTTTGTGATATATTCAGGTTTTTGTTGTTGTTTATTTTAAAAAAATTATGCTGGGCTATCTTCCATTCACTGCCTAGAGTCCCTGCTGTGGAATGGAAAGCCTATTGTGGAATGGAAAGCCTATTTGCTTATATAATGTAAATTATATAAGCAAACAAAACAATAAAATGTAACATTTAATTTTCGATCAGGTTTGTCAGACTTCCCTGTTTTTAATTTGGGCTAGAAATCATACAATAAATCACAGTCCTTCCAGAGCTTTAATTAATACTATTTATTAGAACGAATGTTAAAGCAATTGGACAATATTAATTTGAAAGGAAAGTTAAGATAGTTAAGAGTTCCAACAACTATAGAAGTAGTCCTTGACTTACAACAGTTCATTTAGTGACCGTTCAAAGTTACAATGGCACAGAAAAAAAGTGATGCATTACTGTTTTTCACCCTTACTATCATGGCAGCCTCCTTATGGTCACATAATCAAAATTCAGACGCTTGGCAATGATTCATATTTATAGCAATAGCGCTTAGACTTATAGTGCTTTACAACCCTCTCTAAGTGGTTTACAGAGTCAACATCAGTGATGGTATTCTACTGGTTAGGTTTGGTTCGGTTCGGTCCGGTTTGGCCAAGCCGGTGGCACCGATGAGCAGTGGAGACCAAATTGGTTCTCTCTGCCGCCGATCAGCTGTTGGGTACATCCTCCCGCCTGGGCTCCCATCGTCACCTTTATCTTCTGTTTTTGAAGCGCAGCTGCGTTGCACGGCACAGCAGAGTGCCGCGTGGCAGCTGCTGAAGTGACTGGAAGAGTGCAGGCTTGCAGGAGGTGAATTGGAATGCCTCTGTGCCTGCACAAATGCCTCTGCCCTTCTGCAAAGTGTGCATTTGGTGCGTACGCACACGCAAAATATGTGCACACATGCAAAACATGCTCACCAAACCACACCCACCAAACTGGTGGTAAAAAACTTTGAATCCCACCACTGGTCAGCCTATGAGCCCTAACAGTCTAGGATGGAAGGCTGAGTTAACTTTGAGCCTCGTGAGATTCAATCTGCCAAATTGCAGGCAGCCAGTAGTTAGCAGGAGGAGCTTGCAGTACTGTACTCTAACCACTGCACCACTGAGGCTCTTTATTTATTCATATTTGTTAAGTTCTGCGCATGGGCGCAAGGAACGGAGACAAGGCAGTGAACAGTGAACTTCAACTCTTTATTTATCATTCTGAACAGAGCAAAACCCTAGGGCAGCAGCAGCCCTTTTATAGGGCAGGCTGCTGACCTATTAACCAATGATAACCATGGAGTGTTAAATCCTTGAACCAATGAGAGTGGCTCGTCAACAGCCAATCAGATTCCCCTGAATGGACCAATCCGAAATCGCTATTATCGGCCAATCAGAAGTGCAGGATTAGAACCCTGCTTTTTCTTAAGGTTTGATAAAACTTTATTTAAGCGTTTTATTAGTTCATAACAATATTCGTGACAGTTACAGTGTCCTGGAGTCATATCATCATCTTTTGTGACATTCTGACAAGCCAAGTCGATGGGGGAGCCAGATTGACATACAACCAGGCTAATAACTTAACAACTGCAGTGATTCACTTAAACAAATGGGACAAAATTCACTTAATAATTGTCATGGTTAGTGACAGAAATTGTAGGTTCAATTATGGCCATAGCCTGAGGCCTACCTGTAATGTATTATCAAAACTTTTGTTCATTTTTTTTTTTCACATGTTATAAAATGACAGGGGCATGTGTTGAAGATTGCCTGTTTTCTGGAGGTGGGCACTACACCTGAAAACAATTTCCACACCAGTGGCGTAGAATTTCCTTGAAGTAGTACCTGGATGGAGAATCTGCATTGCTGTACCAACATCGATGGACCCAACTGTCCTATTAACTGCAGTATTATCTTATATTTCAGCTGTATTTTGAATAGCAGTGAACGGAACAATATGGTTTGCCTGTTGGATGCTTCTTTAATTTATCACTATAAATAACAGGTGAGACCATTATATCTGGTAAATACACTCAGTCAGCCACGGACAGGCTGTTTGGATTCATAGGAAACAATCTTGATTTGGGGAGTAACAATAGGAATGAACCCCTTAGAACCAAGCCAGACAATTTGGATTTTCTTCATTGTTTTTGGACTTTCTAAACATTATGCAGTGCATTTCGCGATATATTCATTTTTTTGTTGTTTATTTTAACAAATTGTATTGGGCTATCTTCCATCTAGACTATCCTATTATCTACAGTATTATCTTCTTTACAAGTTCTTTGCAAGTGCTTCTACTATTATCTGCAGGTACATTGAGAGCCAGAGCATCAGAGGGACATAGAAAATGATAGACAAAAAAGGAAGCCATCTAAATCTCCAGGGCTGGAGGAAATAAGTCCCCATCCAGGAAGTGTTCTAAATCCAGGCTGCAGCAACATGTAACTCCCTGATCAGGGATATCACCAATGGCCTCCACTGCTGTCTCACTTCCTCCTTTGCTTCACAGGTTAACAGAGTTGGAAGAGACCTTGCAGGTCATGTAGTCTGACCTCCTGCCCAAGCAGGAGATCCTACACCATTTCTGACAGATGGCAGTTCAGTCTCTTCTTTAAAGCTTCTAAGGATGAAGCTCTCACAACTTCTGAAAGCAAGCTGTTCCATGAGTTGATTGTTCTCACTGTCAGAAAATGTCTCCTTATTTCCAGATTGAATCTCTCCTTGTTCAGTTTCCATCCATTATTCTTTGTCTGGCCTTTGGGTGCTTTAGAAAATAGCTTGACCCCTTTCCTCCTCTTTGTGGCAGCCCCTCAAATATTGGAAGACTGCTATCATGTCTCCCCGGTCCTTCTCTTCCCTAGACTAGACATGCCCAGTTCCTGCAACCATTCATCATATGTTTTAGCCTCCAGTCCCCTAATCATCCTGGTTGCTCTTCTCTGCACTCTTTGTAGAGTCTCAACATCTTTTTTATAGTGTGGTGACCAAAACTGGATGCAGTACTCTAGGTGTGGTCTTACTAAGGTTTTAGTATCTCACTTGATTAGTATTATTACTTCACTTGATCTTGATTGTATCCCTCTGTTCATGCAATTTAGGCTTTTTTGGCTGCCGCTGCATACTATTGGCTCATATTTAATTGTTTGTCCACAGTTTATTGCCAGTTCTCTCTAGCAAGGAAGCAGCTTCCATTCTGGCCGGGTATTTTAATAATGTAGGAAGTAATGCCCCCAGTTCTTTATGTATTAACCTGAGATTCTGCTTAAATGCCAGTACAGGTAATCCTCAACTTACTTTTTTAGTGACTGTTTGGATTTATAATGGTATTGAAAAAAAGAAAAAGACTTATGACCATTTTTCATACATATGATGGTTGAACATCCCCATGGTCACATGATCAAAATTCAGACGCTTGACAGCTGATTCATATTTATATGGGTTGCAGTGTCCCAGGTCACGTGATCCCATTTTGCAACCTTTTGATAAGCAAAATCAATGTTAAGATTCACTTAAGAACCATATTGCTAACTCAACAGTGATTCACTTAACAACTGTGGCAAGAAAGGTCATAAAATGGGGCAAAGCTCATTTAATAAATGTTTCACTTAGCAACACAAATTGCGGTCACATGTTGAGAACTACCATTCATTCATTCATTCATTCATTCATTCATTCATGTATCTAATTATTTGGGAATGTTGAAACAGAATCAAGCTTTTGAAGGCAAGTGCTTGAGTCAATTACACCTAACTTGTTTTTCACCTACTTGGGGCATTACATGGAGCATTACTTCTTCATTACAGGGTTTGTTTTAAAAGTGATTTTACCCATTTAAACTGACGTACTTCCCCCAGTAAAGAAGCTTTATTTCCTTTCGCAAATGGTTCTTCCTCTTCCTCTTCTATTTGCTTTTCAACCGATGTTTCCTTAACTGCTTCCTCTTCTTCTTGGGCACCTGACGGGCAGGATGGTGTGTGAGACATACTAAAAAAATCTGAAAAGGTTATCAAGGACCAGCTTCCTTAAACAGTGGGTGCACTTTTTTGGGGGGGGGGGTTGACCCACATTTGCCCTTTTATAGCACTTCAGTGATTATGATCTTAAAAACAGATGGGGCCAGGACAACATTAAATTAAACCTAGCTTAATTCCAAGTAATTAAAACTAAATGTCCATGATGAAATACACAATTAATATGATTCTCCCTATGTATTTAATCATTTCCCATTTCTACTGCGTTAAAAAAAAAAAAAAAGATAATGTGATAGCAATTACTATAGCAGCCTTGGAGTGTGTTACCCAAGGAGTCTCCAGCTCTTTCAAACTGGCTCACCAAATTAATGGAGTTATTATTTCTTTTTTATGGAAATGATTTATTTCTGAAGAGCAGAGTGAGACTCCGGTCATATTCCTCGATTGATGTAAAACCATGTTCTTTGTATATTTGTGATAATGCTGCTGTGTTCTGTTGTGAGATGTTCTGTGGTATGTAATTGATTTTCCACTAGAAGAATCTCTGCCCGGTTGCTGGGTGGGTGTGGCCTAGTTGGCCTCCTGCACCAGGGGGGCATTTTCACCCTCCCCAGGCTCAGGAGGGTGAAAATGGCCTCCCTAGGCTCTGAAGGCTCTCTGGAAGCCAGAAACGGGCCCATTTCCAGCTTTCCCAAATTTCCGGGAGGCCCATTTTTTACCTTCCCCGAGCCTCTGCTCAGGCCCTGTACTTACCTGGGATCCAAAACAGGTTGTGTGGAGACTCCTGGGAGGAGAGGGGCAGGGTGAGTGGGGCCAGCCAATCATTGGATTCACCTGCAATCAACTTCTTAAGATTCAGAGACCTCACTAATGCTGAAAGCTTGATAAATGTGACACATCTTTTTGAAAAAGGAAAAGCTCTCTTTCTAATATGTGGACTGTTTTATTTTTTGCATACTGAAATGGGATTCTTTATGTTTATGTTTTGGTTCAGAAATCGTTTAGTTGAGTTTATTGTCACTGCACCTCATACAAAATTAAATACCATCTTCAGTGTACATTCTGACTATGAAAATAAGCACACACACACATCCTACACATTCTATACATTGAATAGAAAACCCCTGATATTGAATTAGAATAGAATAGGGTAGAGTAGAGTAGAGTAGAGTAGAGTAGAGTAGAGTAGAGTAGAGTAGAGTAGAGTAGAGTAAATAGAATAGAATAGAATAGAATTCAATTCAATTCTTTATTGGCCAAGTGTGACTGGACACACAAGAAATTTGTCTTGGTGCAAATGCTTTCAGTGTACATAAAAGAAAAGATACATTTGTTGAGAGTCAAGAATCATAAGGTACAACACTTAGTAATAGTCAGAGGGCACAATAAGCAATCAAATCATACTAGGAAACAGTCAATATAAATCGTAAGGCTACAAGGGGCAAAGTTACAGTAATATTGCAAAATATAGGTGCTTCTTATTTAATGACCACTTATTTGGATAAGCAACTATCCAAAGTTATGATGACACTGAATGAGTGGCAGTTATGGTCAGTCCTTGTACTTAATTATGGCCATCATAGAATCACGTGGTCATGTAATCATGCTTTGCTACCTTCCCTGCTAGCTTGTGATAAGCAAAGCCTGTGAGGCACGGTAATCCACTCTGTTGCTCGTATCAGCTGCTCACCAACAAGGAAATAAAGCACAGGAAAGGGCTGTGGTGGGTGAGTGGGGCCAACTGCTCACTGGTGCTAACGAACCAGTACAAACTGGCAGCATCTCACCACTGATTCTCAGTCATTCAGGTCATGACTGTCCCAACAGTGCTTTTCAAGAGGAAACTAGACTTTCTTTGTTTATTCTTGAAGACATTTCGCTTCTCATCCAAGAAGCTTCTTCAGTTCTGACTGAATGGTGGGGAATGGAAAGATTTATATTCTTTGCAGTCATCTGGTCATTGACACTCTCTCTGAGAGTCGCTGATGCCACTTGGAGGCCTGTTTACAACCCAGTTTTTTTCAGCAGTTCCAAGAAGTTTCCATACCCATTTGCACTATTCAGATGACCTTCAGGGCACAGATCAACCTCCAAGTGGCCTCAATGACTCCCAGAAAGAGTGCTAATGACCAGATGACTGCAAGGAATGTAAATCCTTCCATTCCCCGCCATTCATTCAGAACCAAAGGAGCCTCTTGGATGAGAATCAAAACATCTTCACGAGAAAAAACAAAACAAAGTCCAATTGTCTCTTGAAAAAGCACCTTTGAGATCCCTTCTGCATGCAAGTATTTGAATAGCTCCTGTCTCCTAGTTTTCAACAAAACCTGGTTATTCAATTAAGCCTTGTGAACCAGACATGTTACTTTCTTCTCAAGACCATGAATCAGTTTGATTTTTATCCTGAAGGATGATTCCAAGTTTTTATACGGCTACCTACAACACATGATTCGAATTTTGAAATTTGATTATTTAACTATTTGTTTTAATTATGGAGTTGGGGTCATACACCATTTGGAGTCAGAGTTGGGTTATTGATTTGATTTGATTTATGCACCCATCTCCCATATCCAGAAAGGCAAAGAACTGTTTCTCTACTTTCTCTGCCCATAAATTTGGAGAATTCTAAACAGTCAACTTCTATCAAGATATTATGAACTCAAACAAGAGCAGGGAAAATATGTAGCATTAAAAAAAAGGTGAATTTTCTTGTAGAGGAAAAAGGGGGAACTGGTTATAGTGATGCATATAGTGGGACAAGTAGTCCTTGAAGTATGATATAGAATATAGAATAATAGAGTTGGAAGAGACCTTGAAGGTCTTCTAGTCCAACCCTCTGCCTAGGCAGGAAAGCCTACATCATTTCAGGCAGATGACTGTCCAGTCTCTTTTTGAAAGCCTTCAGTGATGGAGCACCCACAACGTCTGAAGGCAAGATGTTCCATTGGTTGATTGCTCTCCAACCATTAGGAAATTTCTCCTTTGCTCTAGGTTGCTTCTCTCCTTGATTAGTTTCCATCTATTATTTTTTGTCTCAGCCTCTGGTGCTTTGGAAAATAGTTTGAGCCCCTTTTCTTTCTGGCAGCCCCTCACATATTGGAACACTGCTTTCATGTCACCCCTGTCCTTCTTTCCACTAGATTAGATACTCTCAATTCCTGCAACCATTGTTCATATGTTTCAGCCTCCAGTGCCCTAATCATCTTCGTTGCTTTTCTCTGCACTCTTTCCGGAATCTCAACATCTTTTTTATATTGTGGTGACCAAAAACTGAGTGAAGTTTAACACAGACCACTCATTTAATGACTGTTCCAAGTTACAATGGTGCTGAAAACGGTGACTAATGACTCATCTTGCAATTATGACCATTGCAACATCCCTGTAGTAATATGTAGCAACTTTGGGTGCTTGGCAACCAGCAATTTTTATGACAGATGCAATGTCCATTACAAAGGTGATCGACATTTGTTATCTTCTCAAGGGGGCAAAGATGAATATGAGTTGATCATGGAAAGGCAAGGACAACAAACAGCATGGCAACTACATGTAGCTTAATCTACTCTACCATGTTCTCCATAGCTACCTAGGGGTGTGAAATTGGACCTTAAAAAAGCAAGAAATGAAAAAAATCAATTCGTTTGAGCTGGGGTGCTGGAGCAGTCACCTGTATATTCCTTGGACAGCAAAGATGACCAACAAGCAAGTACTTGAGTGCATAACACCAGACAGGTCCCTAGAAGACAAAATCATGAAATTGCACCTCACTTATCTTGGCTCTGTCATGTGGGGTAATTCACTGGAAAAAGCAATTATGTTTGGAAGAGTTAGCAGTAAAAGGAAACAATCAAAGAACATGGTGGTTGGACACCATTAAAGCTGACACCAGCCAGAGCAGGGGTCTTCAAACTTGACATTTTTAACACTTGTGGACTTCAACTCCCAGAATTCCTCCTCCAGTCATGTTAGCTCAGGAATTCTGGGAGTTGAAGTCTACAAGTCTTAAACTTGTCAAGTTTGAAGACCCCTGCTTTAAACCATGGGTCTTCAAACTTGACAGCTTGAAGACTTGTAAACCTCAACTCCCAGAATTCCTCCTCCAATCATGTTAGCTCAGGAATTCTGGCAGTTGAAGTCCACAAGTCTTAAACTTGCCAAGTTTGAAGACCCTTGAGCCAGAAGATAGAGCAACTCAAAGAAGTAGTTCCAAATCAGAAGGTATGGAAAGATCTGGCCAATAGAATTGCCAAGAGTCAGACACAACTGAATGGAAATCATCATCGTCATCATCACCTTCATCATCATCACCATCAGGCTTCCAATAAGCAAAGTCAATGAGGGAAGCCAGTTTTACTTAACAACTGCACGAATTGCTTTACAGCTGCAGCAAAAGATCAAAATTGGGAACAACTCACCTAGTGATCCCATCGCAATGGAAGTTCCAGTCCCAATTGTGATTGTAAGTCAAGGTCTATCTGTCCAAGGTGGTTTACGGAGCTTTTACTTCTCCTTTTGGAAAACAACAACAGCTGAGATGTTTTCCATGGGTTGGCTAATAAATCCTTGATCATCTTTATTCAAAAAGATTTTCAAACAGCCTGGGCTGAATTGAATTGAAAGCCTAGACTTTACTACATATATGTTAATTATATGCTAATTAAGACAACCCAAACTCCTTCAAAGATTCTGGTTAGGTTTGGAGTGGAAGATTGGGTATCTGATTCTTGAGAGCCAGTTTGGTCTAGTGGTAAAGGTGCCAGGCTAGAAATGTGGAGATTGTGAATTCTAATCCTGCATTAAGCCTGGAAGTTGGCTGGATGGGCCAATCACCAGGAGAATGTGAATTATTCCTGCCTTAGGTAGATATGAAAGAGAGAGGGGGAGGAAGGAAGGAAGGAAGGAAGGAAGGAAGGAAGGAAGGAAGGAAGGAAGGAAGGAAGGAAGGAAGGAAGGAAGGAAGGAAAAGAAAGAAAGAAAGAAAGAAAGAAAGAAAGAAAGAAAGAAAGAAAGAAAGAAAGAAAGAAAGAAAGAAAGAAAGAAAGAAAGAAAGAAAAGGGAATTGCTATGCAGACATAAATTCTCAAGCTGAATCCCTGTTTTAATAATAGGGATGTCCTGGAACCTATATTCTAGTTCAGTGTTACCCAACCCTGGCAACTTTTAAGATGTCTGGACTTCAATTCCCCAGCCAGCATGTTTAATCTTAAAGTTGCCAAGGTTAAGAAACACTATTCTGAGTTGGTTAAAACCTGCTGAGCTACAAAATATTTCAAAAGGCCAAATGCACATTCCTGGATTCTCTGATTCCCTGGGGAACAATTACCTCCCAAAGACATTTTGCAGTTGGGTAGAGAAGTGGTTGTAAAACACACACACAAAGAGGAAAGACACTGTTTTTAAAATTTTTATTGCAAGCATTTCCTTTCCATTCTATCTGTTCTTCATTCTTCTCTGTCTCTTGAGGATGCTGACTTTGTTACTGGGAGAAGCAGGAAAAAAAACCTCCCGTTTGGCTAGTTTCTTCATGTTGTTTTGTTTTCATTTTTTTTTAAAGAAAAAAAGAAAGATTGCACAAAGGTGCAAGTCATTTATTTCATCCTGAAAAGTTTCAGCCTTTGTGCAACAACTGTCAAGATCCCTTGTCTTTTTACTAGCAACAACAATATCTCTGAAATCATAAGTCTTTTTTTTTTTTCCCCGAGCAACAATTGCAACTGACATCTCTTGTGCAATGTAGCAACTGTGCTGAGAAACAACACTAGTTAAGCACCAGATATTTTTAAAGATTGATTTGATGGCCAATTCTTTTTATTCTCCTTTTCCCCCCCCTGGGCTTTAGCCATTAATACTAATAGCAGAACGAGAAGAATTCCTCTTTCCTAATATAGAACTCATATTATATTCAAATGGACCCCCCCCTTTTTTTTGGTAAAAAAATAAATAAATTTATTTTTATAAAAACTGTGGAGGCTGCTAAAAACAGAGTCTGTTTTGCTTCCTTTGTAGCAAAGCAGATTTCCAATTTGTCAATCTGCTTCTTGGATTTTAAATGAAATATCTGGAGGTAAATTGACTAGTTCATATGGGAACAAAGGTGTGATCACCTAATTTAGAAAATTCTGCCATGTTAAAAAACAACAACAACCCAGGCTTGGTGCATAATCCTGGCTTGTTTTATATATGTGCAAAGAATATTTGCTCAGAATAAAAAGTGTTTTTCTTTTCTAGGAGCAAAGAATGCTGGCTGGATTGCACTCCTGATAGCAATGATGTATGTATTCCTGAGAATAATAATAAAAACACCCTCAAGTCAGATTCCAGCAAGCTCCTTGGCAAAATTCTTTTATATTCTTAATCTGTGGTCAGAGAAACTGGGGAAATAATTGCATTGAGTTTCTCCAGAGAGACAATAAGTTGGCTGACAATTACTTGGGAGGGGGCCCATCATAACAACAGCGATACCTTTCTTTATATTTCCTAAGCTCTTTTATTATCTTGTATTTTTACTCCCTCCTGAGGAAATAGATTCCACAGAAACATGGTGAAAACTTAAGAGAAAAATAGCCTTTTTTGTTTTAGAATAAGAGAAAAATACCAGCTATGGCTTTCTTGGTGATCCATTTCATTGAGTTTCTTAATTTTGTGTTCATTCATGTTCATGTTTGCTAATTTATTATGATCTGTTTCCAGATAATAGATAGATAGATAGATCAGAGATGGTATTCAGCAGGTTCTGACCAGTTCTGGAGAACCAGTAGCAGACATTTTGAGTAGTTCAGAGAACCAGCAAATACCACTTCTGACTGGAGATTTTACCGTATCCTTCCCCTGCCATGTGCACCAAGCCATGACCACAGAACCGATAGCTAAAAAATTTGAATCCCACCATTGAGATAGATGATAGATAGATAGATAGATAGATAGATAGATAAATAGATAGATTATAGATGGATGGATGGATGGATGGATGGATGGATGGATGGATGATAGACAAATTTCAGTAATCTACTCTATACCTTTTAGATAGATACAACAGATGATAGATAGATAGATAGATAGATAGATAGATAGATAGATAGATAGATAGATAGAAGCAGAGTTGATAGACCGATAGATATAATAGAGAGATAGAGATATGACAAAGAGAGAGAGGCAGTGAGAAAGAGACACAGGGGGGACAGATATTGTGAGATCTAGGTTCAGATAGGATGTATGAAATGTCAAGTATATGATTAAAATTCAAGTACAATTGCAACCATTTTATTATGCTTTTTTCCCTGCATCACACAATCTATTTTGAGCTCTATCTCTGGCTCATTGTGGCACACTCAGATAGAGTTTGGAGGCTGCAGAAATACATTGCTATGTGTAGCTTGAAAGACACAAATTACACCCACCCACGACAGTGTGATGAGAATACATCCATATTTGGCCTAATATCAAGGTATTCTGGCATGTGAAAAGAAGAAACATTTGTCCCTATGCTATGAGCCCTTTTCTAATAAATAAATGCAATTTTTTTGAAGAGAATAATCTCAAGACCACACTTGGAATATTGTATTCAGTTTTGGTTGCCAGATATGAAAAGGATGTTGAGACTCTAGATAGAGTGCAGAGAAGGGCAACAAAGATGATTAGGGGACTGGAGGCTAAAATATACAAACAGTTGCAGGAATTTGATATGTTTATTTAATGAAAAGAAGGACTAGGGGTGACATGATAGCAGTCTTCCAATATTTGAGGGCAGTGGTGGGATTCAATTTTTTTTACTACCGGTTTTGTGGGCGTGGCTTGGTGGGCGTGGCAGGGGAAGGTTACTGTCAAATCTCCAGTCAGAGGTGGGATTTATTGGTTCTCTGAACTACTCAAAATTTCCATTACTGGTTCTCCAGAACTGGTCAGAACCTGCTGAATATCACCTCTGTTTGAGGAGCTGCCACAATGGCTATTCTATTCCATTCCATTCCATTCTATTAAGAAGGATGAGTCAACCTATTCTCCAAAGCACCTGAAGGCAGGACAAGAAGCAATGAATGGAAACTAATCAAAGAGAGACCCAACTTGGAACTAAGGAGAAATTTCCTGACATTGAGAACAATCAACCACTGGAACAGCTTGCCTTCAGGCATTGTGGGTGCTCCATCACTGAAGGCTTTTAAAAAGAGACTTGGCAGCCAGGGGTGGGATTCAAACTTTTTAACAACCGGTTCTGTGGGCGTGGCTTAGGTGATGGGTGTGGCTTGGTGGTCATGTGACTGGATGGACATGGCTTGATGGACATGGCTTGATTGGCTGGGTGTGGCCAGCCAATAACATGACCAATATCACTCACATCGAGGCATGCATCTCCTCTCCTGGCCTCTCATGACTGTGGGGATGCTGCAACAGTTGTAAGTGTGAAAAACGGTCATAAGTCACTTTTTTCAGTGCCTTTGTAACTTTGAATGGTCACTCCACACAAGCAAAGTACTAGCAAAGGAGGGGGAAAAAACTCCCGAGATGTTCCTGAGACAGGAAGTCTAGTCCTGCCAAGAATGTCATAAGGGTTAACGGAGAGGCAGTTTCTATAAGCAACATCAGAATGTTTCCTTCCTGCCTTCCTTACAGGATTAGGCCAGTCATTTCTTCTAACAACTGGTTCTCCAAACTGCTTAGAATGTTAACAACCGGTTCTAACGAACAGGTGCGAACTGGTAGAATCCCACCCCTGGTGGCAGCCATTTGTCTAAGATGTTATCGAGTCTCCTGCTTGAGCAGAGAGCTGGACTAGAAGACCTCCAAGATTCCTTTCAACTCTGTTATTCTGTTCTGTCCTCTCCATGCAGAAAAATAGAATCTGTGAAAGTTTCATGGATGAAAGTGAAACATTGGAGCGGAAAAAGTCTGTAGAGATTCTCAGTCATCTAGGTCATGGTTGTCCCAAAGGTGCTTTTTCAGAAGGAAACTACACTTTCTTGTTTTTTTTCTTTTGAAGACATTTTGCTTCTCATCCAAGAAGCTTCTTCAGCTCTTCCCCACCATCCAGTCAGAGCTGAAGAAACTTCTTGGATGAGAAGTGAAACATCTTCAAAAAAAAAACAAAAAACCAAGAAAGTCTAATTGCCTTCTGAAAAAGCACCTTTGGGACAGTGGAGTGGAAGAAATCAGATTTCAAAGAAGCAGGCACTCTAAAGCCAATCTAAATTTTGCCTTCCTTCTTTCCTGGATTCTTTAAATCAGCTGAAATAATACTTACCCCAGAAAAAGCAGGAACAGATCCTAGGGCTGAAATTAATTGCTTTCTGTTTTGTCACAGCTTGGAGATGGGAGAATGCTATATGCTTGGCAGTCTGCACATAAACTGATTATTTTCTTCAAAGCAAAATTGTTTTGTTGGCTGCTGCTTCTCATTTCCTCTGTCACCTCCTCTTCTGTTCCACCCTTGGAGGAGTTGCAGTTCAACAATAATAGTTTACCCAGAATACAAATAAGGCCTCTGTTGAGGATTCAAATGGGAGTGTACGCTAACTTGAAAGATGCAGAAGAATTTAATTCAGGTGGTACAAGATTTATTCTACATCTTTACAGTGGAAAATCAGAGTAGCAATTTTTTGTCTTTTAGGAATCAAAACAGATTGAACTTGACTTCATCTGTGGGACTTGAAATCAAGATTTACTCCAGATCAAAGCTGTTCTTCTACCAGTCAGGGGTCTTCAAACTTGACAGCTTTAAGACTTGTGGACTTCAACTCCCAGAATTCTTCCTCCAGTTATGTTAGCTCAGGAATTCTGGGAGTTGAAATCCACAACTCTCAAATTTGCCAAGTTTGAAGACCCTTGTTCTACCGAGTCAAATACAGATAGACCATTCATTTAGCAAATAACCAGTTATAATGGCACTGACAAAAATAATTGATGACTGATCTTTTCACACACACACACACACACACAACTGTTACAGCTCCCCTCAGTCACGCGATCAAAATTTAGGCACTTGGCAACTGAAATTTATTTACAATTGTTGCAGTGTCTCAGAGTCATGTGATCACCATTTGCAATCTTCACAAGTTGGCTTACAACACAGTCTAGTCTGTTCTAATCTTACTTTCCTTTCAGAAATCTCATGTTCACAACAGGGACATTTGTTAAGATCTTGAGATTTAAGAGCCAATCAGCATTGAAGCTTACGCAATATAGGATGATGCAACAAGAATGAATCAGCATAGCATGGGTATTTCCCTTTAAGTCTGGGGATGGACACCCCTTTAAGAGGTGTTTATATAAAGGCAGCCATTAGAGGGCGTGTTCTCTCTCCTTGTGTCCGGTATTCATTACAGAAGTTCTCCTTGTAGAGTTAAGAAGAAAGATTGCTTATAAATTGTTGCCTACCACATATATTTCTGTATATAACTGTTGTATAAACCATTGTTAAATGTCTACATCTCTGTTTGTTGTGTGTTGCTCCTGGGTTGTCTCATAATGGTAGTCACACTGCAAACATTGAATAGGAAAACTGATAGGTTTAAGAAGAGCATTTTGAAAGAAGCTTTGGATTCTCAATGTTAGATTTTGTAGATGCTTTTTTCTTTTTCTTTTAAAAAAGTACTTCTTCCCTAAAAGATTGCTCTATGTCAAAAAAAAAAAATCCTTCTGCGTCTCTACTCTAGTTAAATAATTATTTGACTAGTTTATCAGTCTCCTGAGTTCTTGATGTATGTCTTGTCTGAGGTTATACATTTTATGAGGTTCTTATCTTTATATAACAAAAGGGCCTTTTAAAAATTAAAATATAATTTGCTTACAGATTAAAACAGACAACAGACAAAATCATTTCAAAATATTACAGAATTGACTCAGTATTCACTTAGTCAAACAACTCATTTTTAAAAATTATGACTTGTAATATATTTCCTTAACACATTTATCAGACTCGTACAAAAGCAAATATATTTTTTATCTTCCCCTTTTTCTCATTATTTTCATTTTTCCTTTGTATTTTGAATTTGATATTCTGATAAACTAATAAAATATTTGAAAAAAAAATCAAGTAAAATAACTGAGCTGTCAGCTGTAGAGGGTTGAAATGGCATCCACAAGAATTACCTCTTTTTATTTTGCTCAATTTACTATTTACAGGACCATTTCTTACATTTCACACTGTTTTCAGTCTCAAATAATAATATACTTATGAAACATGTTTGTCTAAGTATATTTTGCTAAGGCAGATTTACCATAGGAGATGACCAGGCTGCATACAAGGGAGGGGTCAAATGCATCATAAGTCACGAGTCCCTGCATGCCCACAATCGATTTAAGTCTACTCCACCTTGAATGCCTTCTTTATCTCCTGTTCATTTCTCTTGACTGCTAGTTGGCCAGATTCCTGTAGAGAGCTTAAGTATGCAATATACCATTATACTCAATTGAACTGCCTGAATCTCCTGATTCCCCTCAGTGCTTGACATTTAACAGATATAACAGATGAACAGAGTTGGAAGGGACCTTATAGGTCATCTAGTCCAACCCTCTGCCCAAGCAGGAGACCCTACATAATGTCTGAATAATAGCAGTCCAATCTATTTTTGAAAGTCTCCAGTGATGAAGCTCCCACAACTTCTGAAGGCAACTTCTGTTCCATTGGTTGATTGTTCTCACTGTCAGAAAATTTCTCCTTATTTCTAGGTTGAATCTCTCCTCAATCTGTTTTCATCTGTTATTCCTTGTATGGCCTTTAGGTGCCTTGGAAAACAGCTTGATCCCTTCCTCTCTGTGGCAGCCTCTCAAATATTCAAACGCTGCTATCATGTCTCCCCTGGACCTTCATTAACAGGGATAAAACAACTATTCCAATATCTGGAATATCTGTGCAATATCTCCCAAAACAACTTTTCAATCACTTTCTGAAGTTCTGCTTATCAAAAAATCCAGTGTGTTATTCTATTTCCCTCATTTTTACGGTCGTTTCCATCTTTGATTTCTGCTAACATGAATGTTGTCAGATGCCAGGGTAAAGGTTACAGCAAGGAATTGGGTCTGTTTTCTGCCTCCCTAGATCCTAGCTTGTTGTCTTGGCCTAAGGCCAAATGCTTTTCCTTGGAAATATTCTACATTTGATTAATTGCACAGGCTCGTTATATTCTTATCTGAAATTAAATCTTGCAGGTGGTACTTTCATCATTACATTTTTTTAAAAAGACCTGCTGCTCAATTTAAAGACAACTGAAAGTTTAAAGTGATGGATCTAAATGTTTGAAAATGACATTGCTGATTGTGTGGGTTTCCAGGTGATGATTTTTTCAGTTCAATTTTCCAAGGGCAATAGTCATCCTGTCTAAAATGCATGTTGCCCAATCAACACATATGTTCTCTTTATTTGTTTTAAACTGTCTTCTCAAATTTGTCGCAAAATATGTAACTTACCACTTATCACTCTCATCCATCTCTAGATGAGGTAGACTTTCTATACTTGTAACTCTCTAATTCCCATTCCCTTCACTTACGTTTTCTCCTTCTATGAAAATGTGGTGATTATTACAATTACCCATTTGCTTTTCCTTGGCTACTAATCTCATGACTCTTGGAACAGCTGGAAAAATAGTTTCCTTTTTAGGCCTGATCTGTTTTGAATCTGCTATTGTTGCAAGAAATTTTCTCTCCTGAGGGACTTTAAAAAAAAAAGCTTCTTTCTCACCAATATTATCTGTGTGGATTTTTAAATTCTTTCAGTTTCCTGTTTCCCCTTGTCTCTCATTTTTCATTTGCTGGAAAGGCCTGCCAATTTCATTCACACTTTTACTATATTGCCTGGTTCACTGAAGATGCATCACAAAATGTTTCTCTCTGTCCGTCTCTACTCCTAGTGTCTGTACTTCCATCTTCTCTCAGTTGTTGGTGTTTCTATGTTAGAAACAACTGGACTGTTTGTTTTTTTCCCTTGAGGAAGAAGAAGAGGTTTCACTTCTCATCCAAGAAGCTTCATCAGTTCTGGCAGAATGGTGGAGGCAATAAAAGAATTACCCCTCATCCCTATCCTGTCAGAACTAATCCTTCCATCGTCCCAACTATCCTGCCAGAACCAATGAAGTTTCTTGGACGAGAAGCAACATGTCTGTTTCTTCTTTCTCAGGGTGAAAAAAAAAATAACCAGCCTTTTGAAAAAGCACCTTTGAGAGGATCATTGATTGATTGATTGAGACAATCAAGGCTGATTGGTTGATTGACCAAAGTCTCCATAAATAAAATGTGGAGATAATTGAGGGAAATTCAAAAGTGGTAAGGTAGGGAGGGAGCAGGGATGGGATTCTACCAGTTCGCACCTATTGTCTAGAACCAGTTGTTAACATTCTAAGCAGTTTGGAGAACTGGTTGTTAGAAGAAATTACTGGCCTAATCCTGTAAGGAAGGCAGGAAGGAAACATTCTGGTGTTGCTTACAGAAACTGCCTCTCTGTTAACCCTTATTACATTCTTGGCAGGACTAGATTTCCTGTCTCAGGAACTTCTCTGGAGTTTTTTCCCCCTCCTTTGCTGGTACTTTGCTTGTGTGGAGTGACTATTCAAAGTTACAAAGGCACTGAAAAAAGTGACTTATGACCATTTTTCACACTTATGACTGTTGCAGCATCCCCACAGTCATGAGAGGCCAGGAGAGGAGATGGGTACCTCGATGGGAGTGATGTTGAGTTGGCCACGCCCAGCCAATAACATGACCACCAAGCCACGCCCACCACCTAAGCCACACCCACAGAACCGGTTGTTAAAAATTTTGAATTCCACCCCGGGAGGGAGAATATCATAAAGAGAAAATTCAGAGGGGGAAAGGGAAGAGGTCATCAAGTTGATAGTGCAAAGGCTAAAAGATGATAGCTAGACAAATGCAACGGGAAGTAGAGTCACAGCAGTAAAAACAGAAAGGCCGGCGAGGTGGGTTAGAGTAGAAGAAGAAGAGCAGAAAGAAAAACAGCGTCAGAGGTGATTTTTCAATCAGTAGCTCTTCTTTGCTGTCAGAATGTAATGGTTCTCCTGGATAATGCTCTAGGGGCTGTTTCAGACCGGACCTTCTGACCATAGGTCATGATCCTTTGACTTAAAGACCCTCCTTGTGTAGAGGCAATGAACCTGTGCTAGAGACACCAGCCGATGGTGTCACCTTTCACAACTGCATTAGGTGGTCACTGTGATTTTTAGAAACAAGAATCTGATTTTAGTCTAACTTTAATAGAAGTAGAGCTTTATTCTTATAGCCCCCCACTCTGCATTCAGCCTCAGGCAAGCTCTTTAAGTCTTTCTTCCAGAATCCCCTATGCCTTGCCAGCCAACAAAATGTCTTTGATTAATTCAGGGTATTTGGAAAGTCTAGCCTGGATCAAGGAATCCGTCATAAATATCACAATCAGATCAGAAATTCAGTCTTTGGTCCCTGTGGTTCTCTCTGCCATCAATTTACTGAAAAGAGGGGAAAAGTTTCAATGAACAGAATTGCCTTGAGGTGCTAGAGATTGCTAATTTCCTGTTGAGTGTCATTTTATGAACTAGGCCGCCATTTATTTCTTCCCCGGAAGGCTTTAGACACATCTTTCCATGTCAGATTACCTAGGATTTAAAAAACACACCACCACAAAAACCTACTGTTGCTTTTATACACAATTCTCTCTTCCTGACACCCTTTGTATGCAACTTAGATCATTTTTTTTATAAGAAATCCAGTTTACATGCAACTTTATTTATTTATTTTTTAAAAAAGGTAAACGTTCATTTTTCTACGTAAAAAACCCTCAAAAGAATGTTCAGTTTTGTTTCTCTTGATTTTTTTGTCTTTTTGGATTTTGTTTTTTAATCTCTTGAATAAAATTAAAAAAAAAAAAAGATTTTAAAAACACCCGCCCGCAAAATAGATAATTATGTGCTGATTACACACCACAACTCCAAAACTCAGGCGAAAGCAGTTGACTGTAATTTTTCCAGTCAAACAATCCTCCACAGTAGCTTACAATATTATACCTTTGCCAACTGTATAGTTTACCTTTTGCATGTGTTTCCCCCCCAAAATATATGACCTGGACCACGAATAGTGACCATCTGTGTTGTTTAAAGCTCTGTGTTAGAGAAAATAATTGGAAAAGCATTAGAAAAGCATTAGAAAAACAAGAGGCCCATTCCAGATGGTAGAAATGGTAGGGGATGGGGGAAATCTTCCCCATAATAAATAACTTGAACAGTAAAACCAATTATCACGGAGCTGGTTGGGTCTTTTCATTGGATGAATTCAGGTGGAGGCTAGTCAGTCATCCATCTTCAATGTTTCAATTTGGATTCTGGCACTGAGCACGGGGAAAAAGGACTATCCCAGTGGTAAAATGCTACTGGTTCAGCCCAGTTCAACTGAAACGGTAGCAATTTTTGTCAAAGCAAAACTAAAAACAGCTCTGACGATCAACTGAGAGGAGAAAGAAGAGAAAAGTGCAGGATCAGCCCTCCCAGCCACCCCTGCACTTTTCTCTACTTTCTCCTCTCAGCTGATTGGCGCTGCAGGTCTCCGCTGGTGTTTGGAAAGCTGTGTGCATGAGTGAAGTGTGCAATCACCGAACCAATAGGGAAAACTGATAGAATCCCACCACTGGACTAAACCTCCCCCCTTTAATTTTAGGATTCTAGGAATTTGTAGTCTTTTTTTTTTTTTTTTGAAATGTGAGAAATTTGTTTTCATCCCTTCTATTTTGCATCCCTACTAAGAGCCGTGGTGGTGCAGTGGTTAGATGCTATACTCCAGGCTACTTCTGCTGACTGCCAGCTGCCTGAAGTTCGGTAGTTCGATCTCACCAGACTTAAGGTTAACTCAGCCTTTCATCCTTCTGAGGTCGGTAAAATGAGGACCCAGATTGTTGGGGGCCATAGGCTGACTCTGAAAACCGCGTAGAGAGGGCTGTAAAAGCACTGTGATGTGGTATATAAGTGTAAGTGGTATTGCTATTGCTACTTGAACTATCTATCCAGCCCACCAAGACAGAAAGGCAAGGTGTGCTATGGGTTACATTGGGTCCACCTAAAAGAGCCTTTTTGGTGATGGCTCCCCCTTTATAGAACATTGTTTCCTCTAAGGTATGTTGGCCCCACCCTGTTGCTTTTCTGAAAGGACCTAAAATGTGGCATTTTTAGAAAGGCCCGTGGGCCCTGAATGAAGAAGAAGAAAGAAATCAGACTGCACACATTGAAAAAATGCTTTCAGATTTCAGCCATTCAGTGTCTCTAGAGCTGAATAGAATTGTAGAATTGGATCAGTGGTGGGATTCAATTTTTTTTACTACCAGTTCTGTGGGCATGGCTTGGTGGGCGTGGTAGGGGAAGAATATTGTAAAATCTCCAGTCAGAGGTGGTATTTGCTGGTTCTTCGAACTACTTAAAATTTCCGCTACTGGTTCTCCAGAACTGGTCGGAACCTGCTGAATACCACCTCTGAATTGGAGGGAGCTTTTAGCAGATGGAGCCAGGTTGAGATTCAATATATCTAGTGAGTAATTGATTCCACTGGTGAATTATTCCATTCATTCAAAAAAATCTACCATTTTTTTCACTGATTACCTAAAGGCATTACGTCCTACCTTTGTGTCAGGATAGTTATAGAAATACAGTCCTTGTGTCAGGATTCTGGCAGTTACCCCCATTTAAATCATGAGTCTTGAGCCAAACTTCCAAAAGTTAAAAAGGATTTATTGGGAATTAAATTGTCCGGCACTGCCTGGGTATAGCTGACTCTGAGACACATCATTCACTGCCACCCTTGACCCTGGTTTTCCCCCACCCGCGGGGTGTATCATAATTCATATTCTCCAATGGGACACATCCATAGCCCACAGTCATCAATCATACTCTCCAGTTAGAATTTTTCATGGCAGAAACTTCAGTCACCTAGTTACTATCTTTGAAAACATTTATGGAATGCAGTTTCGGTTTGGCAAACTGCTACACTGCTCCCCCCTTCCTTTCTGTTGGCAATTCTAAAAAGATCATAGAAATATGTTATGAGTTGACACCTAGATTTACAAGCATTCATTTAGTGACTGTTCAAAGTTACAACGGCACTGAAAAAATGTTATTTATGACCATTTTTAAACCTTGCGACCATTGTACAATCATCTTGGTCACATGATCAAAATTCAGACATTTGGCAACTGGCTCTTATTTAAGATGGTTGTTTTGTCCTGAGGTCATGTGATCCCCTTTTGTGACCTTCTGACAAGCAAAGTCAAAGAGGAAGCCAGATTCACTTAACAACTATGTTACTAACTTAACAACTGCAGTGAACACTTGTGGCAGGGAAAGTCATAAAACCCTATGAACAACAATCTCACTTAGCAACTGATTATTATTTTTTTGCTCAATTGTGGTTGTAAGCTGAGGACTTAACAACTAAGATATTGGGGAAAATATCAGCCAGCTGTCATTACAACATGAAAGCTCACTAAATATAAACCCACCCAAACGGGGGGCGTGGGGCGGGAATTGCAACAAAAATGCCGCTTTCAAGAGAGCAAGAAACAGTCATAATTTTCTAATTATTCTTTGCAGATAAATTCCTCTTCATTTATTCCACATGTTTGTTGTTGTTCTTGCTTCTACTGGTTTTGAGCCTCCTGTGATCGTGAGATGGGATAGACAGCTCCATAAAGTTTGTTTTTGAAATTCCCATGGCTTTGGCTGGAATGGCTGTTCCTGTTGTTTTTGCCTGTTTTTTTTGTGGGAGTTATAGTGTGTCAGCCACGGCGTACATGGAAAATGTTAGTGGAATCCGAAAAGCGAAGCCGTGACTGGTGACCTACCCTGGTAAATCCAAAGGGATCCCTGAGCAATTAAAAACCCTTGCCCTTCGGCCTATTCCATTTGTTCCTGAAGAAAACAAATGGATGCTTAAACTCTGTTTCTTTAGCCCCAGAGATGTCACCCGTGGCAGTTTGATTTAGCACCATCCAGAGAGGGAGGGAGCATCTTTAGAAATGGGGAATGGTCTCGGAGTCATCTGTTTTAAGGACGAGTGCAAAAAGGAGGATTCCAACAGGATCCCTTGAGGGGCCTCCCATTATAACATTGCTCACAAGTTCAGAACCTTGTTGGTTCTTTAACCTCCTTCCATCTTCAGCTTTCAGTCACAGGAGATGAGGGGTACGGGATTTCATTTATGACCCAAATATAATTTATGACGGTAAAGATTCTGGTACAGTGATGTATTGAAAATCTGGATTTTGATCATCAGAATTCATCCACAGACCCGGCTTTCCTCATGCTCCTTTCAACGGATAGATGATTCAGTCCATCTCCCCTCTGTCTGGCCGGGAGTTTCCCTCTTCACTCCTTTGTCTGCCTTTGTCTGGTTCTTCTTTCTTTTCCTTAACAACTTGATGCTGGTGCAGGTTTGGGCTGAGCAAAGCAATATACAGAGTAACAGAGTTGGAAGGGACCTTGGAGGCCATCTAGCCCAACCCCCTGCTCAAGCAGGAGACCCTATACCATTTTCAACAAATGATTGTCCAGGCCTTTCTTAAAAGCCTCTAGTGTTGGAGCACCCACAATTTTTGAAAGCAAGTCGTTCCACTGGTTGATTGTTCATATTGTCAGGAAGTTTCTGCTTAGGTTACACTGAGATCTAGTGTCATGCTCTTGTAAGAGTTGGACTCTGAGGGAGAGAAGGAACAGCTGACAGGGAGTGGAGGCATGGCTTCAGAGGTTGTGGAGGAGGTTGTGGAAGAGCAGAGACCAGCTGGGCAGTCAGAGGAAGAACCAGGCCCATCCCCTCTTCATCCTAGGGCAAACAGGGAGGAATGGAGAAGGAAACAATTTGGCTTACAAGAGAGGAAGTGGCCATGATCCCCCTCATTGGTTGCAGCTGGGGAGAATAGTATATAAGAGAGACGGTTAAAACACAGCGTTGCCAGAAGCAAAGCGTGTTTTATTTTGGGCTGAGGTTATTTTGGTTGGCATCCTTCCAACAGACTGTGCCTTGTTATTTCCTTGAAGTAGGTAATTACTTATCCTGATCCGTTGTGTAATTTCCTTCATGGTAGTTTGTTTGGGTTTTTTTATTTCACCTCTATCTGCTCATTAAGTTCGGACTGTATTGCTTTCTTTTAAAGACTATTTTTGAATAAGTTTTAACTCGACCTGAGAATTATTGAACCGTGGGGCCAAGTTGGGGGCACTAAAGGACATTTATTTACATTTTGGATTTTGTTACATTTGTGTTACATTCTGGGTCATCACATCTAGGTTACTTTTCTCTCTGTTCAGTTTCCATCCATTGCTTCTTGTCTTGCCTTCTGATGCTTTGGAAAATTGGTTGACTCTTCTTTGTGTTAGCCCACCCCAAATATAGGAACACTGCTATCATGTCACTCCTAGTTCTTTTCACTAGACTAGACATACCCAATTCCTGCAAATGTTCTTCATATAGTTTAGCCTTCAGCCCCCCACCCACACCCCCTAAATCATCTTTGTCACTCTTTTCTGCACTCTTTCCAGAGTCTCAACATCTTTTTTTATATTATGGTGACCAAAATACAAAGACAAAATACAAAATACAAAGAGCTGTTGACGGCATTTAAGGAAAACCAATATAAAATGTTTTATAGATGGCACTTAACGCTGGCAAGACTGGCGAAAATGTATCCAAATATGAAACTGGAATGCTGGAAGTTCAAACAAAAAAAGAAACATTTTTCCATATGTGGTGGCAATGTATAGAAGTTAAAAAATATTAGAGGAAAGTACAGAGATGGCTCTTTGAGATTACAAATTATAGATTGAAATTGGAACCAGAAACATTTTTATTAGGTATGATTAAAGGGAATTTGAGTAAAGATATAAAAGATACCTTATTGTACACATCTTAACCGCAGCAAGAATCACCTTTGCACAAAGCTGGAAGAGCAATAAAACACCACCAGACGAAGCTTTAATTCAACAAATAATGGATTGTGCAGAGCTAGACAAATTCACTATGGAATTAAAAGGCAAGGATGATCGAGAATATTATGCGATATGGGAGAGGTGGTATGAATGGGTGAAGAGTAAAGATAAAAATGATGTATAGTTACAAAACGAGAAATATGTATATACAATGACACAGTTACTGTTAATGGAAATGAGAGTTTTGTATTTTTGGTTTTTAAAGAATAAAAGTTATCAAAAAACAAAAACAGAGCTGTACAGTCTTCCTAACTACAGCACCCATAAGGGGGAACATTGCGACATAAAAAGGCTATGGATAGGTAACAGTGAGGTCCTTGGTGCTCTTTGAGCTTGGTTGTTTTCCTGCAGATATAATCGCTGATCATGTTACCTAGTGTGGTAATGAAATGTCAGTAAACAAAAAACCAAGCTCAGAGAGCACCAAGAACTTCACAGTTCAAATAGCTACAAATATTTTGTGAGTTACAAGTATTCTTTTCTGTTGAATTATATAAGATTATAAATTATGTTTCCGTCACATTTGGAAGCCCAGGAGCATAGAAAATGGCTCTTCTTAGAAACAGACAGCTGAGTTAGATTTTACCATTCTTATATTGTCATGTTAATGCTGCCTGTATGCATAGCTGTCTTTTGGAGGAAAAAAGATCAATCTATTTGTAACTGAATAATTTATGAATCTGATTTCCAGTCCATTCCACTAAAGACATTCTGCACATTTAAAAAGCCTGTGGGGAAAATCTGCATGAAATTTTTGTATCTTATCTTTGTTTAAACCATGCACACTGTAGTCTTAAGTATACAGGATGCATGCATTGCTGGGCCCAATTTTTGAGTCTTCCAATTCTATGTTTCTAAGGCATTTTACAAAGTAGACCACAACATGCTACTTGTTAAGACAGGAAAATGTTGGTTAGGCAGCATCACCACCAGATGGATTTTTTAACTTACTGACCAATCATATTCAATGTGTAGTCCTTAGTAATAGGCCTATAGGTACATGGAGGAAAGTAGGCAATAGGAAATCCTAAGGTTCTGTCTTGGGCCCAGTATTCTTCAGCATCTTCAGAAATATTTAGAAGAGCAGTTAGATGGGGAACTCATCAAATTTGCAGATAACACCACACTGAGGGGAGTAACCAGCACTGAAGATTATGCTCTATATCTATATCTATATCTATATCTATATCTATATCTATATCTATATCTATATCTATATCTATCTATCTATCTATCTATCTATCTATCTATCTATCTATCTATCTATCTATCTATCATCTATCTATCTCTATCCATCCATCATCATTATTATCTATCTATCTATCTATCTATCTATCTATCTATCTATCTATCTATCTATCTATCCATCCATCCATCCATCCATCTATCTATCTCTGTCTGTCTGTCTGTCTGTCTGTCTGTCTATCTCTATTCATCCATCATCATTATCTATCTATCTATCTATCTATCTATCTATCTATCTATCTATCTATCTATCTATCTCTATCCATCCATCAACATTATCTATCTATCTATCTATCTATCTATCTATCTATCTATCTATCTATCTATCTATCTATCTCTATCCATCCATCATCATTATCTATCTATCTATCTATCTATCTATCTATCTATCTATCTATCTATCTATCTATCTATAATTTATATTAGTTAGTTTATTTATAGTATTTTCTTTAACATCCATAAGTGCTTAGTGAACTGTACGTTGGTTTGTGGATTTGTATCTTGGGTCTACTAACATCCAGAAGACTGGCTAACGCTTTCAAGAAGAGCCTGGATGACCAAATGTCTGAAATGATATAGGGCAGTGGTGGCTAACCTTTTTGGGCTCCTGTGCCAAAAAATTGTGTGTGCGCTTGCACTCACGCGCTCCCGTTCCAGTACCCAGAAGGCAATCATGCCCCCCCACGTCCCCTGTGCATGCACGTGCGATTCCCCCACCCCCTTACCTGCACTCCGCCTTTCAGCTGATTTTTGGCCCGTTTGAAGCCTTTCTCGGCCTGCCAGAGACTTGAGGGAAGCCTCCGCAGGCTGAAAAATGGGCCTGTTTCATCACTTCCGGTATTTCCGGAAATACAGTAAGTGATTAAATTGGTCTATTTTGGGGGCGCAAAGCCTGCAGAGGCTTTCCTCAAGCCTCTGGCAGGCCCCAAAGGGCCCGAAAATCAGCTGGGTGGCACGCGCATGTGCAGTAAAGTAGTTTGCTTGGGGCTCATGTGCCCACACAAATGGCTCTGCATGCCACCTGTAGCATGCGTGCCATAGGTTCGCCATCACAGATATAGGGTTTCCTGCTTGAGCAGGAGGTTGAATTAGAAGACCTCCTAGGTCCTTTCCGTCTCTGTTATTATGTTAAAAAACCCCTATTCTATTATTTCTGTTCTAAGCCACTTTTTTTCTTTTTCCATTTGTGTTTTTTAAAATCTTTTTTAATACGCACCAAATGTTTACATTTCAATATACGATCTAAGAAGCATTTTTTTTCCTATAGGGATACTCTGTTTAATAGATCAAAACAACTGAAAATGGCATCAAAACATTGGGGAACTGCAAAGCAAGAGGAAAAATGCCTTCTGATTGGCATCTTAATCTTTGAGACGAGCTCAGTTCATCCTGGTATTTAAGACATGCAAGATGTCTTAATCATCTCTATCAAGTGGTTTGTGATCTAGGTCCATCCGCTTCTTCACCAGGGATTCTTTGCAAGCTCACAAATTTCAATGGATTTTCCATATTAGGAAGATGAGATATATATTTCAGCTAAATAAAAATCCCCCTTTTGGCTGGGCTGGTTCTATTTTTTTCTTTTTAAGATAGGCTTTTACATAAGGGAACACAACAAAAGCCAACTCATGAACTTGATGCACTCTAGACTATATTTCATTTTGGTTAGATGATTCAGTACGAGAATGTCCCAGCCAAAAAGGAAGGACAGTTGCAATAAAGAATCTGTCTGCGATTTTTTATTACCTTGGATTAAGATCGAAGAGCAGACTTCTAAAAAGTTTGATATACGGGACTCCATTGAGTGCTTTATTTATTTCATTGTTTATTCCATATTTTTATCCTCCTTTTCAGAGACGGCTTGTCTCACAAGGTGGCTGACATCAATTTAAGATTTAAAAAAAGGCAAGGCTATGTTTATTCCCAGGGCCTCTTTCGCAGCCCCAGAAAGCACTAGAATTCTCTTGACTGTATCATGGTTGCCAAAATCAGTTGCAAGGTTTACTACAATTTGGAAATAGAAATATACAAAATTTGAATGCAAGTTCAAATGTGTTCACACACACACATTGCTATAAAACTAAAAATTCTCACTGTTCTCATATCCTTTTTCCATCTATTTCATTCCATCACTCTGGGAATGAACTTATCAGGAGTGACATGCCCAGATGCAGAAGGTGGCTTCTGTCCCAGGAAGCCAATCCTATCAACGTGTTGTGGGTCAACATTGTCAAAGATAATCCAGGAGTCAAGGGTCAGGCAAGGAAGATCATCTTTCCCCAGAGGATGTTCAATATATTCAGGGGATCAGAGACTCATCTTTCATTCTTGAACTCGGAGAAGAGGTCATCTAATGAACATTGGGAGCCAGGAAATCTGTCCTATCAAAGTACTGGGGCAGTAGTGGGATTCAAAATTTTGTACTACCGGTTCTGTGGGTGTGGCTTGGTGGGCATGGCAGGGGAAGGATACTATAAAATCTCCATTCCCTCCCACTGCTGGGGGAAAGTTACTGCAAAATCCCCATTCCCTCCCCACCCCACTAACCTGCTTTCCAGCTCCGTTCTCCTGTGCAGGGCAACGAAAGAAGACCCAGACAATCAGCTGGGACTCGAGAGGCAGAGAATAGAATTGGATGGGTCCAGTCAGAGCTGGTATTGGCCAGCTCTCCAAACTACTCAAAATTTCCATTACCATTTCTCCACAGAACCTGCTCAATACCACCTCTGTGCTGAGGTCAAAATTATCCAAGATAGTCCAGGAATCAAGAGATAGGGAAGGCAGCTAGCATAGCACTTGAGTCAGAAGCACCAAGGCACTTCCAGGTTGAAAGGAATAGCCGGTGACATCATCGTTGCTTTGGGGGATGCTCAGCTGAGGGCTCCTTTCATGTCCCTGGCAGGAGCTGGAGTGAAGGATGGGAGCTCAACCCCACCTGACAGCAGTACTTGGGTCTCCAACATGGGCTTGTAACTTACAATGCAGTATCCTAACCACGTGAGCCCCTAGGCTCCTTGGCAAAGAAAATAATCTTTGTTTTTAAGTTTTATTGTTTTTTAAGACAAACAGACAAACAAAACATAAAAACATCAAGCCATCTTCCATATGTATATACATACAGTGTGTCGGTTGGTTTACAAATTGTTTTGTGCTTCCACTTCGTAGTCTTCAATTACAATTACATTGTATATATTCTCATTATTGTCAATCAAATATTCCTAAATACATTAATATCATTATTAATCAATCATTTGACTATACTATTATTCATTCATGTTTTACAAGATAATCCATATTTTATTTAATTTGTTTTGTGACAGTTCATATTATCATCTCAGATCTATCCTACAATCATTTTGTCGATATAATTTTAAAAAATACATTTTTATATATTCATTATGTTCTAAAAATCTACATATTTCATTACCATGTTTTATTGTCTAACCATTGACAGAATAGATCCCAAAGAAAATAATCTTTTTGATGGTTAATATATTCATGGAATCAAGGTCTTGGATTTCAGTCTTTGGGTTCAAAGTTGGATTGAATGAAGGCTGTTTCCAGAAATTAACCCCATCTCTTATAAAGTCTTCAAATGCTTGGACCAAGTAAATTTTAGCTTATGTTCATTAATGGGATACAAACTAGGAGACTGTGGGTTCTATTCCAACTTGAGACATGAAGGCAGATGGGTGATAGACTTAGAATAAGTTTACTGTCCCTTTGAATGTACACTAATCAGCATACATTAAAATGAAATTTCATTGCATACAGCTCTCAAAAGGTCACCACCTCCAATATACACTGCATAGTAATAGCATTTAGACTTATATACCGCTTCACAGTGCTTTACAGCCCTCTCCAAGCGGTTTACAGGTTCAGCACGTTGCTCCCAACAATTTGGATCCTCCTTTTTCCCACCTCGGAAGGATGGTAAGCTGAGCCAACCTTGAGCCTGGTGAGATTTGAACTGCCAAATTACAGACAGCAGAAGTATCTTGCAGTACTGCACTCTAACCACTGTGCCACCGTGGCGCATAAACTTGACCAAAAATAATTAAATAAGAATAAATAAAATAAATACAAAATTATGCATCTACCCGCATATATCATATGACATGGAGAAACAACACAGTCTAGTTTGGATGTATACATGTACCTGGAGAGAAAAACAAACCTCGCAAGTTTACCAGATGGATGGCATAGGGAACAAAGCTGCTACAGAATCTGGTACTCCTGCTAGAAATACCTAGAAATATGCTCTCAGCTTTAGGAAGGAGGCAATGATAAACCACTTCTGAAAAACTTGCCAAGAAAACTGCAGGCACTTCTCCAAACAGTAGCCAGGACTCAACACTGACTTGAAGGCCTCAAAACAAGCTTGCTATTCCAGTCCAATCTTTTAGCCCTTTGTTCCTCCACTTGGCTGAGGCAGACCTTTCTAGGGCTCAGAAATGGGAGGTGAAAGATTGAACCTGGATTGTTGGAAGATATTCTAGGACTGGTTCTTCTTCAGCCTTCAGTATCTGGTCTAAGCCCTGCAGTGGGCATTACAAGATCCTTGTTCTTATCCTCTGATACTTCTTCCTCATTGAATGGTTTAATCATTAGATGAGCCTCATTCAACCATTGGATGAATGGTTGAACTTTGGCAATGGTTTGCTCTTCAAGCTTGTTTCAATTTAGTTTCTGAACATTTTGTCACCAGACTAAGTAATATCATCAGATAGATTTTCTTGTCCTATTCTCCTTAGCTTATAAAACATCTTATGTTCCAGTGGGGTCAGTTGGTCGTGTGATTGGTTGTTCATTTGGAGCTATATTTAAATTCTAAGCAGCTGATTGGTTCTGCAGCTATCTAACACTCAGTTGAGGTTTCCAGACTGATTCAAAAGGCAGAATGGGAGATCTTGCCTCAGCCAATTCACCATGGTCAATTCACCACAGCCATCTTGCCACAGGGCAATTTAATAATTCAATTTAATTATTTAAAATAATTTTTAAAAATATTTTAATTTTTGTCATTCACATTTCATTCTGTATCCTCCTTTTTAACCTTTTCTTTCTACCATACCTTTGATATTAGTGTCCTTCAGTGAGTTGTCCTGAACGAGTTGTCTGCAGCAAGTTGTCTGTGGTGAGCTGTAGGTAGTGAGTTGGCTGTGATGAATTGGCCGTGATGAATTGGCTGTGGCAAATTGTCGTAGACTCCTTCCAGGAGCAGTCTGGGAACGGTTTCCCAGGAGTTCATCCCACCATGTGGAAGTAAGTAATGAGAGCTCAACATCATCCAGACAAAGCTACACATGCAACTCTTGGACACACAAAACTCCTTGGCTGGGATTGAGAAAAAGGAAGACTCCATGAGAAGGCAAACATTCCAAAATTCCATCCATGGTCTAGGAGGCAAAGCTAAGGGGAAAAAAAAATATCCCACACCTTTGGGATAACTTGTAAATAATCCTTGTTTTTCCCAACACCTGGTTTACAACAGTTCCAGAATTTGCAAACAGACTCTACAAAGGAGTTGTTGCATTTGAACTGTTCCTGCTTCTCCCTAGCAATTTAGTTCCTGGCCCAAGTTTTAAGGTCTTGAGATGGGAACTTTCCTTAGCCTAGTCCAAGTCTGATCTGCCTACAGGATTTTTTTCCTTTCAAGGCCTATTTTGATTAATTGAACCATTCCTATTGCAGCTGGGAACCAGGTGGTGCAAAACCAGTTGCTTAGAAACGCAGCATTCTGGGTAATTGCTTTAGTTTATTTTTAATCTTCTAATTTGGTGGGAGTATACTTTCATGTGCTAATTGAAGAGGTTTTAGACCGCAGCATCTTGACAAATGTCTTCTTAACAGCCATTGTTTATTGAGGAAAGTAGCTTTTGCAGGCCTAGAAGTCAGTTGCCGGGTGAAAGGAATGCAGAGCCAAGACTCCTAGCTATTTTTCCTACTATAGGATGAGGAAGGATTTTTATGTGATGCTTTTAATTTTCTCCCTGCAAGGGGAAGAGGCAGTTCTAAGAAGCAGAGGAAAATAGGTGGACCTGGTTGTATATTCCTGAGTAAAAGCAAAGTAGAGAAAGGAGCTTTTTTATATACAGTAGAAAAAGAATTAATGTTTGACATGGACCACATGGAATTTCCATTAACCAGATGATTCTTTTACCAGGTCCCACAGCAAGACAGAAAATAAGACATCTCATTAGCTGAGTTGAGCACAATGGCAGAATCAATTCTGTTGTTTGTTGCTTAATGGACTCCTGGTGGTAAAATATATTCATTTGTGTTTTGGTAAATTACAAGTTTTCCAGGGCTAATAAAGATTTCTTGTCAGGCTAGGTAGTCTCTCTCTCCCTCTCTCTCCCTCTCCCTCTCTCTCCCCTCCCTTTCCAATTAAGCAGATGATTATATCTGCTCATTTGTGAAATCAGAAGCGGAAGAAAGATAACTCTGAACACAAATTATATTTAGGATGCAAAGAGTTGTAAAGATCCCTGCATTGGGACAAGGAAACTTATTTGCATCTTTTTAATACGGGCCTTTGAACAAATTTATTGATATTTTTTTATTGAATACGGTGTGACAATGATAACATGGCAGGGGGAAAAGCCATTTTCTCCACATTAACTTGCTCTTTACTCTTCTGATACCATCCAAAGGTATATAGTTTAAGAAAAGTAGCAGACTTGTAAATCAGGTTTCTGAAGCAACTCCACAGTTTAATATACGTTCGGCAGTGTTGCCAGCTTGATATTTGGAAGTACATTTGCATTTAATTTCCGTTCCCTATCACTAGCAATTTCAGAAGGAATCATTTTTGAAGACAGTTATAAACAGTTTATAGTTCAGGAAAATACATGGTTTTCACAGACAGTCTCAAATTCTGTTTCTGGTGTCCTGTCGGAACTGATATGAAAGATCATATCTATCTAAAATGCTATTACTAGTCAAAGTCTACAATAGTGGGCTTCATAATATGAATCAGCACAAGATAACATGCCATGTTCCTAAAATGTGGCTCCATCTAACAGTTCCTTTGGAACAGGGCTATCTTTCTATCTGTAGAGATGTCTGGCTTAGGAACAGCTGTGGTTATCTGGCTTCATGACAAGGTAAATCTATCAATTTTTAAAATTCAGTCCATGTTGGATGCATGCCTGATCTGATTTAACCAAGGCAAATAGTAGTCAAGGGATCAGCAAGAAAGAGACGGAGTTGCTTTCCAAGGAAATGGTCTTGGCCATTTTGGAGTTCTAGCACAAGAACAGGAGGTGGCCAATGTAAGGGATAACATTGTTTACCCTAACTGGTTTAGGTAAAATAATAAATATGTTATCATGGTTTGTTAGTTAAAGTGTCTGTAACTTTAACTACAAGAATGTAATTAAGGGAGTGGTTGTAAAAGCACCATAAAAGAAGCAAGGCACGGCAGCTTGCTCTCTCTGGCTTGATGATCCCTAATTACTGGATAGACTGAAGACTGCGTTTTTCCCCTACTGGAACGGGAGAGAGAAAGGACTGTTGATTTATCAACTATGAGAGGACTGATTTATTTGTAAGTGAACTGACATTGGATATTCTACACGGACTTTGCTAATTGAATATCCTTGAATGGACTGACTAAAATGATACATGACTAATGGACTGTTATTTTGACTATGCTATAAACTCTAAATGGAATAAACTATATTTTTGATAGCACAAGCGTATCTGTTATTTTTACTGTATGTTAACAAACATACAAACTTATCTCACACATTTATCTGTGTGCCTATCTGACTAACGCTGCACATTCTGTTTAGCTTGTCTCCTTAACCCTGGTTGGGGAATGCAGGCTTAACACTGGTTATGGGCCCAGAGGCTGCAAAGTCAGTTTAACTAGGATAAAACAGATTTATGTAAAAAGTGAGAGTTTGTGTTGTTACACATTACAGTAACCAGACAGCTGTGTTTTATTAATTATAGTTTCATATCCATAAAGAAAACATGGCACAAGTCAATCTACAAAGTTTGTCCCTTATATCCAAGTTGGATGGAACAAACTATGTATCATGGTCTATAAAATGTAGTCTATTTCTACGAAGAGAAGGTCTGTGGAACATAATTGAAAACCCACCAAACGTAGAGGAATGGGATCCATAGATTGAGGAAGATAGACAAAAAATAGAAGACTTTAAACTGAAGAATGAACAAGCTCTTTGCATAACAGGACTAACACTGTCTGACCAGCAACTTGTTCATATCCATGGAGAGCAAACGGCTGTTGGGTGTTGGCAGAAGCTGAAGAGGATTTATGTCCGAGATAACGTTGGTGCTCACATAAATCTAACACGGAAGCTTTTCAGAACGCATCTCCAGATGAATGGTGATATGCTGAGTCATTTGAATTCTGTAAAAAGCATTTTTCAAGAACTGTACGAGAAAGAGCTTATTTTCTCTGAACTACATCAAGTCTACATAATTCTATCATCACTAGACGTAAGTTATGATAACTACATCACTTCCCTTGAAAGTTTGCCTAAGGAAAGTCTAACTTTAACTGATATAACTAGCAGATTGATTGAAGAGGCAAGAAGACTTGAAAGAGACCAGTTAAGGAGGGAGCAACCTCAAAAAGAAGATAATGAATCTCCTACTGCATACACAATTAAAAAGTGTTTTAATTGTGGAGGAAGAGGATATTTGGCAAGATTTTGTAAAAAAGCAAAGTGGCAGAATGCTGGCCAGAATACTAAAAGTAACCAAAATAAAAATAAAAATTTAGAGTTAGCCATGTATATTAACGGAGCTGTAAAAAATAATTTATGGGTGTTGACAGTGGAGCATCCCACTGTATAACAAATGACAACAAAAATTTTATTAAAATGTCCCAGAGTACACAGCAGATATCATTAGCCAATGGCTGGAAACTGAAAGCTAAAGGTCAAGGTATAGCATATTGTTCTTTCATAAAAGAGAATGTAAAAATGTTATATGTACCACAACTTAAGTTTAATTTAATTTCAGTTAGAATTTTGGTTAAACTAGGATATGTAGTTACCTTTAGGGGAGATAACTGCAAAATTGAAAAAGAAGATAAGAAAATTACTGCATCTTTAAGAGGTGAATTATATGTTTTAATTGATAATGGTTTAGAGGTGGCTAACACGGTTTATGATAATAAGAAACCTCATGATGAATGTATTCACTTGTTACACTGACGGCTCGGGCATTCAAATTTTAAAATGCTTAAGAGAACTGTTCAACTATCTAAAGGAATAAGTTTGAAACCTTGTAATAAGTATTTGCAAAGTTTTGCTTGTAATCAAAGCAAAAGCAGGGTCACACCGGCAAATAGAGTTGATGGATTTACAACCAAAGAGCCTTTAGAGGTAGTATTTGCTGATTTAATAGGTCCGAAAAAACCAAGTGTAGGAGGAGCTCAATACATATTAAGTATAATGGACCACTATTCTAGATATGGGTTTTGCTATTTAATGAAGAGCAAAACTGAAACGTATCTAAATCTATTTAATTGGATTAAATTTGCAGAAAGAAAAACTAAAAAGAAATTAGTAACTCTTATAACAGATAATGGTGCGGAATTTACAAATAATAAATTCCAGAATAGACTTAGAATGTTAGGTATTCAACATAAAAAGTCTGCACCATATAGGCCACAACATAATGCCTTTATAGAGAGACGAGGCCAAACACTGCAGTCAAAGGCACGTACTATGTTGTCTGATTCAGGATTACCTGACAATTTATGGGGAGAAGCAATAATGTGTGGTAATCATACATTAAATAATGTTGTTAATTCAACAACAGGTGAATTACCATTCACACTGTGGCATGGTACAAAACCTGATTTAAGTTACATGCACACATTTGGAGCACCAGCATGGGTGCATATCCCTACACAACTCAGACACAAAGGACAGCATAGAGCTAAAAGATTATTTTTTATAGGACATGAATCTAATCACAGATCTTATAGATTCTGAGAACCAGGTACATCTAGAGTTTACACCAGTGCTAGTGCTAAATTCCTAGAACATGTAGGATGGAATAAATTAGAGCAAGATTTAAATAACGAAGTAATTATTGAACCCTACACAAGGCAAAAAGATCAGACTAGTTATAAGAAGAGTCCAATAAAAGAAGAAATCCACGAAGAGCAAATAGGACCAGAACAAGAGGAAACAGTTGATCAGGAAGAGTTAGATAATAAAGGACAGTTAATAAATGAAAGTCCACCTGTAAGTCCTGTAATACCTAGACGTACTACACATGTAACTAGACCACCTGATAGGTATCAAGCAAGTATAGTTTGCCAAGTAACTAAAGTTCCAACTAGTGTAGATGAACTTAGGATATATCCTACTAAGGATCAGGAGAATTGGCAAAAGGCAATGGAAAAAGAACTAAATTCATTAAAGGTAATGAAAGTATATGAAGATGCTAAATTACCTCCAGGAGAAAAATCCATTGGGTGCAAATGGATATTTAAAGTAAAAACTGGAAATGATGGGACTGTTTCCCATAAAGCTTGGTTGGTAGCTCAAGGATTTAATCAAACTGCATCTGATTACGATGAAGTTTTTGCACCAAGTCTTAAAGCAACATCTTTGAGAGCAGCTTTAGTGTGGGCAGCTAAGAAAAACTATGTCATTAACCATTTAGATGTAGAAACTGCTTATTTGCATGCACCATTACAGCACACTATATATTTGAAAAAGCCAGTTATTATAAAAGACAATAAAGTAAATAGTAATGATTGTTGGAAACTCAAAAAGAGTCTTTACGGGTTGAAACAATCTGGCTTTGAGTGGAACCAATATATTGTGAAAGAATTAAACAATATAGGATTTAAATCTGGTTTAGCAGATCCATGTGTGTTTAAAAGAGAAAATAATGGAACGGTGTCATTATTGTTATTATTTACAGATGATATTGCTTTGATAACTAAGACTAATAATGAAGCTAATGAGATTATATCATTATTAACTAAAAAGATAAAATTAAAGCATTTAGGTGAAATTAAAAAGTATCTAGGATTGACAATTAACAAAACAAATAATGGATTTAAGATATCTCAAGAAGATAAAATTTGCCAATTAATTAAAACGTATAAAATGGAACTTTGTAAACAGGCAAAGACTCCAATGAGTCAGGAAGTTTGCCAAACTGATGATCAAAGTCCCAAATTTGATAAGTCTATATATCAATCTTTGATTGGTAGCTTATCATATATAAGCAATTGGTCAAGGCCAGATATAGCTTATAGTGTAAATCAGCTGGCACGTTTTAATTCAGATCCACATCAATGTCATTGGCAATCATTAAAAAGAATTTTAAGATATCTTAAAGGAACAATGAACCATGCATTGTATATAGAACCAAAGGGTGATTTGAGTCTTAGTGCCTATGCAGATGCAAGTTTTGCAATTGATATAAACACTAGAAAATCAACATCTGGGATGGCTATATTATTTGGTAAGACACTAATAGGGTGGAGGTCAATCAGACAACAGCATATCAGCTTGTCCACGATGGAAGCAGAATTTTCATGTCTGTCATTACTATGCACTGACTTAATTTTGTACAAACAGTTATTATTATACATGGGTATAACTGTTAAAGATTCCATTATTGTGTACGAGGACAACCAGGAAGCCATAAAGTTAGCTACTAATATTGCTGTAAAAACTAGACCAAAGCATACTGATTTAAGATACTTAAATGTTAGAGAATCTGTAAAGAATGGGCTAATTAAATTGGAATACTGCATGACAGAAGAAAACATTGCAGACCAGTTTACAAAAGCTCAAGGAGTAATTAAGTTTAAAGAAAGTTGTAACAAATATGATTTAAAGATGTAAATAGTTATATTATTATTATTACCCAAAAGGGGAGAATGTTAGGGATAACATTGTTTACCCTAACTGGTTTAGGTAAAATAATAAATATGTTATCATGGTTTGTTAGTTAAAGTGTCTGTAACTTTAACTACAAGAATGTAATTAAGGGAGTGGTTGTAAAAGCACCATAAAAGAAGCAAGGAACGTCAGCTTGCTCTCTCTGGCTTGATGATCCCTAATTACTGGATAGACTGAAGACTGCTTTTTTCCCCTTCTGGAATGGGAGAGAGAAAGGACTGTTGATTTATCAACTATGAGAGGACTGATTTATTTGTGAACTGACATTGGATATTCTACACAGACTTTGCTTATTGAATATCCTTGAATGGACTGACTAAAATGATACATGACTAATGGACTGTTATTTTGACTATGCTATAAACTCTAAATGGAATAAACTATATTTTTGATAGCACAAGCGTATCTGTTATTTTTACTGTATGTTAACAAACATACAAACTTATCTCACACATTTATCTGTGTGCCTATCTGACTAACGCTGCACATTCTGTTTAGCTTGTCTCCTTAACCCTGGTTGGGGAACACAGGCTTAACAGCCTTCACTCACCAAAGTTATTCTAGCCATCTTATTGGAACCTGGATCACAATTTTAGTACCGTACCAGAAGTATCTGACCCCCATCCAAGAACAGCTTGCCCCAATGAGCTTTCTTCAGTTAGGTGGCTCCTAAGTTTCTTTCTTTCTTTCCTCCTTTCTTTTCTGTCTTTGTTTTCTTTTTTCCTCCTTTCTTTTTTTCCTCCTTTCTTTTTTCCTCCATCTTTTCTTTCCTTCTTTCCTTCTTTCCTTCTTTCTTTCTTTCTTTCCTCCTTTCTTTCTTTCCTTCTTTCTTTCCATCTTTCTCTCTTTCCTTCCTTCTTTCCCTCTCTCCCTCCCTCCTTCCTGTTTGGTAAGGCAGAATCTAAAACTTGGGATAACATCTCCTGGTTCTCTTCATTATCACAAAAGCCCTTTTGAGGTAAGGTCATGTCAACATCACACGGAAGAGTTGGCAGAAGGTGTAGTAATTAAGGCACCAGGCTAGAAATCAGGTGTCTGTGAGTTCTAATCCCACATGAAAACCAACTGGGTGACTTTGGCCCAATCACTCTCTCTATTCAACTCACCTTGCTATGTTACTGTGGGGAATAGAAGGAGGAAGAAGGCTGCCTTGTGTTATTTATCAAAATAATAAAAGCAGTTAATGAATAAAATAAAAGAGATGAAGAAAAACCTTTCCTTTCCAATCACTGAATGAATAATATCTCCGTGTGGGAGAGGTAGAAACAATGATTTGTTAAAAATATGTAAAGAAAGAAATATTTCAGCATTTAACATTTTTAGATATACCGTGTCTGATGGGGAAAAGTGCTTGCAGAGAACCAGTAAAACAACACCCTTTCTTTCTTTTTTTCTTTTGGATGGTGGTGGTGGCATTAAGTGATGATCCCTTAATGTTCTTCACGCTGTGCACTGTTCATTCAATACCACAATAATTTCCCAACACTGCAGAAACCAAAAGAGGGAAATTAAAACAATCTAGGTGGTAGGAAAGGCAAAGCCTTATTACTGAAATCAGAAGTCTGCAACCCATGTAGTGCTGAGAATGAGATGGGGTTTGAACATGGTATGGCAAGCAACACAATGCAAAACTAATTGGTGTGACCTCTAGAGGCATATTCAGATGCTCTGTAGGAGAGTAGAAGGCCCCAGCTCCAAATTGCCTCTGGATTGCTCATCTTGTGGGAGACAAGAATTCACTCTGAAGGATCTGCTTCCCCTATTATTGGGGGTAAGTAGCTTTTATAAGAGGAATTATTTCCCAAAGAATGCATATTAAGAACACAAGACTCCTCCTGATTCTAAACATATGTCCTTGCAGTCCTGCTGCGAGAAATGAGATTTGGTTCTGCTTAATCACTTTCCATGTACCAGATTAGCATCCAAAGATTACTGTGTTTCCCCCCCCCCCCCTTTCTCTCTTTCTTTAGGGCATCATTGACCTGGAAAAGGAATGTGATGATACATTTATGTGAGAACACGGACATTACAACTGCTTCAAGAACAGAACCTGATTGTGATTATTTTTGAAAAGAACCAGTTCCGCCAACTACTTTATACCTAAAGACTTTGTTTTGACAATGAATGCAATTTTATGCAAGGAGCTTGTGGTTGTTTGCCTGCAGAAGACATCTGAATGGAGAATGCAGAATGGTTCCCTACACTCCCATGAAATGCAAACTGACAAGCAAACTGCCCACAACGAATGCCTGGGAATTAAGAAGATGGGGTCCAGTGGCATATGAAATGTGGGGTTGCTAGGGAGGGGGAAGTCAATGGGATAGATTCCTTTGCTTGTCTCCATCTTCTCCATCCCTTTATTTATTTGTTTCTTTCTTCCTTTAAAACAATGCTTGGGAATGTTTTGGGCCCAGTACTCTTCAACATCTTCATCGATTATTTGGTTGAAGGGATAGATGGGGAACTCATCAAATTTGCAGATGATACCAAGCTGGCAGGAATAGCCAACACTCCAGAAGATAAAGGCTTAAGATACAGAAGGATCTTGACAGACTTGAATATTGGGTGCTCTCTAACAAAATGAAATTCAATGGTGAGAAGAGTAAGATTCTACATTTAGGCAAGAAAAAGCAAATGCACAGGTACAGTATATGTGGTACCTTGCTTAATAGTAGTAACTCTGAGCGGGATCTCAGAGTCCCAGTGGACAACCATTTAAATATGAGCCAGCCGTGTGCAGCAGCTGCCAAAAAAGCCAACACAGTCCTAGACTGCATAAACAGAGGGATAGAAACAAGATCACATGAAGTGTTAACACCACTTTATAATGCCTTGGTAAGGCCACACTTGGAATACTGCATTCAGTTTTGGTTGCCATGATGTAAAAACGATGTTGAGATTCTAGAAAGAGTGCAGAGAAGAGCAACAAAGAAGATTAGGGGGCTGGAGGCTAAAACATGAAGAATGGTTGTACGAACTGGGTATGTCTAGTTTGATGACAAGAAGGACTAGGGGTGATGTGATAGCAGTGTTCCAATATCTCAGGGGCTGCCACAAAGAAGAGGGAGTCAAGCTGTACCCCAAAGCACCTGAAGGCTGGACAAGAAGCAATGGATGAAATTAAATCAAGGAGAGAAGCAACTTAAACCTAGGGAGAAAATTCCTGATAATTAGAACAATTAATCAATGGAACAAATTGCCTCCAGAAGTTGTGAATGCTCCAACACTGGGAGTTTTTTAGAAGAGATTGGACAACCATTTGTCTGAAACAGTATAGGCCCATGATGGCATACATATGGCATGAATGCCAGAGGTGGCACACAGAGCCCTCTCTATGGGCATGTGAGCCGTTGCCCCAGCTCAGTTCCACCACACATGCACACACAACTCCCACCAGCCAGCTGGTCTTTGGATCTCTGTCATGCATGCAGGGGGTAGGGTGCATACATGGGGATGTGCACACATTGAATTTTTGGGGTGTGCATGCACACACGCTTTGGGGACTTGGTGCTGAAAAGGTTAGTCATCACTAGTATAGACTTTTCTCCCTGAGCCATGGATTGGATTAGAAGACCTCCAAGGTCCCTTTCAACTCTGTTATTCTATTCTATTCTATTCTATTCTATTCTATTCTATTCTATTCTATTCTATTCTATTCTATTCTACTCTACTCCACTCCACTCCACTCCACTCCACTCCACTCCACTCCACTCCACTCTACTCTACTCTACTCTACTCTACTCTACTCTACTCTATACAGATCCATACATTGGTGGGAAAAAAAACTTGTGGCACAATATAGGAAAACAAATCCATTTTGACCACTTTAGGAAGCCTTGAGAACAAATGTCCTTTGAGTTATTGGTGTTCCTCATCTTCTGGAATGTGTTTTATCTCTTTGTCAGGAAGGATTATTATTATTTTATTGCAGCTTACTTTCTATAATTTGTTTCGGTTCTTATGAACTACTGGCTGAATCTCATTGTAGATTGCAGCTCAGGGCATCTTTCAACGGGAATGTCATCTAAGACATAGAGAATAAGTAAATGCAGACTGTACTTTTTCTGTACTGGACTGGGATTGACAACTGAGTGTGATTATCTTTCTACTTCCTGATTTTAAAAATAAAAAAGACACAAGAGAGATCAAATGCTTTGTAGGTTCAAAGCAAGTTGCTGCCTAAAACAGAGGGCGGGATGGGTGGGGAATAGTGTTGGTGAATAATAGCCACAATCCTATTTGAAATTGTAACCTGGGGGTCAAGGATGGAAAGGTTCCATATTGAAGTTTAATAGCAACAAGATCCTCTTCAAATTAAATAGATTCAGTCAAAAGATTCAAGCATGGGCTGCCGTGGAGAAATGTCAAAGTGACTGCAACCGGTTCATTTTGGGACAGAATGGGATGAAAGGAGCAAGAGTGGTGATCCCTTTAGAGTGCATTAGCCTCAAAATGTCAATCAGATAGCCTCACTACTCCAAAACATTTCTGCAACATTCCCTCTGTATCTCTGTCCAGGAAGAGATTGTAGGACTGAGGAAATGACAGTACAGCAGACTCCAAATTGTCTGTCAATTAAACTCAAACCAGCATAGAATGGGTTTGAATTCTGAAGAATTGCAGACCGGGACTTCAAATTGCAAGACTCCTGGATACTGGAAGTTTTCAAACAGAAAGGTAGACAGGCTGGATAGTCTGAGAATAGACAAGGAGTTGGACTGGAAGATGGTTAAGGTCACTTCCAAGCCGGTAAGAGAAGACTAACAGAGACTGTACTATAGGTAAAACAAAGAATCTGAGAATTAAGGAAGGGTAAAAGTAAACTAGTATGTATTTGGGCAAAGTAGGATATTGCACAGAAAGAACAAGTTAGATTTTTTTTTTTTTTTAAATGGAGCAGATTACTGGAATCTGTTTATCATCCATCATCTACAGCAGTGGTGGTATTCGACCGGTTCTGCCCAGTTCTGGAGAGTCGGTAGCAGCGATGAGCAGTGGAGACCAAACTGGTTCTCTTCGCTGCTCTGTGTTTGGCCCACCCGCCCGCCCAAGCTTCCATACTCACTTTTATGGCCAGAATTCAAAGCACAGATGCTTTGCGCGGCACAAAATAGCGCCATGCGGCAGCTGCTGCAATGACCAGCATCGTGCAGGTTTGCAGGAGGTGAGTTAGAATGCCTCTGCACCTGCACAAAGTGTGTGCTTGACATGCGCGGGCATGCACGCAAAGCGTGGCCACCAAGCCACGCCCACTGAACAGGTGGCAACTTTATTTGATTACCACCACTGATCTACAGTATATCTCTCTACCTCTCTATCTATCTATCTATCTATCTATCTATCTATCTATCTATCTATCTATCTATCTATCTCTCTATCCCTCTATCTCTCTATCCCTCTACCTCTACCTCTACCTCTCTCTCTCTCCCTCCCTCCCCCCCCCTCTCTCTCTATCTCTCTATCTATCTATCAATGTCTTCCTGTATAACCCCCCTAAAGGCATTATAACACACAGCAGAACTCTAATACATAGAGGTGAAAAAAACTTATAGGCTGCCTACTCGTGTCAGTATCAGAGTTCAACTCATCTCTAAACTCACCCAAATGCAGAAGAAAGGCTACAACAAAGTTTGAGATGCTGCAAAAGCAGATGACATTGAAAAGTCTGTCAGATATCCAAATTACATTGGAATCTTTCCAGAACTGTTTCCAGAACTAATGAATTGATCTAAATTAAAGCAATGATACAATGATCGTTCTTCAGAATCAATGCAACTCCCCAAGGCTGTTTACAGTGTGGTGATGCTCTAAGTCATTCTCACATCCTTCCTCCCATTTGAGGGATGAGTGTGGTAGAATGCAGCCTGGATTCTCAGAAAGAAGGGGCTGTATTCCAGAGGGCAAAGAGAAGCTTAGATAGTTTGGTTGGGAGAAAGAGAGTTCAGAAGCTTCAAGTAGTGCCTAGAGGTAGAACTCTCATGTCACGATCAGGAGATTGTGAGTTTGATCCTAGGTAGAGGCAGATATTTCTCTCTCTGCACGATAAGAATTTATCTGCCGAATATAACTTCACTTTGGTGACAAGAAGGGCATCCAGCCAATAAACATTCAGCTCCATTCAGTTACCCCAGACCCCATCCCACAAGGAATTATGGGATCATTAAAATATGATGATGAAAGAGAGTTAAGAAGATTCCATCCTAGCAATTTCCAGAGTACATCTATAGTGATGTAAATAGCAGCTTTCCTTTGGCAAGATTTCTGTCTATTGGTGAGGAACAATAAAGGGAACCTCTACAAAGTAATTCCATGTCTCTCTTTGTTCCTATGGTCTCTTAGTAGATTTATGGGAAATCTGCCACTCCACTGCTAGAATCTATGACTGTCACCACCTGTGTTTGCAGCCTGAGAGAGCTGCTTATTTTGTCCCAAAATATTATATAGGTGGTAGGTTACAAGATGCATGAGGTGTGTTGGTTTGTTACCACTTCCCCATTTTCTTGTAAGTGTCCATGGATGGAGTCTATGAAATGAAAACAGCTTTGCAATGTGCAGTTAATCCATTCAGCATTTCATCTCCGGAAGAATAAAACAAAAATTGGGCTGGAATAAAGTAACATTCCTTTGAATGAGATTAGGTCTCCTTTGCATTGAGTTTGGTTCTGGGTGATTTCTTAGAGAGGTCCATTTATTTTGCTTGACAACATAAAAAATGTATGCCATTGTTGTGTTCCAGGATATTTATTTTTTTCTCTCACTAACTTCGATGTCTAGGGAATTCCAGTGATTTCTTGATGATAATCCTAACTATGTTGTCTTCAAGATCGCCCAACATTGGCTAGGTTTGGCTACCTATCTGGAGAACATCAACCACCAATGACTTCATGGATACACCCCTGTGGTTTTCTTGGCGTCACCACAAAAATCATTCATTCTTGCCCTTCTTCCAAGACTTTGTTCTAATTTCTCAGTCTAGCCTACCACTTAATCCTAAAAGGATTATACTAGAATAACCCAAAGGCAACTCTCATTTATTTGAATGTAATGAAAAAAACCCTCATGTTGACCTACATCTCACTTCTAGCTAGAAGTCAGCAAAAAAAAAAAAAAAAAGATATATGCTAATTTCTTTAGAAGGCAGATAAATTAGCAATGCTATTTGAAGAAGCAGCATTAACATGACAGGGGTGTTTGGAATGAAGCTCTCACAAGATTTATTTATTTGCACATCTCAGCTCTGTCAAATTTCAAGCACAGCTGTATATATCAAGAGGTAGGTGGATAATACGTATGTTATTTTTGTCTTGCAAGTCTCCTTTCTAAAGATCATTACTTACGCTTAAACATTTCGAACAACAGAAAATTAAAATACAACTTTAGTATTCATGCTCTTCCCCATCCCAATCTTTCCAATATACCATATTTTTCCATCTATAAGACACCCCCATGTATAGGACACCCACAACATACACACACTTTTCTTACCCCAAATTCAGAAATCAATATTTTAAACATTAAATAGAAGACATTTCATTTGCAGAATAAAATATTCACTTACCAGTACTGGTATTTTTTTTCTCTAACATTTTTATGGGCTCAGAACATTCAGACATTAAACAGATAATCAGAATTGGAAGGGACCTTGTAGGTCATCTAGTCCAACCTCCTGCCCAAGCAGGAGACCCTACATCATTTCTGATAGATGGCAGTCCAATCTCTTCTTGAAAGTCTCAAGGGATGACACTCCCACAACTTCTGAGGGCAAGCTGTTCCATTGATTGATTGTTCTCACTGTCAGAAAGTTTCTCCTTATTTCCAGGTTAAATCTTTCCTTGTTCAGTTTCCATCCATTATTCCTTGTCTGACCTTCAGGTGCTTTGGAAAATAGCTTGACTCCTTCCTCCTCTCTGTGGCAGGCCCTCAAATATTGGGACGCTGCTATCATGTTTCTCTCCCCTAGTGACCACTTCCTGTCACATGTAGGCAGTGGCTACATGGTCTCCACACCATCAACTGACATCAGTTACTTAAGTCTCATGAGTGGAGGAAACCTGTTAGCTTGTCTCTGCAATTTTTGCTCGTGAGGCTAATTTGCAGAGATAAGGTATTGGCAGTTTCACAACCACGGGTCTTCTCTCAGTCCTCCAGGTATAAGACACCCCTCCATTTTTAGGTAAATGTTTTTTTTTTTTTTAAGAAAAGGTATCACCTTAGAGATCGGTGATGGCTAACCTTTTCAGCACCAAGTGCTCAAAGCATGTGCCCACACGCACAATGCAATGCGCATGCATCCTGATGCATGTGCCCTGCCCTGCACATAAGCCCAAACCCCTGCACATGCACCCACTGCGCATGCATGCTCACCCCCCCCTGCATATTCCTGTGCATGTACTTTCCCCCCCTTCACTAAACCGAGGGTGGGTGTGGCCAGTACAGGACACACCCAGCCTACGAGGTGTGAGTTTGACACCCTCTGCCTTACTTTATTTTTTGTTCTTTGTAATCAAACTGGTGTTCTCTCCTATCCCCAGCCTGGCCCTTCAAGTTTTCCAACAGTGCTCCCATTGCTACTGTAATTGAGTCCATCCTTCTTATGGATGATTGTCCTCCACTTCTCTTTGTCTAGAAAGAGTACAGACTAGGAGCCTGGAGGCTAAAACCTATGAAGAACGGTTGCAGAAAGGTCTTACCAGTTAATGAATATTTCAGCTTGAACCACAACAGCACAAGAGCACACAACAGATATAAACTCAACGTAAACCACTCCAAACTCGATTGTAGGTAGTACGATTTCAGCAACAGAGTGGTCAATGTCTGGAACTCACTACCTGATTCTGTTGTCAGCTGCTCAAACCCCACTCTTTTACCCTCAAACTAACCTCTATTGACCTCACCCCATTCCTAAGAGGTTCTGTAAGGGGCGTGCATAAGCGCACAATCATGCCTACTGTCCCTGTCCTGTTGTCCCCAATTATTAGTTCCTATTTCTTATATTTAAACTTATGTTTATTTTTATTTATATGTTGGAAGCATTTGACAAAAAAAGAAAGAAAGAAAGAAAGAAAGAAAGAAAGAAAGAAAGAAAGAAAGAAAGAAAGAAAGAAAGAAAGAAAGAAAGAAAGAAAGAAAGAAAGAAAGAAAGAAAGAAAAAAAGAAAGAAAGAAAGAAAGAAAGAAAGAAACTGGGTATGTCTAGTTTGATGAAAAGAAGGACTAGGGGAGACAGGATAGCAGTGTTCCAATTTCTCAGGGGCTGCCACAAAGAAGAGGGAGTCAAGCTATTCTCCAAAGCACCTGAGGGCAGGACAAGAAGCAATGGGTGGAAACTAATCAAGGAGAGAAGCAACTTAGAACTAAGGAGAAATTTCCTGACAGTTGGAGCAATTAATCCGTGGAATTAATTAAGGTAGGGGGTTGGACTAGAAGACCTCCAAGGTCCCTTCCAACTCTGTTATTTTATTCTATACTTTCCATCTTTCCTAGCCTTATTGGACTTCAAAAGGGGAAGCTTCACGTAATGTACCCAACACAAGATCATTTGAGACTTAACATTGTTAAGTTAGTGATCTGGATGTTAAAATGAATCAGGCTTCCCCATTGACTTTGCTTGTCAGAAGGTTGCAAATGGTGATCGCATGATCTCCAGACAGAACAACCGTCATACATATGATTCAGTTGCCAAGCGTTTGAATTCTGATCACGTGGGGATGCTGAATCTGTCGTAAGCATGAGAAACAGTCACCTGCTTTTTCAAAGACTTTCTTGAAAGCCCAGTTGCCTCTTGAAAAAGCACCTTTGAGTCAACCATGACCTGGATGATTGAGAATCGCCACAGACACATGGTCATAAGTCACTTGTTTTCAGTGCTGTTGTAACTTTGAATGGTCACTAAATGAACTGTTGTAAGTCAAGGAATATCTGTTCTTCTCAGGAAGGAAAAGATCCATGGAATGAGTTCCTTCAAAACATCAATCTTTCAGATGTAGGCAGTTTCCTAAAATTCTACTCTTTCCTGAAAGAGGTTTCCAAATCAAATTCCATTTCTGAATGAGAATCAGTAGGGGGGGAAAAAATGAAGATTTTATATTCTGATTCTATATTCTTTATACTTATGAGCTGCAGGTGGCGCAGTGGTTAGAGTGCAGTACTGCAGGCTACTTCTACTGCCTGCCAGCTGCCTGCAATTCGGCAATTCAATTCTCACCAGGCTCAAGGTTGACTCAGCCTTCCATCCTTCTGAGGTGAGTAAAATGAGGACCCAGATTGTTGGGGGGCAATAGGCTGACTCTGTAAACTGCTTAGAAAGGGATGTAAACAGGGAAGGGATTCAGCCGATATCGACCAGTTTGAGTGAACCAGTAGTTCTGGAGATCGTTTGGCTCCACCCACTCACTCCTGCGCTATCCTGTACTATATTTCCTTTGTTTGAAGCCCAGCTGATTGGTGTGGCAGCACGGATTACCATGCCTCCACTGTTTTTACTCACCGGGGCTGCAGTAAAGGGTACATTTTCTTGCTATTTTTCAAACGCAACGTATGCACATGCTCACCGAACCGATTATTAGACTGGTTGAATCCCACCACTGGATATAAAGCACTATAAAGCAGTATATAAGTCTAAATTCTATTGCTATTGCTATTCTTCCCTTTCAGCACCCTAGTTTTAAAACCAGCCACAGGAAATCTTTCATTCAGACTGCTGGGCTTATGTCTTTGTTCCAGGCACAATATTCTCCTGCTATTCTCTGTGCCACAGTGAGCATTCCTAATATATATATATATATATATTTATAGCCAGCATTCCCAAATGAAAAGAGATTTACATAACACAGTTCAAATGAGCTTTGTGTTCACAGGTGTTGTAAAAAGTAATCAAACTGGTTGTGGATTGAAAAGGCAGAGGTAAGCAATTGAAAGCGGGAAGCGGGTGAGAGTTTCTGTCTGTCTGTCTGTCTGTCTTTTTTTTTTAAAAAAAAAAAATATATAGATTGCCTTCTAAAAGGAGTGGTGGAACAGGAGTCATCTGGAAAGCATTATCAGTCTGCTTCCAATGCAAATAGGGCAGACAAGGGGAGGCCGAGAATGTTCGATCAGACGTTTGAAAGAAGATTAAGATGCCAGCAGGGAGTTTTTCAAGCAGACGAGGGATATTCATTCGGTGTGCATATTGGTGCATATTCTTGGAGGCCCAAATCCAGTATGTGGTTACAGTACAAAGGTTGGGGGTGGGGTAGGGGGGAATAATTGTTCCAATTTTGTTACATGCTAATTTGGCAGACTCTAGAAAAATGAGGTGGGAATTGAAAGGCACCTCTGAGGCTTAAGAGCAATTGTCCGGCAATCAAATTACTCAAACTGAGGCAGTGATAGAGATTAGATATATATTTTAATATATCTGTCTCCCACTTTTCTTTTCTTTTTTCATATACAGGTAATCCTTGACTTTCTACCACAATTGAGCCCCAAATTTATGTCGCTGAGTGAGAAAATTGTTAAAAGTGAGTTTTGCCCCATTTGAATGACTTTTCTTGCCGCGTTTGTTAAGTGACTCAGTATGGTTGTTAAATTGGTGACATGGTTGTTAAGCGAATTTTAAGTGAAATCTGCCATAGGGGAATCACATGACCGTTGGACATTGAAAAAAGTTGTAAATATGACCCCCTTGTCAAGCCTCCGGATGTAAATCACGTGATCACAGGGATGCTACAATGGCCATAAATGTGACAAATGGTCCTATGTGACTTTTATAAGTGCCTTTGTAACTTCGAACGGTCACTAAACAAATTGTTGTAAGTCGAGGATTACCTTATAACTCAAGGTCACAAATGTACTGTTAAGTCTGGAACATGGGTGTGAATGATGGAGACGAGCCGGTGGAAACAGTGAACTTCAAACTCTTTATTTACATCTTGTGACTGCTCAGCTCAAGCCTTACTTATATAGGCAACTCATTAACTACTTAACCAATAGTGAATCTGGAGTGCTAGCTCCGTTTAACCAATGGGAATGGTCTGTTAATGGCCAATCGGATGCTTCTAATGGGCCAATCCGATCAGGCCATCAACAGCCAATCAGAAGTGCAGGGCCAGAACCCTGCACTAGACTTCAAGCTCAATGATAACTTTATTGGTATTATCCATTCACAACACCCCTTTCCCCCGGCTTCTGCCCACGGGGCATGGTTACATAGTCCTTAAGGTAGGATGGTTGTTTAATTAGTCTTTTCGATTTCCGCAAGGTGCCTGGCAGTTGGCTGCACTCTTGCTGAGGTAGATCGTTGTTTAGTGGTAAGGGTGCCTCTGGTTCCGAGTTCACGTTCTCGTTGTCATCAATATCACTGGCCATTTCCTGAGGTGCGTTCACTCCGGTCCCTGGTTCCTGTTCCTGCATTTCCATTCCAATATCAGTCTCTTCGAAGGGGTTTCCTTCGAATAATAATTCGCTTTCCTCTGTATCCCCCCCCCTCAGTTTGATTAAAAGGGAGTTTGGAATTGTGAGGTGGTAGCCGCGATCGTAGCTGATCTATATGGCGCTTCCACAGTCTATCGTCAGGGCACTGAACGAGGTATGATCTAGGGCTGGTTACGCAGGTTACGGTCGCTTCCACCCACAGCGGATCGCCTGAAAAGTTTTTAGTGAATACAAGATCGCCTACTTGGAAGGCACGGCATCGACTGCTGGATCCGAGTGGCTTTTCAGGTTCGTAGGCTGGGTGTAAATGGTCGAGGTGGGAGCGGAGCTTTCGTCCCATTAGCAGTTTGGCGGGAGTTTTGTTGGTGACGCTGTGAGGTGTAATGTGCTGCAGGAAAAGGATCCAGTTGATTTTTTCATCGATGTTGTCATAATCGATATTTTGCAGAGTCTTTTTGACGAATTGAACCATGAGCTCAGCCCGACCATTTGCAGCAGGGTGCACAGGCGAAGTGAGTGCATGTCGAATACCACGGTCAGCCAAGTACTGCTCAAAAGGTAGCGCGGTAAATTGGGGCCCATTTTCGGATACCAGGACGTCTGGTAATCCATGGGTTGCAAAAAGTCTTTCTAGTCTTTTGATGACTGCGTCAGTGGTTGTGCTGCTCATTCAGTGAATCTCGAGCCAGTTCGAGTAGGCGTCGATGGTTAGCAGGAATGTGTGGCCTTTGGTCGGCCCAGCAAAATCCAGATGGATGCAGGACCAGGGTCCCCGTGGCGTCTCCCATTCGGTCGGGATTGCCTTTGGTGGAGTGTTGCTTACTTCTTGGCATCTTTTGCAAGTTTTAACCCATGATTCGATTTGTCTATCGATGCCTGGCCACCACGCATAGCTTCGTGCGAGGCCCTTCATGCGCATGATGCCAGAGTGGCCATCGTGCAAGGTTCTTAGCAGCGTCTGTTGGAGCCGTTCTGGGATAACGACTCAATCGCCCCAAATGACACAGCCCTTTTGCGAGAACAACTCAGTTTGATGACTTTTGAATGGTGCAAAGTCGTCTGATACTTGGTCCAATGGCCATCCGCGTTCCACCCACGTGAGGACTCGCGCCAAGATGGCGTCGCATTTTGTTTCTCTCGTGATGTCACAGGCAGTCAATGGTGGCATGTGGAGTGTTTTGATCTGCAACGCTGTCATCATTGGTGCAGGATCGTTGATGGTTTCAGGGAGCGGTGTACGGCTCAGCGCATCGGCGTGGGGAATGACTTTACCTGGACAATATTGTAGCTGATAATTGTAGGCAGCCAAGAAATCTGACCAGCGGGTCATTCTGGGAGATAGTATGTAGGGAGTTGGTTTGTCCCCAGCAATGGTTTGTGGTCAGTTACAATGGTGAAATTCCGGCCGTACACGTACTCATGAAACCTTTTAACTGCTGATACAATTGCCAGAGCCTCCTTATCGATTTGGCTGTAATTTCGCTCGGTTTTTGAAAACGTCTTTGAGAAGTAAGCAACAGGGGCTTCGTTCCCGTTGGGTAACACATGGCTCAAAATGGCGCCCACTCCAAAAGGTGATGCATCACAGGTTATGTTTATTGGCAAAGTCTCGTTGTACTGCATAAGCACAGCATCCGAAGTCAGTAGTTTTTTTACATTATGGAATGCCTACTCTTCTTTGTGACCCCATATCCAGTTTGCTTTTTTGTCTAAAAGACGATGTAACGGTTCAACGACAGTCGCCTTGTGCGGCAGGAAAACATAGAAGTTGATGAGGCCTAGGAATGCCTGGAGGTCGGTTTTGTTCTGGGGTCTGGGAGCATTCTTTATTGCTCTTAATTTACTATCAGTAGGGTGAATACCTTGACTGTCAATTAGGTACCCTAAAAATTCAACACGATCGGTACACATTTTGCATTTGTTTTTTTTAACTTTCAGGCCTGCTTCCTGAAATTTTTGTAATACTAATCTTAGATGCTCCCGCAAGATTTTTTGAGTGGGGGCAGCAACAAGCACATCGTCGAAATAGGGGACAACGCCCTTGATCCCCTGCAATTGTCTCTCCAGTAGGCTCTGAAAGATCCCTGGGGCTACACTGACTCCGAATTGAAGCCGCGTACACTTAAAGGCGCCACGGTGTGTTACAATAGTCTGTGCCTGTGCCGTTGTTTCATCAACCGGCAATTGCTGGTAAGCCTGAGCTAAGTCTAATTTAGCGAAGACTTTTCTGCCCGCCAGGGAATGGAGGAGGTGCTGTACTACCGGCACCGGATATGGGTTCTGTTGCAGGGCGTGGTTTAGGGTGGCTCGGTAGTCCCCGCAAATTCTAATGGAGCCATCCGGCTTAATGGGTGTCACAATTGGCGTTTCCCAAGGGGAGTGATCCGTTGGCTTTAAAACTCCCTGGGCAATCAACTCATCCAACTGCTCATCGATTTTCGGTTTTAGAGCGAACGGAACTCGACGAGGCTTAAGGTGGATGGGTGCTATCTTTGGATTAAAGCTAAAGGATATTGGAGTCCCCTTGTACTTGCCTAGCTTTTCCTCGAAAACATCCTTGAATTCACGGGCGAGGTCTTCCTCCCAGTCACTGCCGCCAATTCGATTAATGCCTGCCACTTCGATGCCGAGTGGTGCGAACCACTGCAGGCCCAACAGGCTAGGCCGGTCCCTATCGATCACTGTCAGGGGTAAGTATGCCGTGCAGTTCTTGAATGTAACCCGGACTCGGTTGGATCCTGCAACTGGAATTCGGTTCCCCTGCTAATCTTTTAGGATGAGCCGTTGAAATTGGAGGTCCTAGTGCTGGATCGTGGGGATGAGTTGCTTGAGGGTCTTCCATGAGACCATCGAGAGGGACGATCCTGAGTCTACTTCCATTGGGCAGGGCCGATTTTCAATGTTCACGTTGACCCAAATTTTCTGAGCATCTAATGAAGAGGCATGGCCAATAGTGAGTGTTTGGTGAGCCTCTTCTCGTCTCGCTAGACGATTCACGGGTCGGTTTCCGTAGGAGTGGTTTACTGGTTCTCACCTTACAGGGCGATTCCCTGCTGATTGGCAGAGATTGGTTCTCTTCGAAGTCTGGCTGGGTCCGAGGAGGCTTCTGCAGACCCATCCAATGTGGCCTCGTTTCCCGCACTCGTGGCAGAATGCGTCATGGAATTTGCAGTCAGAGCGAAAATGGTTGGCCCCACAGCCTGCTCAGGGTTGTTGGAACTTTGGGCGTCATTCCCGATCAGTCCGTAACCAATTGACCTCTTCTTCGTCGCTGTCTGACAACGAAGAGAGGTCCTCATGGTGGGCCGTGGAAAGCTGCCCTTTTGCACTAGGTGAAATTTCGCCAGCCGGTTGGTGGGCGTGAGTGCGATTTCGGCGTAGTTGGGCAGCCGACTTCTTGGTTGCCTCTGCTGCCGTGGCTTCAGTTATGGCGTCCTTAAGGGTGATGTCGCCCTTTGCCATTATTTTGCTCTGCACATTTAGGGCGTCGAACCCTAGGACTACTCTGTCTCTCAAAGCCTCCTCCAGGTCGGTGAATTTACAAAGACCTCCCAAGTTCCGGAGGTCTGCAACAAAATCGGCAACGCTTTCTCCTTTTCGCTGGGTCCGTTGATAGAACTCGTGTCGTCTTACAAGCATTGGAACAGCGGGTGCATAGTGAGCCCTTAGTAGCAGTTCGAGGACGTCCCAGTCCATGGTCTTCACTTCAGCTGGTTTCACCAAACCTTAGCCATCTTAAAAACCGTTGGGCCGCAGTGCGTCAGGAACACCGCCCATTTCTTCCTGGCCATGGCATCCTTTAGATTATTTGTTTCCAAAAACATTTGGAAACGATCTATGTAAGATTTCCAGTCTTCTTGAGCCGGATCGAACGGAGCGGGCGGTATGGCACCGCCGGACATGGTTTCACTGTTTTGTGCTTCAGTCATGTGCTTAGTTGGTTCTGATGTCATCCAATCCCACCCTCATCGCCAGTGTTAAGTCTGGAGCATGGGTGCGAATGATGGAGATGAGCCGGTGGAAACAGTGAACTTCAAACTCTTTATTTACATCTTGTGACTGCTCAGCTCAAAGGCTGCTCAAGCCTTACTTATATAGGCAACTCATTAACTACTTAACCAATAGCGAATCTGGAGTGCTAGCTCCGTTTAACCAATGGGAATGGTCTGTTAATGGCCAATCGGATGCTTCTAAACGGGCCAATCCAATCGGGCCATCAACAGCCAATCAGAAGTGCAGGGCCAGAACCCTGCACTCGATTTCAAGATCAGTGATAACTTTATTGGTATTATGCATTCACAACATGTACCTCATACTCCTCCTATTTTCCCAACAACAACAACATCCCTGTGAGGTGGGTTGGGTTGAGAGAGGGTGACTGGCCTCAGTCACCAAGCCAGTTTTCCATACCAGAAGTGGGACTAGAACTCACAGCCTCCTGGTTTCTAGGCCAGCCCCTTAACCACTACATCAAATGGCTTAGGTGTGTTCATCTGCTGACTATTTCCCTATTTATTCCTCTACTCTTGAAGAAGAGATAAGATGGCCAGTGTTTAAATCTTGCAATTTCTCAGAATTGGAAAAGAAATTCGAAAGAATTAGAAAGCTTTTGCCAGCCCTTTGTGTATTTTGTGGTATTCTGAATGATACAAAGCTTGTCAAAAGGTCGCAAAAGGTGATCACGTGACCCAGTGGTGGGATTCAAAATTTTTTTTACTACTGGTTCTGTGGGCATAGCTTGGTGGGTGTGGCAGGAGAAGGATTCTGCAAAATCTCCATTCCCTTCCCACCCACTAACCTGCTTTCCAGCTCCATTCTCCTGTGCAGGGCAACCGAAGAAGACCCAGCCGATCAGCTGGGATTTGGGAGGCAGAGAATAGATGGAGGCAAGGCCAGTCAGAGGTGGTATTTGCTGGTTCTCCGAACTACTCAAAATTTCCGCTACCGGTTCTCCAGAACTGGTCAGAACCTGCTGAATACCCCCTCTGATATGAGCCCAAGATACTGCAACCATCATAAATGCAAGCCAGCTGCCAAGGGTTTAAAATTTTGATCACATGACCACGGGGAATACTGTAACAGTCATTAAGTGTGAAAAGTGGACATACAGTAAGCCACTTTCTCCCCCAGTGTCATTGTAATTTCGAACAATCACTAAACAAATGATTGTAAATTGAGGGCTACTGTATTTGTTTCCAAAATTTGCCAAAGTGTTCAATCCAATCATTGTTGCTCCAATATTTTATTTTCAGAATGAGATGATATGGTATGGCAACATTCTGCCCAGAGAGAAATATCATAAAACCGCATCAAAAATGCTATTCTACAGAGAGCAGGGGATTTTATGAAGCCATCCAGAAAATAACACCTATTCCTTTTTTGTGGAACACAAACTTATGATTTCTCAAGAAGCCCTGAGGGGTGGAGGATTGGGGTTGGGGGTAAGACTGATGATGTAATTCATGAGGTAAAGTGGCATAGAGGTACTGTCAAGTGTAGAACAAATGCAGACACAGTCAAAAATGTTTAAAATCTACTAAGGTACTGATGAGCTCTTGATTCGGTCCATATGATCCAGTCACAGAGCTCTGAAGGCAGAAATATTTCAGACCTTGACCATCTTGTGAATGACAGCTTCAGTAAAACAGGGGATAAAATGTTGACAGGCCATGAAATGTATCTCAGAAATAGGCATGAGGAATCTCTCACTGCTATGAAGATTAAAAAACAAACACACACACACACGACAACACAGAAAATCTGGAGTCGAAACCAATCCAAAGTTTGGGGCAATTCAAAACATCCACAGCCAGTTTGGTCTTGTGGTTTTAGATGCTGGTCTAAAAAGCAGGAATCTATGAGTTCTAGTCTCACCTTAAGCATGTAAGCCAGCTGAGTGACCTTAAAGCAATCATCTGGAGACGTTGAGTTCTAGACCCTCCTTAGGCATGGAAGCCAGCTGAGTGTCTTTGGGCCAATCTCCAGAGACTGTGAGTTCCAATCCTTCCTTAGGAATGAAAGCCATCTTGGGCCTCTCTCTGTCTCTCTGTCTCTCTCTCTCTCTCTCTTTCTCAACCCAATCCATCTCACAGGGTTGTCATTGTGGGCAAAACAGGAGGAAAAAAACATGTTGGACATGGTCCCTGCCTTGAGTTATTTGTGGGTACAAACAAAATAAATAAATAAATGTATAGCAACACTCATTTCAATTAGTGTTACAATGAGTTAAGACAGGGAGCAAAAAACAACAACAACCCAAACTCATATTAATTTGAGTTTCTCCAGCTATAACTTCTGGGTCCAGCAGAGCGCGCTCCAAAAATATCCCCTACGAATGTCCATCTTGGAAAATGGATTTGATACAGAAGAGCTTGAACTTGAAATAACTATTCTGAGGTCAGATCAGAGCTTGCTCGACCCATTCATCTTCTAAGTTAGAAGAACCACCAGGCAAGTGCCTGTCCACAGAAAACCATCCTTCACTGTCTCCTGAGTCTGTAAGTACATAAGTAAAGCCTTGTTCAGTCCTCCTGGTCAGGATGCATTATTTATCGACCACAAGGTCAAAGGGGTGTGTCACACAGAGCACTGAATCCTCAGTGACAAATGGGGCTCATTTTTCAAACAGGAAGAAATGGGCAACCATACGTGAGTTTATTATACTTCTCCTAATCACAGGTTAACCTTTCCATTCCTTCCCTACCATCTATCAAGAATAATATACGAGATGCAGGATCCAGAAATCAGATGGGGGAGGCCCTTCAGAAGTAAATCCTTCGTATTTAACGTGGATTTTTTCCCCCCGCTGCCTCAAGACTTTGAGAAAGAAAATATATCCCTCCATTTATTTATTGCAGGCCTCAGGAAGACATTGAGGGTAGATGATTAGGAATGGTTTATCTCCTTGGAGACACTTGATCCCTGTCTTCAACAAGGAGCTCTGTTGATGCAGTGTTTAGCAATAGCAATAGCACTTAGACTTATATACCACTTCCCAGTGCTTTACAGCCTTCTCTAACTGGTTTACAAAGTCAACGTATTGCCCCCCCCCCCCAACAATCTGCATCCTCATTTTACCAACCTTGGAAGGTTGGAAAGCTGAGTCAACCATGAGCCAGTAAGAATCAAACTCCTGGAGTGAGCAGTGAATTAGCCTGCAATACTGCATTCTAACCACTGCATCACCATGCCCCCTAATTGAAATGCGGCATTTCAGGTGAACAGCCTAGAGTTCAATCCTGAAAGGACTCAATAACAATAGTCCTTAGACTTATATACCACTTTACAGTGTTTTACAGCCCTCTCTAAACGGTTTACAGAGTCAGTCTGTTGCTCCCAACCATCTGGATCCTCATTTTATCCACCTTGGAAGGATGGAAGGTGGAGTCAACCTGGAGCCTGGTGAGATTCAAACTGCCCAATTGCAGGCAGTCAGCAGTAAGCAGAAGAAGCCTGCAGTACTGCATTCTAACTACTGCGCCATCATGGCTCTGCACACGGTTGATTCAGTCTTCCATCTTTCCAAGGTCGGTAAAAATGAGGACCCAGATTGTTGGGGACAATTAATGCTTCTTCATATTAAACTGCCCAGAGAGTTTGATAAAGTACTATGGGGCTAATAGATGCTACTATTGCTATAGGGTGTAGGAAGAATCATAAGAAACCCCCGGCCCTCCCTTTATTTTTATGCCCCCAGGGAAGGCAAAGAAAAACTATCTGCAGAAGCTAAAGCCATCTCCGCCTCCCAGCCAGAATGACCTCAACTAAATTAGACCTCAATTAGAAGTCTAAGACAGGCTGAATTGACAGGATTAAGGATTAAGTCAGTAAACACAAAGCCGTACAGAACTCACATTGCTCATTTTTCCCCAAGGCTAGCCATGACTCTGACCATCACTCAGGAAACCAAATGGGGACAATTAGAATACAGAAAGGCACACTATTAATCTAATCAAACAACCCCACCAGACATCTCAATCTCAAAGGTGCAAAAAGGGTATAAAAATCACTCTACTCACCATGCCTGGCTGTCAGCCACCCCAGTAACATGTTGCTGTCACTGTTGTTTCTGGCTACCAAATAAATGGAGACCTCCTTTCCTGAAGCTTGCTTCCGATTCATTTTTCCCAGCGTCTTTCTCTCAGCTTGGAACCAGACCAGATTTTACTTTCAACAAAATATTGGCCTGTCCGACTTAATCTGGACAATGGGCTTGATGCAGACCCCATGGGTCAAAGAATTTTAGCTGGTGGGATCAAGGAGGATAACTTTTTTCTGCATGGTTCCTGCTCTTTGGAACATTCTCCTGCTGGAGGTAAGCTCTCACACTGTTTGGACTAGCTCAGCCCATCGCTTCAGTAGAAGAGATCTACAGTACTTGGGATCCCAATAGTGGAAGGGAAGAAGGTATCTTCCCTTCCCACACCCAGAATGGAAATAGCCTGTCTGGTGATAGGATTAGCAGAGAATGTAAATCTAGCCTCAATCCTAGCAGTGATTTAGTTCCCCTTCTATTCATTTTAAGACGTGTCTTATTGGGCAGCATTTTCTTTTCTGATTTATTGTGGAGTTGTCAGATAAAATGTTTAGAAGTTACTTGCAAAAGACTAACTCAATCCAGGGGATATGAGCTCATAATGTCATCTATAATTACACCCTCCACCCTGCTAGTCGAGTCTTCTTTATAGAAGCATCTAGAGGAAGGTTTTTCAACCTTTGCAACTTGAAGAGATGTGGACTTCATCCCCAGAATTCCTCAGCCAACTAGACCTGCAAGGTCTATTTTATTGTTAGTTGCGAAGTCGTGTCTGACCCATTGCGACCCCATGGACAACATTCCTCCAGGCCTTCCTGTCCTCTACCATTCCCCAGAGTCCATTTAAACTCACACCAACTGCTTCAGTGACTCGATCCAGCCACCTCATTCTCTGCCGTCCCCTTCTACTTTTGCCCTCAATTGTTCCCAGCCTTAGGCTCTTCTCCAGTGAGTCCTTCCTTCTCATTAGGTGGCCAAAGTACTTGAGCTTCCTCTTCAGGATCTGACCTTCTAAAAAGCAGTCAGGGTTGATCTCCTCTAGGACTGACTGGTTGGATTGCCTTGCAGTCCAAGGGACTCACAGGAGTCTTCTCCTCCAGCACAAGAGTTCAAAGGCCTCTATTCTTTGCTGCTCAGCCTTTCTTATGGTCCAACTTCCACAGCCATACATTATAAGTGGGAAAACCATAGCCTTGACTATATGCACTTTTGTTGGCAAGACTCTGTTAATGTACTGTAATGCACTACAACCTCTTTGTTACAACCTCTTGCAATAAAATAGAACTAGTTCATCTGGATATGTTTCCTGTTGGACTACCACGCAAAGACCTGTGGAAAGTTTTGAAGTCCCAGAAACTCACCAAAACTTGTGACTTGAACTGTCACATTTTATATGCCAGAACAGAGGAATACAGATAATCCTCGTTTAGCAACACCTTGTTCACAGTTATGACAGCGGTGAAAAAGTAATGTTATGCCCAATCCTATCCACCTTTGTAGATCTGTGAAACGAAGGAGAGTTAACTAAGATCATAAGCAGAGTTGTGGTTTCACTTAGCTTCACTTAACAACCAAATTGCCGATCCCAATTGTGGTTGCTAAATCAGGACTACGTAGGGAATGATTTTAAAATATTTAACTTTTGTTCTGATTTGTTCTGGTTTCTTGGATTTATGGTCACTAGTGGGCCACTCAAAGCTCAGTTTGGTTAATTGAATGAACCATATTTCAATTAACTATAGGGCAGTGTGAAAGGAAAAAAAATAGATCCTTCCACCTCACCCCACCCCCTAAAATAATTACATTTCTGTTCTTTAAAACTTCTGTGACTTCTCAAACACACTCCCTGAACAAAAGCTACGGTGGCACAGTGGTTAGAGTGCAGTATTGCAGACTACTTCTGCTAACTGCTGGTTGCCTGCAATTTGGAAGTTCAAATCTCACCAGGCTCAAGGTTGACTCAGCCTTCCATCCTTCCAAGGTTGGTAAAATGAGGACCCAGATTGTTTGGGGGCAATAGGCTAACTCTATAAACTGCTTAGAGAGGACTGTAAAGCAGTATATAAGTCTAAGTGCTATTGCTATTTCAGGAATAAATCACTTTGTAACTTCAAATAAAAATAAAATTCAGGGTTTCAATCAACTATTTGAAGTTACAAGACCAGTGGTTAAAAAAAAAGCACAACACTAAGAAAAGAGGCTCAGTGACTTAACTGCAACATTGTCATATTGTGTATTGCAAGCCTTATAGGTTTATTTATTCAACCCAGGAAGAAGGATCGTAATGTTGTGATGCTCTTTTAAGTCAGGGCCACACTATTTTGATTTTAGAGCAAGTGCACCATTTTTTGGACAATCATATTTTTAGATCTCTGTTAGACTTGTTTAACTCCTGCATTCTGAAATAGCCAGCAGAAACAGAATATTTCTCATGAAGTATTGTCCTTTCAAATTGGAACTTCGGAATCCAGAATAAAAATTGAGCAGAGTTTCAAAATTCTGCTTAGATATGATTCCTTTCTTTGTGTCAAGGAACTCATGCCAGCATATTGTTAGATTGTAAATCACATGTAACATCATCAAGAGATTAATATTTAGGAATTAAGGGAGAGAGGACAGGCCAATGGCATAATCATACATATGATGAAACATATGTACCTGCATTTGGCATCATGACATTTAATAATCATATCAAATGAACACCTTAACTCACATATTGTCATTTAGACAATAGCATTGTGTGTTGCAGATAGAATTACTTTTGTCATCTCTTTATTTAAAAATTACATCCATCTCTTTCTAAAGCAAATGCATGATTCAGTATATCATTCAAATTACAACTGAATAAAAATAGCCTATGGTCAATGAAGGGGAGATAATGTGTACAAAACATTGTCAGCCATATACAACAAAACTTTGCTTTGAAAAAACCAAAATAAGAAGCCAACTGCTGGTTTCTGGTTTCGCGTGGCTTCGGGGCAGCAGGAATTCGCGACTGCTCGCGATTCCTGCTGTGCTAGCCGCCAAGGTACCCCCGATCCAGATGGGTCAGGGGGATATGGCTGCCCTGTAGGGACAGCCAAAGAGAGAGGGGAGCCGGACAGGGGGTTGGGGGTGTCGCAGACCCCCTCCTCGTCCTGGAAAACCCCTTTTTCCCAAGGCGGTGGAGCGGCGGTCAGCAATGGCCGCCACGAAGAAGCCAGCAACCGGGTAAGATTGCGCTAGAGGAAGTAAGAAGAGTGAAAGTGCTGTCTGAGCCGGGTCAAGTAACATCTTTCAAATTTGTTGGAACTGAGCTGTTTGAATTGCTGGAGGATACATTGTATCCCTAAGAAGATTGAAAGCGGCGGAGAAGCTGTTAAAGGGAACTTTTTTTTTTCTTCACTCTCCCACCCCATGGAAACAGCAGATATGTTTGGACATATTGGACATTGAAAGTGAATTATTCTGAAAGTTGAAGCTAAGGGACAAAAGGGTTCCTGGACATTGAAAAACTTAAGAAATTGGAAAACCCTTATTAGAGGTATGGATTTCTGATTATTTAAAATTGATGTTGCAAGTGGGAAGGGAGAGGAAAAAAAATTGGAGCAGAAGCTGAAAAAGGAGGAGATTGCCTAGAATCCCAAAGAAAGGTATATGGTAATTGGACCTCTTTGATTAAACATTAACCCCAGAAAGAGAAAGAGAAGAAGGAAGAAAAGTACTAATTTTTGGAATTTTTTTTTTGAATTATTTTTGATTAAAAATATTTGTGGTTGTTTTGGGAAAAGTTTCTCTTTTCAGGATGGCATCGCTTGTGGATGAACTAAAGACTGAATATCAAAAATATAAAAAGGAAGATACTTTGGGCACTTTGTTTCAATTTTTAGAAATGGCGTTATGTACTTATGAAAAGTTGACGACGCAGCAGAAGGACTGGGACAAAGAAGAAGAGGAAGAAGAAGCTATCTTTGATGAACAATGGGTTCTTCCCGGGGAGGAGGAGAAAAAGGATAAGAAAAAGGGGATTTTAAGAATTATAAAAACAACCAAAAAAGAGAAAAATGAGCGGAAAGGTGGAGGCAAGGTTAGAAAGCAAAGGAAAGGGAGTAAGAAAAGGGAGGAGGAGAGACAAAGGGGTAAAAAGGGCAAGGAGAAGAATAAGCAAGAGAGAAAGGGGGGGAGGAGAAGCCGGGGAAGCAAGATCTAAAGAAAAAAAGTTTATTCAGAGACAATGGGTGAATTTAATTTAGGATAAAAGAGGGATTCTGGAGGGTACATAAGATTATATGTGTATTTAGAGTATAAAATTCATTGTGTAATTTTAGAATCTATTAAACAGAATCCCAAGAAAAATTGTTATATGAAGTACTTTTAAGTTAGGGTAATGAGTTATAGACGTTACTCCAATTGGTATATAGGAGAAGTATAGTAAAAGAAAAAAGATGAATGGATAGTTGGAAATAGAACAGACAAAGAATGTTATTGAAAATGGTAATAAGATATGAAAGGATATATAAAGGTTTTGTTATGGTTTTTTTTTGGATTTTGTATATTGAAAAAAGGCAATAAAATTTTAATTAACAAGAAATAATTTGGATGAAAAGGAGAAGCTGGGATAAGATATGAAGTTAAATAGATATATTGATACTATAATTTGGAATTGTTATGTTCTATTGGTTTTCTTCTTTTATTATTTTTTCTTGGAAAAGAACTTATAAGCTGTTATGCCTTGTGCATTGTTTTTATAAAATTGATAAAAATGGTTTATATATATAATATAAAAAAGAAAATGATAATAAGATATGGAAGGATATATAAAGTGAATATGATGTTTGAACTTGTGTCTGTGTGAAGAGTTTCAACCCGGGATCAGACAACCTTCAGAAAAGATCTTTTAGTTTTGTTTATGTTTTGTGTTTTGTGTATTGTGTTTTCTGTAAAATTAATAAAATTTGTTTAAAAAAAAAAAAAAGAAGCCAACTGCTTTTTATGAACCCTAGAGCTGGATTTTCAAGCCACATCTGGATTAGTGTGAATGAAACCATCATAGTTTCTAAAGCTTGTTATACCCTTAAATATTGCAGATCACTCAATTAAGCAGATCAATGTGATGCATGAACCAAGTGAAATATTCATAATCCAGGTACACTTATTAAGAAGATTCCACCTCCACATGTAAAGCTGGATTTACAAGCCACATTTGGATTAGTTTGAATCAAACCACTGTAGTTTGTAAAGCATGTTAAACCCTTAAATACTGTAGATTATTCAATTGTTAAGCAGACCAATGTGATGCATGCACTAATCCAAATATTCATAATCCAGGTACACTCATTAAGAAGATTACACCTTTCTTGGTGTGCTCAAATTTGTTTCCATTATAGTTTCTCTCTGCTGCAAACTAATGGGTGACCAGATTTTTTTTGCAAATCAGACATGACAACCTAAAATGATATGCTGAAGTTAACTATAAACACAGTGTAAACACAGAGTCATTCTTGAGCATTGGAATAATCTAGTGGCACTAACAAATGTGTGTGTGTGTGTGTGTGTGTTTGTTTGTTTGTTCAGGACCAGAACAGAAGCTTCTGGAGACATTTTAATTGTCTCCCAAGTATACTGTGTCTGTGATGTTCTGGAGAGTCCAGAACAGAACAGAATATCAAGCAATCCAAGGGAACTTGGAGGTCTTCTAGACCAACCCTCAAGTCGGAAATCTTATACCATTCCATACAAATGTTGGAAGAAATCTCCTGGGTTCATTCCTCAGCTGGGAAATAATCACTGGCATTGAGGAGGAATTGACACAGAAGCAAGCTGCCAGAAAGTGGAATTCCTTTATTCAGGAAATCAAAAAGATGTAGTGACACAGAAGCATTCCTGGCTAGCAAGCAGATTGGGGAAGCAAACCCATGCCTTAAAAAGACTTGATTTTCCTGGGAAGGCGGAGCTTCGTTTCGGCGATACAGCTGCGATCTCGGGGCTCTGAGATCACAGCCGATATTTTCGTCCCTGGTCGGTCCCAACAGACCTAAACCGTCCTGTAGAGATGGGGATTGTGAAGGGCATTGTTCCAGGATCCCAGAGATATCGCAAAATCTCTGGTTTGATCCGGAAGAAGCCCTTTTGCTGGCGGCGGAGAGGCAGCCTCCATAGCTGCTGAAGTCGGGACAGCTCCGGAAAGAAAGTGGCTGGAGTGAAAGTGTGTTGGCTGGGTGAGAAACTTCTTTTGTGTTGTAAATTCGCTGAGGTTTGAAAGGGCATCCTGAACAAAGAAGAAATCTGTGAGATTTTTTTTTTTTTGACCAAAACTTTTTGAGCGGCGTTTTTTAAAGTGATGTCAAATTGAGCCTTGGATTTTTTTTTTCTTTTTCTTACTTTTTTTCTGGGGACTTTAGTGTGATTTTATAGGTAACCGGATTGAATTTTCTCCTATATATATTTTTATGTTCCTTTTGATTTTTTAATTTTCTTTAGGATAGAGGCTCCCTTTGGCTATTTTTTTTTCTTTTTTCTTTTGTATACATTACTCCTTTTTTCCTGGCTAGCAAGCAGATTGGGGAAGCAAACCCATGCCTTAAAAATACTTGATTTTCCTGGGAAGGCGGAGCTTCGTTTCGGCGATACAGCTGCAATCTCGGGGCTCTGAGATCGCAGCTGATATTTTCGCCCTGGGGGGGGAAAGAGCATTAAGAAACTTTGCAACACTGCCAACTAGAGGCTTGAAAATACTTTATTTGAATTGGAGAGAACTGTAAGAAGACTCCTTCTCATGGACATTTCAACGTGATAAGATAGAGGGAGAGCACAGCAAAATATTATTACAGGTTTTTTCCTGGACTCTTATCAATATTTCAACACTTGAGGCTTGGCTTTGAAGCTGCTGGAGAAGAGAGTCATAATAAGAGCCTTGGATAAATAAATAAAGTGCAATGTGCATATATATATATATATATATATATATATATATATATATATATATATATATATATATATTTGTGATATCCCTACTCACCAGCCTTTTTGTACATTTCAATTTTAGTAATATTCTTATTTTTGCTTTTTATTTTAAAGGGAAAGCCTCAGAGTTTTTTCTCTATTTTTCTTTTTTTTTTCTCCTTATTTTTATTGGGACTTCTTTGCTCTTCCTATCCACGTTTTTGGACCACTTTGTTTTTCTTTTTTGATTATTGAGACTTCTCAGCTGGATTAAGGTGTGAAGAACCTGAAGGAATTTCTTCTTTTCTTTTTGCTTTTTTTTTTTTTTTTGCTTTTAATCAATATTATTATTTTTGGGTTTTGTTTTTTTTCCTTTCTATTTTTCCTTTCTTATGGTGGACTACCGTATATACTCGAGTATAAGTCGACCCGAATATAAGCCGAGGCACCTAATTTAACCACAAAAAACTGGGAAAACTTATTGACTCGAGTATAAGTCGAGGGTGGGAAATGCAGCAGCTACTGGTAAATTTCAAAAATAAAAATAGATGCCAATAAAAACTTTCACTAGGACAGTTGAGAATAAGTTTGATGTTCACAATTTCCTCTTTGAAAGAGACCAGTAAATAGGGAACAAGAAGATGAAGAAAAAGAAGTGTGTTTTTTCACACTTTTCACACTGCAGTGAACAAAAATGGCATCATAGGAACAAGCTTATTCTCAGCCCAAAGGTTTGTTTCTGATTTCTTCCCTGATTTAAGGGAAATTTGGGAAACGATCTCACTATCATGAAAGGTTTGATTGATTCACTAACGCAAAAGATGATGATGATGACAGTGGTAGGCAGGAGTCACTCTCTCCCTTGCAAGAAAAAACCAAGAGCCGTTCTTATGATATCTCTCTCTCTCTCTCTCCCCCTCCTCCCCCTGCTCCCGAGTGGACTGAAAGCAGCTGGAGCTGAGGAAATGAAACTGAGTGGAGCGACTTCTGCTCGCGTTGCTTTCTCAGCATAGAGCTCAGAAAAGCCTCCCCCTCCCATGCTTAAAAGTTGCAAAGGAAACAGGGAAGCAGGGAAGCGGCTGCCCAGCTTCGGAGCTCCACACCATTTTTTTTCAGAGGGGAATCTGACTCGAGTATAAGCCGAGGGGGGGTTTTTCAGCACCAAAAATGTGCTGAAAAACTCGGCTTATACTCGAGTATATACGGTACTTCCTAATTGGATTAGAGTCTAGAAGAACCTGAAGATCTTTCTTCTTCCTTTTTTCCTTTTTCTTCTTTGGTTTTTGGCCTTTTATTATTGGATTTTTCCATTTTGGATTATAATTGGCTACTCTACCAATTGGATTAAAAGTTAAAAAGAATTTGAAGCTTTGGAAGCATTAAAATGAGCAGGAAACCAATACCATCTGGCATTTCTACTTCTACCTCTGCTTCCCCACCAGCTGGAGGACAACGTTTAATTCAGACAATGTTAAAGCAAGATAAAGAACAAGAAAAAGTAACTTTACAGATGATTATGCAAGGAATCCAAGATCTCAAGACAAAATCAGACACCATTGAACAAAGAATAGAGAACATTGAACAAAGAACAGAGAAGACTGATGAAAAAGTGGAAAATATTAAACAAATGATGGGGAAGTATGAGGAGAGATTCCAAAAAATTGAGGAAGAAGGAAAACAAAGAGAGGAGAAGATTGGAAATAATGACAGTAGACTAACAGTGGTTGAACAAGAAAAAAGTGGGATGTTGAAGTGGGAGATGGAAAGGTCAGAATTTTATCTCAGATTTCAAAATATAGAAGAGGAAAAAGGAGAAAATTTGGCTGCAATAATGATAGAAATTTTGGCAGATGCTTTGGAAATTACAGAGGAAAAGATGATGGATGGAGTAGATGAGGTATATCGAGTTTATACAAGATATGCGATGAGAAATAAATTACCAAAGGAAGTCCATATTAGATTTTCCAAAAAATCCATCAAAACACAAATATTACAAGTGGTAAGAGAGAAAACATTGAAATACAAAGGTAAAGAGTATTGTTATCTCATAAAGCATGAATGATTAAAAGTATAGTCAAAAATTTCTTTTTTCTTCGTGATATTAGGATATATAAGTTCGGAATGACAATATGAGTTGTTATGTAACATAATGGTAATTCAGACTACAAAAGGAATGCACAAAACTGATGAACCAACTGACACACTGGATGTACATATGAGAGTTGATGTTTTAATGTTTTGTTTGTCTTGTTTGTAGAAAATTAATAAAATCTCTAAAAAAAAAATACTTGATTTTCCTTTGAAGCCCCTACAGTTTGATGAGCTTTGATGTGTCTTTAGCTGAGGTGATTGCCTTGGGTTTTGTCTTTCCTGCTTTAATGGGTTAATCCTGGTCCTGGATATTTTGTTTATTTCTATCCTAAGGGTTAATCCTGTCAGAGAGGTAGGGAAAAGGTGTTCTGGTGTGCCTCAGTGAATTATTTTTAGCTTAATACCACTTATCTTTATCGCTCTACTTAAGTATTTCTGCTGTCAGCTGTGTTACTTTTCTAACAGCCGTTAATTGCTCTTGGCTCTCTTGAGTTTTCCTTTCAGCTGGTGCTTTTGCTTTGGGGTTTGAATTTCTTAAAGAGTGAAAGACTGTTTTAAGTTTTTGGCACTGCTTTAGAGTTTCCTGGAACTGTCTTTTTGAGGTGTACTTCCCACAATAATGGTTCTCCAATCTCTTCTTAAAAACCTCCAATGTTGGAACACCCACAATTTATGGAAGCAAGTCATTCCAGTAATTAATTGTTCTCACTGTCAGTAATGTTCTCCTTAGTTCTAGGTTGGTTCTCTCCAATTGGATTTTCCATCCAATTTGAATGCAACTAACTTACACGTCCTAGTGTCCAGGTTTATTTGCCAAGCAAGCCATGAAGACAGAAGACAGACACTGTCAATTTGAGCTTTCCAATTTCTGAAGAGATTTTTTTTTTTGTTTTTGTCTTCTCTTTTGCCTCTAGCTTCTCAAATAAAAGCAATGACAGGGAGGTATGCCAGTTTAAGTAGGAAAGCCAGCTGGAAGAGTCTGGGTCGCTGAGACTACAGAAGCCAACTTTTTCATGTTGCCTTTTGTTTGTAGAACTTGCTCTGTTTCTGCCTTCAAAATGACGTATGGAAAAAGAAGGCTGACAAGAAAACTAACCTTAGTCTTGGCAGCTCCAGGAGTAATTAGCAGAAACAAGAAAAATACATTTGAATGTGTGCTGGTTGCAAAGATTAGTGCTTGGTAGGTGGATGCCAAAATATCAGAATAACATATAATAGAAGAGGGAAGAAGCTATACATGGCCTCGTCAGCAACAAGCCAAAAAGCAATACTATTTCATTTCCTTTTTTTTTTTATTTAGGAAATTGATATTCTGCTCTTCCATTTGGAAAAACCCATTCCCAACACACTTTTGGAATAACTGAAGGAGTTAAAGAGCCCTTTACATTTATAATTACTTCTGTAGTTTGAAGACCAGATTAATGCCACCTTAGTCTTCTATAGCCCAAAGGTGCTTCTTCAAAAGGCAGCTGGGCTTTATTTTTCCTTGAAGACATTTCACTTATCATCCAAGAAGCTTCTTCAGTTTGGATTGAAGTCTGACTGAAGTCTGACTGGCAGAACTGAAGAAGCTTCTTGAGTGAAAAGCAAAACATCTTCAAGGAAAAACATAGTCTAGTTGCCTTTTGAAAAAGCACCTTTGAGACAACCATAACCTGAATGACTGAGAATCTGCACAGATATTTAATCTTCTATACTTTTCCTAGATTTTTCAAGGCAATCTCTTTGTCTTTATGTCCACTTGTTTACCTATCCATCCTGCTTTTTAAAGTGACTTCATTGACCTCATATTTGTTTTGTTATCTTTGTTTGACCTTCCCTGGTTTTTCTAACAAAATTTTTCCTCTCATTTCTCTGTAACAAGGATATAAAGGATTTGTGGCATCCTTTGTGAGCAAATACTATGATTTTCCACCCTGTGAAAATTTTGCAATGAATGCTTGTCACACTTGCAGTCTGTCTACACAGATTTCCTACATAAAAATTAAACCAAGTTTGGGGGGATGGAAATAGTTAGATATATTTTTTAAAAAAAAAAAAAATCTTATCTTTTCCAAAAATGATCAAGGTGATTGCCAGATTCACTTTAAAAAAAAAAACTTCACATAATTCCATGATCAAAACTATTTTTGTAATGATCTGTTGACTTTCTGGTATGTCCATGCAACCCAACTGATTATTTGAAAAATAAGTGGAGCTTTTATTCAATCTGAAATTCCATTTCATTCTAGAAGCAAGCAAACCTAAAAAAATAAATACATCTCCATTAGGTAGGTAAGTAAGTAAGTAAATTAAATAGATAGATAGATAGATAGATAGATAGATAGATAGATAGATAATGATGATGAATGGATAGAGACAAACAACCTACTCTTTAATAAACAATTTGGTTTCAGAAAAATATTACCCTGTAATCTGCAACTCTTACACTGCAAAAACATATGGACTACACAACTTGATCAGGGCAAAGCAATAGACTCAATCTACATAGACTCCTGTAAAGCCTTTGATTCAGTGGTACATGACAAACTACTCCTAAAACTAAAATCTTATGGTATCTCTAGACAACTGCATAACTGGATAGATGCATTCCTGTCAAACAGTCAACAAATGGTCAAAATTAGTAGTGTCCTATCAAATTCTGTACCTGTCAATGGTGGTGTCCCCCAAGGCAGTGTTCTAGGACCAACTCTCTTCATACTCTACATAAATGACCTCTGTGATCACATTAAGAGCAACTGCATTCTCTTCACAGATTATGTAAAGCTGTTCAATACCACAGACAATACTGCTACCCTTCAAAAAGATCTTGACTATGTATCAGAATGGTCAAACAAATGGCAACTTCAAATCTCAACAAATAAATGCTCTGTCTTACATATTGGCAAAACAAATCAGAAAATAAAATACAGGCTGAATAGTCAAGGCCTTGTTGATGATCCAAGCTCTGTAAAGGACCTTGGAATATTCATCTCTAATGATCTAAGTGCTAGAGCCCACTGTAACTACATAGCCAAAAAGGCATTAAGAGTTGTTAACCTAATCCTACGTAGCTTTTTCTCTGGTAATATCACACTACTAACTAGAGCATACAAAACATTTGCTAGACCAATACTCAAATACAGCTCATCAGTCTGGAAACCACATTATGTATCTGATATTAGCACAGTTGAGAAAGTCCAGAAATATTTCACAAGAAGAGTTCTCCACTCCTCTACTTGTAGTAGAATACCTTATGCCACCAGACTTGAAATTCTAGACCTAGAAAACCTTGAATTACACTGTCTTCGGTCTGATCTAAGTATGGCATATAAAATCATACATTGCAATGACTTACCTGTCAATTAATACTTCAGCTTCAACCATAACAACATAAGAGCACACAATAGATTCAAACTCAAGGTTAACCACACCAAACTTGATTGCAGGAAATACGACTTCAGCAACAGAGTGGTCAATGTCTGGAATACTCTACCTGACTCTGTGGTTTTTTTCTGCAAACCCCAAAAACTTTAACCTTAGACTGTCTACTATTGACCTCATCCCTTTCCTAAGAGGTCTGTAGGGGGTGTGCATAAGTGCACCAACGTCCCTACCATCCCTGTCCTATTGTTTCTTTTCTTTTTCTTATATGTACCCATTTCATGGATTCATAACTATGTATATACTTATACCTATTATATTGCAAGCTATTGACAAATCAAATCAAATAAAAAAAATAAAAAATAAAATAAAAGATAGATAGATAGATAGATAGATGAATGAATGAATGAATGATAGATAGATAGATATAGACAGACACAGACAGATGATAGACAGACTCCAGCAATCTGCTCCATACTTCTTTAGATAGGTAGATCAAACAACAGAATTGATTAAACCTAGTGGCCAAATGTCTTTTTTTCCCTGTCTCAGACCAGCTGAAACAAAACACAATAATTATTTTTATCAGACTCTGATCCCATTGCAACTTAAAGCCATGATCTTTGGCCAACCTTGGCAACATCAATGTTGACTACCTGTAGACTTCTCTTGGCTTCTTCTAGAATTTTCTTTGTTGGAAAATGCATTTATATTATGCTTATTCAAAATCCTTCTCCTTATACCACCTCAAAGAGCTGTGGTGGTGCAGTGGTTAGAAAGGTTCAGATGCAGTACTGCAGGCTACTTCTACTAACTGCCCATAGTTCGGCAGTTCAATTCTCACTGCCTCAAAGTTGACTCAGCCTTCCATCCTTCCGAGGTTGATAAAATAAAGATACAGATTGTTGGATGGTGACTGTGTAAACTGCTTAGAGAGGGCTGAAAAGCACTGTGAATAGCACTTAGACTTATATACCGCTTTATAGTGCTTTACAACCCTTTCTAAGCGGTTTACAGAGTCAGCATATTGCCCCCAACAATTTGGGTCCTCATTTTACCTACTTTGGAAGGCCGAGTCAACCTTGAGCCTGGTGAGATTTGATCTTCCAAATTGCAGGCAGCTAGCTGCAGCAGAAGTAGCTTATAGTACTGCACTCTACTGCACCACTGAGGCTCTAAATGCTATTGCTATTGTTAAATGCAACCTCTTCATTTCTCCTATTCAAGGTTTTCCTCTTTCTCAGAGTTTTTTTCCCCACAACTCACAAGGTCTTTAATAATAGCAAGTGCTGTAATACTGGATGAGATATGGAATCCAACTATAAACTGTTATATAAGCTTACCTTTTGCAAAGTTTACGGCTACATATGAGCTAGGCTGATATGGAATATGTATATCTAAAAAGGGGGGCATGATGGCTTAACTGAGCTTGTCTGCTGAGAAGTCCAGAACCTTGGTTCAAGACCCGAGTGCCACGTGATGGGTGAGCTCCTGTTATTTTTCCCAGCTCCTTCCCACCTAGCAATTTAAACACTAGATGCAAAAAGCAAGTCGATAAATAGGTATCTTGGCATATAGTCATGCTGGCCATATGACCACAGAAATGCCTTCAGACAATGCTGGCTCTTTTGGCTAAGAAACAGAGATGAGCACTGTCCTCTAGAGTCAAACACAACTGGACAGAGAAAATATTTTATAGCTAAATAATAATAATTTGAAAATAGATGCTCTGCAGCTTTCACTTCTCAGTGTGCAGAGAAGTTCAGAAGAGTTGAACATATGGAAATATGGGTGTGTATTCACAGATGTCCTTGTTGTCCACAACTGCTATACTTTGGCCGTACAGATCAAATATAGCAGCAGCATGCCTTCAAACAATTATTATAAAGGTCATAAACAGTAAATATAGATTTTTTTTGTAATGCTATGGATATTACTGTGAGCTTAACCTTGGCAATTTGACCAGTAAATTCTGTTAGAAAGATAACAATATTTCTCTGCAAATAGAGATAAAGACAACATGAAGACTACTGAGGTCTACCCTGAACTGTGATAATTTGTTATTCTTATTTTTTCCTTTGTTAGTAAAAACAAAACCAAAAAAGAATAAAGGATTGCCAGAATAAGACAAAAAATCATTTTGAGGGAAGTCAGATTAAGGGGTGCGGTGTGAAAGCAGCCTTAATGCAGTCCAGTTCCTTTCTTTTATTGAATGTTTATTGTCCTGCGATTAAGGTACCATTATCTCCTAACTAATTACTTTACATAATGGGAAAGGGAGAAAGCTAATAAACATGTGTGTGAGATCAGACTATTAAAAGGGGTATATTATCATAATACCTTGACCTTAGCCCAGCAGGGAATCAGACCTTCTCTTTGAATATTAGTCTTCATTTTTTGAACACAATGGACTGCTGGAATGCTTTCCCCTAAAGGATCGAGGGAGGAAAATGATAAGCCAACAGTGCAAAATAAACTTTGTCCACAATATGATAAAGCAATGAAAAATTTAGAGATGGGAGCCATTTTCCTTGGAATGTTGATCACAAGAAAGATGGCTCCTGTTTCTACGGCAACCTAAATACTCTTATCAGGTTTAAAGACAATAAGAGTACAGTATCTGTAGAACAATAATCAGGGGACTGTGGGCCAAATAAGTTTTTTTTTTTTTCATTCTTCCATCCCCTGGGGTAATCACAAATGCAGCAGAAGAGGAGAGAATGGCTAGGAGAACCATCCATCATAGAGATTCAAATTAATGGCCCTAACCTATAACACCAGAGTTCTGGAACTTGATTAGTTATCTAGTTACTACACCTTGAGGTGGGGGGTAAAACCTCAGCAAAGAATCTGTCAGACTGCCCACAATGTAAACCTCTAAATAGAAACAAACTTTGGCTCCATTTGTTGAGGAAAGTATAATTTTATTTGAGATCAACTGTATTGCAATGTTGCATAGCCAGAACTGAGAACCATGCACCAAAAACTCTAAATTTTACTCCCCTCACAGTAACCAATCAAGTCCAAGCAGGATATTTTCATAACTGTCAATCCAGGTGTAGCTTGGTATGCAGCTCCCTCCTTCCAGCTGGATGGCCTTTGGGCAGCATTTTGAGGAGGTGCAGTCTCTAATTTCAATTTCCCAAGCATTCCTTCCTCCCCACCATTCAGGGCAGTTTGTCACAGCATAACAGCAAAGCCCAGCAAGCAAAGCTGACCGCTAACAAAATCGTGGAAGGATGCAACCCACTGAGTCATCGCTGTGACAAACCTCTCCAAGGGAAATGGCCAATTTCACAAGATTTTCCCCTTAAGTTAAAGAATTTGAAAGAGCATAGTTAATTTTGTTTCATATAAATGGTGATAGTTTATACCTAAGTGTAAATTGAAATATATGTTATTTCCCACAGCAAGGGAAAAAATAGAGATGGTTAATATGGACTGCTTCATTCAAGAAAAGAACACAGCTAATTTTGTTTCCACTGGGAAACCGCTTCTGGGTTTTGTGCTTGAGAAGGAAAAAAGAATGAAATTTTGATTTGGAGTTTTGCTGATTAAATAGGCTTGCTGCTATAGAAATGGCTAGTATATATTATTGTATAAAATACAATATTATCGTGTAAAAATAAAAGCTGTGGTGGCGCAATGGTTAGAGTGCAGTACTGCAGGCTAATTCTGCTGACTGCTGGTTGCATGCAATTTGGCAGTTCGAATCTCACCAGGCTCAAGGTTGACTCAGCCTTCGATCCTTCCGAGGTGGGTAAAATGAGGAGCCAGATTGTTGGGGGCGACAGGCTGACTCTGTAAACCGCTTAGAGAGGGCTGTAAAAGCACTGTGAAATGGTATATAAGTCTAAGTGCTATTGGTATCTTCAGGGTTATCAGCAATGAGCAACCCTGAATAGGATTCACACCTCATACGATGTCTGTATAAAAAGGGCATAGTAAGTACCCCTCCTCAATGTAACTGTGAAGTCCCACATCAAACTATAGAACATATGACATTTATCTATTTTATTTGATTAGATTAGATTAACAGAGTTGGAAGGGACCTTGTAGATCATCTAGTCCACCCCCCACCCAAGCAGGAGACCCTACACCATTTCTGACAAATGGCAGTCCAATCTCTTCTTGAAAGTCTCAAGTGATGATTGAGACATTGTGACTGGCTGTGAGCTGAGGGCATATACTGGTTCAATATCTGATTTTTTTAAAAAATATAAACAATGCTGTGCTTCAATGATTAGATGGCTTAGACATTGGTATTTGAACAACTTTTTAACATGTATATTTTATTGTGTTTTACTAATGTAGATGAAATGTTAATATATATTGCTAATGCTTGTATGATATGCCATATACTAAATAAATGAAGTAGGCTAAAAAGAGTTGGAAATCAATGCTTTTCTTTCTTTTTCCCATTTTTCCCTACACTTTCTCTTTTTCCCTTTTTCATCCCCTAGTTTCCCATTATTTTCATTTGCATTTTTTTTCCAAGAGAAACGGCAAGAAACTTCAGCCTTATCTCTGTGGGTTTGCATCTCTGTGTGTATTCAAGAGGGATTCTATACTGCCAATGGTTTCTAATGTTTTCTAATGTAGCACTCATTTATTAATATTAATTATTAATATGTGCCTGCAGAAGCTTAGAATACATTCTTAGGCTATTTTTCAGAGACCAAAAATGCTGAAATCTGTACTTGCTAAAGTTTTGCAACCTTGTTTGTAATTCTCCGTTAGGAAAATGTATGCCAAAAGACATCAGTACTGGGAGAAAATTGTTAAGAAAAAGATGGACGTTGCTGGCCAAAATACATGGAAAATATATTTTTGTGCAGTAATCCATGAGAGCACATTGATATTCTCATGAGAAAACCGGAGAACAGAAAACTAAGGAATAGTTAGCTGGGATCACCTTGTCCTCAAACTGAAATTTATTTCTAGATTTAAAACAGAGAAAAGAGTGAAAATATTAATTTTATTTTTTAATAGATTTTTATTGTGTTTTCCACCAGTACAACTCAAAACTTATTCACATTTTCAACAGCATTTTGACATCTACAATTATTGTTATCTTAAGTCCTAATACATATACTATACCTCCACCAATACCACCCATAACTATTAACTTTGTCAATACTTAGTTCTATCTTATATATTTTACAGATTTACAAACCATTTTCTTAAGGTCTCTTACAGTTAATCTTCACATTTTATTCTTATATCTGTTCTCCATTCATAGCACTTGTACCAGACTGAATAATACTCAGAGTCCTCCATCTTTTTCATTTTTAACATGAGCATGTCCATTTCCATGCATTCCATTATTTTTTGTTGGACTAATTCCTCACTAGGGGTGTTGAATGTTTTCCACATTTGAGCGAAAGCTATATATATACATATTGATCTTTAATAATTCCAAGTAAGAAGGATTCTGGTTTAGATTCAGTTTGGTAACCTGTAATTTCCTGCAACCAATTTTTGATTTTAGTCCAATATGTCCTGGTCTTGGGGCATAACTACCACATATAGTAGAAGCTATCATCAGCATGTTGGCAATTTTAATTTTAAGTCTCTTGATGTCATGGCATCCTTGGGAGAATCCTCTTCTGACAGAAAAGGACAGGGTGCCAGCCCAAGGAATGTTCTAGAACAGTGCCTCCCAATCTTTTAGGCACCAGGGACTGGTTCCATGGAGAGAGGTTTTTCTGTGGACCAGAAGGGGGCATGGTTTTGTGTGCTGCCTGTATCCCACAGATGGAGCTTTGCTTGTTGGCATGGCCCAGTTGCTGGCATGTCACGGACCAGTGTTGGCCCACAAACTGGGGGTTGGGGACCTCTGTTCTAGAAGATACAGCTGCTGATTTTAATTAACAGGATGAGACCCCAATCATTTCTTTCTAGGTCCTAAAGACTGGACAGCCCTCCAAAAGTAAGTTCAGAAATGGAGTGTCTCCTCACTGTGAAATTTTAGAGGATGAGTGAAGCAAGATCTTTAATTTGCCCAAAGTTTCTTTAAAAAAAAAAGTTTTATTCAAATTTCCACATTTTACATCTCTTTTGATTACAGGTTTCACATATACATACAAATATGACCATAGTTGCATATTCCATTTTTATATTTAATTTCTTATCTTAACAATGCTTTTATACATTTTCTATTTTTATTATATTATTCCGAGTGCTTGTCTCATTATTTAATTCACATATATTAACTTCATAATTATTATACTTTAGTACTTTTAACTTTCAGATTTGGATATTCCTCTTAAATTCTGATAAACAACATTCCTTCTATAGATTAGTTTCCCCCCTAAAATATTAATTTAAGTACACCAACTCTAAGTTACATATTCATTAATTATCTCCCCTTTTAAATCCCATTAAATGCTTAAAGCATTAAAGTTAATAATCTCATTTAAAACTACATAACATATATAAATCAGATTCTGCATGGTTTCCCCTTTTTAATTTCATAAGGTTTATCTACAATTCCAGAAAAAAAAAGAACATATTAATCTACTCATTTAATTTGTCCAGAGTTTCTTGAAAGTATGGGAGAATGAAAGAAAGAAAACCATGGAAACGGGTTGTAAATGATCGCCCTTGTCCCAAATCTTCCATCCTGATCATGTTCTGGTGGTAGTCCATCATTTCTTAGGTTTCTAGCCTGCTTTTCTTTTCAGGTGAGCTCCACTGTTGAGTTGAGACTTGAATCTGGGTCTCCGTGAGCCGACTGAATATTCCACCTTTTACACCATATGGATTATAGGTAGTCCTCGACTTATGACCACAATTGAGGCCAACCTTTCTGTTGCTGAGAAAATCCTTACATGAGTTTTGCCCAGGGGTGGGCTTCAAAAATTTTAGCAAGGGGTTCTCTGCTTAGTTGCTGGGTGGGTGTGGTTATGATGGTTGTGACCTAATTGGCCTCCCACGCCATTTTTGGCCTCTCCAGGCTCTGGAGGCTTTCCTCGAGCCTCTGAGAGGATGAAAATGGCCTCCCCGGGTTACAGAGGCTCCCTGGAAGCCAGAAATGGGCCCTTTTCCAGCCTTCCCAAACTTTTAGGAGGCCCGTTTTTCTCCCTCCCTGAGCCTCCGTGCGTGCCCTGCACTTATGTGCCTCCAAAACAGGCCACATGGGGACTCCTGGGAGGGGTGCACAGAATCTTAGCTATAGGGGGTCTCCCGAACCCCTGCGAACCCCCAGCAGCCCACCCCTGGTTTTACCCCATTTTTACAACCTTTCTTGTCACAGTTGTCAAATGAATCTAATGAAGTTCGACAACTAAATTAGTAACCCCACTATTAAATGAACCTGATTTTCCCCATTGGCTTTGCTTTGTCAGAAGGTTACAAAAGGCGATCCCATGAACCTGGGTCCCTGCAACGATCGTAAACACATGCCAGTTGTCAAGCATTCAACATTTTGATCACGTGACTATAGGAATGCAGCAATGGCCATTAAGCATGAGAACCGGAAATAAGTCTTTTTTTTTTTCAATGCCATTTGAACAGTCACTGAATGAATGGTTGTGCTGGAAGTTAAAACCCACCCCTCTCCTAGGAAAATGAAATATTTTAGGATATACTAAAATGGCAGAATATTTCTTCTAAAAAGAAAAGTAGAAATTCAGAGTGGCAGAAACTCAGCCCCCCTTCCTTTGTCAGTGGGCCATTAAGGCCTGAGCCAGCCTATTTTACATAACAAGATCGACCTCCTTCAGGCAGACCTATAATAGGAATTCCAAAGCCCTTTCATTATATCATCATCCAGCAAGGCTCAACCAAGCCTGGTACTAAGGACAGCCTACAGAGTTGCCTCTGCATGGCCCCATGGGAGTATGACAAACAATCAAAATACAAGCTCAAATTTAAATCACAGAGGGTATAAAACCAAGGGACTCTCCACATCTCAGCCCTTTTTGTTCTTACTTCACTCAAGGTATGTGATCCTGTCCACCATTAAACCATCTTTCCAAGCTGTTATGGACTAAGCCAACGCAGCGATACAACCCTCAACAGCTTCGTATTACAGAAGGCTTGTAATCCTGCACTTCTCATTGGCCCGTAGATAGAGAGTCGTGATTGGTCGTTTTTGGCCAGTCTGATTGGCTGTTAACGGGACCCCCTGATTGGACGCTTGTGAAAGCGATAAACTCAGTTCATTGGTTGTTTTGACAGCAGCCAGCTCTATAAAATAGCTGCTGTCGCCCAGGTATTTTGCTCTGTTCTTTCTTGTTAAATAAAGAGTTGAAGTCACCATTCGATGTCTCGTCTCCGTTCCTTGCGCCCATGCCCAGGACTTAACACTGGCGACAAGGGTGGGATGCAGAGACGATAGAGCTGACTAGAACGCATCGAACAAGACAGAGCACGTGGCGAAAAAGCACTCGCAACAAATGACAAGATGACCAGCGGTGCCGTACCACCCGCTCCATTCGACCCAGCAACCGAAGACTGGGACTCGTATATAGATCGCTTCCAGAAGTTCCTGGAGACTAACAATTTAAAAGATGCTGCACCTGGCAAGAAATGAGCAGTGTTCCTGACTCATCGCGGCCCAGCTGTTTTCAAAATGGCTAAAGCACTAGCAAAACCAGCGGAAGTGAAGACCATGGATTGGGATACGCTCGCTCCGATCCTCTGAGCTCATTACACACCCGCAGTACCTACACTGATACGAAGACACGAATTTTACCAGAGGGACCAACGGAAGGATGAGAGCGTTGGTAATTTCGTAGCTGACCTCCAGAATCTAGGAGGCCTTTGTGGTTTTGCAAACTTAGAGGAAGCCCTAAGAGACCATATAGTTCTGGATTTAAATGCACCACACGTGCAGAGTAACCTGATGGCGAAAGGAGACATCAGCCTTACAGATGTCATCGCCGACACTACTGCCACAGAAGCAACCAGGAAGTCAGCCGCTCGAATGTGCCGAGCGAATGCACCGCTTCGCCAACTCGCCAATGAGATCCCACTCGCTACCACTACCCATCACGAAGACCTCGAGTCATCCTCAGACAGTGATGAAGAGGAGGTCATCCGGCTCCGCTCGGAACGAGAGCAAAGGAACCAGAGATGTCCGCGCCAATGTGCTGGTTGCGGGGCAAACCACCCGCGATCAGACTGCAAATTCCTCGACGCGCTCTGCTGTACCTGCGGAAAAAAAAGGCCACATCATGAAGGTCTGCAGAAGCAGACGAAAGTCCAGTCCCAACCGAAGGGAGAACAACCTCTGTCAGGAGATAGGCAAACCTCCTGAGAAACGGGATCGTCTGAGCCACCAATGGAACAACCACTACTACTACAGAAACCAAGCCCCTGCCTCTTCAACGAGATGAGAAGAGGCCCACCAAAACATTATCATCGGCCACGCTTCATCGTTCGATGCAAGAAAGATCCACGTAAGGGTCACTATTGAGAATCGACCATGCATGATGGAAGTCGATTTGGGATCATCCCTATCAATGGTATCCTGGAAAACCCTCAAATAGCTGATCCCTGCCATTTGCCGCCAGGACCTCAGTATGCAACGAATCATCCTGAAAGACTACCAGGGAAACAGAATCCCAGTTGTCGGTTCCAGCAACGTCCAAGTATCCTTTAAGGACCACACAGCAACGCTTCCCCTGACTATCATCGATCGTGGCTGACCCAGCTTGTTAGGGTTACAGTGGTTCGCCCCACTCGGGATTGAACTAGCCAGCATACACCAAACCAGAAGCGACGACTGGGAAGAGGCTCTCATCCAGGAATTCCAGGATGTGTTCACAGAAACATTAGGCAATTACAAGGGGACCCTTATATCATTTAATCTCAGCCCCGATGTAGCTCCCATTCGGCTTAAGCCTCGTCAAGTACCTTTTGCCTTAAAACCGAAGATCGACAAACAGCTAGATAAACTGATAGCCCAGGGCGTATTGGAACTGATTGACTATGCCCGCTGGGAAACCCAGGATAGTAACGCCCATGAAGCCAGATAGTTCGTTAAAAATTTGCGGGGACTATCGGGCCACCCTAAATCATGCTCTTCAACAGAGCGCTTATCCAGTACCGGTGGTTCAACACCTTCTTTATTCCCTGGGTGGCAGAAAAATATTTGCGAAATTGGACTTAGCTCAGGCGTACCAGCAACTCCCTGTGGACGCAGCAACTGCAGAAGCCCAGACAATAGTTACACATAGAGGTGCTCTCAAGTGCAATAGACTCCAATTCAGAGTAAGCATAGCTCCGGGCATTTTCCAAAGTTTAATGGAGAGACTATTACAAGGCATAAAAGGCGTCGTGCCTTATTTTGATGACGTCCTAATAGCTGCCCCCACTAAAGAGTTATTAGTACAGTGACTCAGAAAAGTCCTGAAGAAATTGAAAGACGCTGGTCTGAAGGTAAAACGAGACAAGTGTCAACTTTGTATGGAGAGAGTGGAGTTCCTGGGATACCTTCTTGACAGACAGGGAATCCACCGCACCGAAAAAAAACTAACCTCAATCAAAAAAGCCCCGAGACCTAGGAATAAGACAGACCTCCAAGCCTTCCTGGGACTCATTAACTTTTATAACATTTTCTTGCCCCAGAAGGCAACCATAGCCGAGCCCCTACATTGACTTCTCGATAAAAAGGCTTCTTGGGTTTGGGGACGGTGTGAAGAGAAAGCGTTCAGAGATAAAAGACCTTTTAACCTCCGATGCTGTATTAATGCAATACGAGACTCTCCCTTTGACGGTTACCTGTGATGCCTCACCATTTGGAGTAGGAGCCATCTTAAGCCATGTCCTACCAAATGGAAATGAGGCACCCATTGCGTTCTTTTCAAGAACTTTGTCTAAAACCGAAAGGAACTATAGTCAACTTGATAAAGAGGCCCTCGCTATTGTATCCGCAATTAAACGCTTCCATGAATATGTATATGGGAGACCCTTTACCACAATTACAGACCACAAGCCGCTACTTGGTATTTTGGTGGGAAACAAACCAACTCCCCATATCTTATCACCAAGAATGACACGTTGGTCAGAATTTTTAGCCGCCTACGCTTACCGATTGCAACATCGCCCGGGGAAAACCATTCCCCACACTGATGCTTTGAGCCGCTCTCCACTACCAGACATTATAGAGGACCCTGCTCCAACCGTAACCGTATTACAAATCGAAACCCTCAAATCGCCGCCACTAACCACTCGAGACATAGCCATAGAGACAAACAAAGACCCTGTTTTGGCACAAGTCCTCAGCTGGGTAGAACGGGGTTGGCCAGTCAGCGCAACCGATGAACGTTCAAGCCATTTAGGAATCGTCAAACAGAACTATTCTCCCAGGAAGGTTGCATAGTATGGGGAGACAGAGTCATAGTCCCAGAGAAGTTACAATATAGGGTATTGAAAATGCTGCACGAGGGACATCCAGGCTTCGTGCGGATGAAGGCATTGGCCAGGAGTTACGCATGGTGGCCTGGTTTAGATAGACAGATAGAGACTTGGGTAGCAAAATGCAGCAAATGCCAGGAGACTCGCTCCGCTCCTCCAAAGACTCCCCCAACTTAGTGGGAAACGCCTCGTGGTCCTTGGTCCCATATCCATATCGATTTTGCGGGACCCACAAGAGGATACACTTTCCTCTTAACAGTGGATGCCTATTCAAACTCGCTTGAAGTCCAAAAAATGAAAAGCACCACCACAGACGCAGTCACTAAAAAACTCAATAAACTATTCACTACCCACGGACTTCCTGATGTCCTGGTCTCAGATAATGGCCCCCAATTCACTGCCCTGCCATTCGAACAATACCTGGCAGATCGGGGCATCCGCCATGCTTTAACATCGCCAGCTCACCCTGCAGCCAATGATAGGGCTGAGCGAATGGTTCAATTTGTAAAACAGACCCTGCACAAAATGGACCACGGTGACATTGATGATAAAATAAACTGAATGCTTTTTCTCCAACACATAACCCCAAATAGCACCACGAACAAAACCCCAGCAGAACTCCTGATGGGCCAGAAACTTCGCTCGCATCTTGATCGCCTCCACCCAAACTGCACACCAGAACAACCCCCGGGATCCAGCACCAAGTGTTGGGCATTCCAGAAAGGGGACCTTGTGTTTGCAAAAAACTTCTCGGGTGACCCTTCGTGGGTCCCTGTGACAATAACACAACTTACAGGACCCCGATCCTATCATCTACAAATGACAGACGGTAAGATGTGGAAACGCCACATAGACCAACTCCGTTCCAGGTTATCGCCGGAATCTCTAGCTGGGGGGGAAAGGAACATGGAGGAGGACGAAGAAGAAATCGAAACCCAACAGTCCAGGAGATACTCACCATCCGAGGGAGAACCGAGCCAGGGAGCGGCCTCACCACATGACAGCACTGCGACGGAGCGGATCCAGGGAACCCGGAAGACAGCGCTGACGAGGGTAACCCTGGACCACAGTCTTCGCCATCCAGCCCAGCTGGCAGCCCACCGGAGCCAGAGCCAGAACCAGAATCGAGCCAGAACCCGGTGGAACAGCGCAGGTTGAGCAGACAGGTGAAGCAGCCTGCCTACTTGTGAGAATACGTCACTCCACCCCTCAGACGGAACCAAGGAGGAAGGGGTGTTATGGATTAAGCCAACGCAGCGATACAACCCTCAACAGCTTCGTCTTACAGTAGGCTTGTAATCCTGCAATTCTCATTGGCCCATAAATAGTGAGTCGTGATTAGTCAGGTTTGGCCAGTCTGATTGGCTGTTAATGGGAACCCCTGATTGGACATTTGTGAAAGCAATAGACTCAGTTCATTGGTTGTTTTGACGGCAGCAAGCTCTATAAAAGAGCTACTGCTGCCCAGATATTTTGCTCCATTCTTTCTTGTTAATAAAGAGTTGAAGTCACCCTCCAATGCCTCATCTCTGTTCCTTGTGCCCATGCCCAGGACTTAACACCCTCCCTCCTCTCACAAGTATTAGAAGACTGCTATTATGTCTCCCCTGGTCCTTCTCTTTACTAGATTAGCCAAGCCCAGTTCCTGTAACCGTTCTTCATATGTTTTAGTCTCCCGTCCCCTAATCATCCTGGTTGCTCTTCTCTGTATTTTTTCTGGAGTCTCAACCTCTTTTTTATAGTGTGGTGACCAAAAGTGAATACAGTACTCTAGGTGTGGTCTTACCAATGCTTTATAGAGCAGTATTAGTACCTCACTTGATCTCAATTGTATCCCTCTGTTAATGCAATTTAGGATTGCATTAGCTTTTTTGGCTGCTGCTGCACACTGTTGGCTCATATTTGTGACCATTTATCCATTATTTTGATCTTGCTACTGAGATACAGGACTGTTTGGAATTTTGAAAGAAATAGTTTGAGAGGTCAAGCATGAGGCTTAGCCTTTCACAAAATTGTTCAGTTTTGGTCACCACAACACAAAAAAGATTTTGAGACTCTACAAACAGTGAAGACAAGAGCAACTAAGATGCTTGGTGCAGTGGTGGGATTCAATTTTTTTTTACTACCGGTTCTGTGGGTGTGGCTTAGTGGGCATGGCAGGGAAAGGATACTGTAAAATCTCCATTTCCACCCCATTCCAGGGGAAGGTTTCTGCAAAATCCCCATTCCCTCCCCACTCCACTAACCTGCTTTCCAGCTCCATTCTCCTGTGCAGGGCAACAAAAGAAGACCCAGCCAATCAGCTGGGACTTGGGAGGCAGAGAATAGATGGGGCAGGGTCAATCAGAGAGGTATTTGCTGGTTCTCCAAACTTTTCAACATTTATTCTACCAGTTCTCCAGAACTGGTCAGAACCTGCTGAATATCACCTCTGCTTAGATTAAAGCATATGATGGAGACAAGGGCACTCACTCTGGGCTCCTCCAGATATTTTAGACTACAAGTTCTTCATTTATTCCCTGACCAGGATCAGGCTAACACAAATAGATGCAATACTTTAAAAAAAAAACTTTTGGCAAAAGTGGAGAAAGAACAGAATGCATATTCTAGGATTACATTTAAAGGGGGAGAAAAATAAAGAAAATCAAATCCATAATTTTGGAAATGTAATTCAAGAAATATTCCTTACAATATTGGTCATTCAATGAACACACTTACATAAATAAAGCAGAGGTCTCAGGGTGATAGAACTTCCAAAGAAGCTGAAAAAGCCACAACCAACCCTTGTTAGGGCTGTTAAAACTAGGCCTAAAACTAGGGCTGTTAGAACTAAGCTATGTTCACAAACCAGAAAGTCCACTTGCCTCTTGAAAAAGCACCTTTGGGACAACCATGACCTGGATGACTGAGAATCTCCATAGGCTATGTTCACAAAGTGCTAAACCACAAAATATGGCTCACTATGTCATCAGTGTCTTGATTCATACAACATGGTAAATCAAATCCAAATAAATCATATTCAAGGCAGGACAAGAAGTAATGTAGGCAGAGGTTGGAAGAAATATCCATCTGGTTCAGTTCCAAGACATTGGAAACATGGAGGCTGATTGGAAAGATGGTTTAATGAAGCAGAACCATCAAGCACATGGTTCTGGGCAACTGACCAAATGGAGTTAAGAGTGAGGGGTTTTTAATACCTTCTCTTGGGCTTGAGTTCCTGTTCCCGTGCAAGGATATGTATTTGATTGGCTGCTGTCAGATTCCCATGGGGCTATGCAGGGATCATAACTGAGGTTGTCTGGTTGAAGCTTGCTGTGTGGTACAAGGAAAGGGCTTGTTGTGCAGTTCCTATTGTGGCTGAATGGTTTTGCCCTGAAGGATAATCCCATCAGCCTGGAGTTGAAGGTCTTTTGTCTTGTAGATAGACTGGCCCAATCTTTCTTAATGGGCACCAAATATCAGGGGACAGGGAGCTGTTTACTGTCTTTAAAACATGTTTCTTCTTTTATCATCCAGGGAAACATAATATTCTGCCTTTTTTAATATTTCCTAAAATATTTCACTCTTCTACGAGAGAGCTGGGTGCTAACTTTCTACACAGGACAGGAAGCAACAGATGGAAACAAATCAAGGAAGCAGCCACCTAGAACTAAAGAGAAATTTCCTGACAGTTAGAACAATTAACCAGTGGAACAACTTGCCTCCAGAAATTGTGCATGCTCCAACACTGGAAGCTTTTAAGAAGAGATTAGATAACCATTTGTTTGAAATGGTGTAGGGTTTCCTGCCTGAGCAGGTGGTTGGATTAGAAGACTTACACAGTCCCTTCCAATTATGTTATTCTGAATCAACTGGATATGTGATTTCTGCCTGTCAGATCCATGTATCTGCCATTCTTCAATGGAAAGAGAAGGGTGGAGGTGGGGGGAAGTTGGTACAAGTAATCCTTTTTGAGCTAACCTGAATATCTTAAACCTTATACTGAATCTGTATAACTTGCACATGATATACAACTGGAGGACTGGAGCCAGATGTCTAGAAACTTGTCACCTCTTGGAGAGATAGCAAGAGGAGAAGGGAACCATAAAAATTCCAGCTCTGAAAGATACTCCCTGGGAAACTCTTCTAAGATATGTTCCCAGAAAAAAAAAAAGGGGGGGGGGATAAACATGTTGGTTCTTTGTTTGACTAAATCCACATCAGAATAAGGGGAGGGATTCTAACTCCCTTTATCTATTACTATATGCCTGGAAGCATCTTAGATTCTCCTTTGACTAGTACCGGGATCATTTCCTTTCAATAAAGAATTCCTTTTGAAGTACCTAGCTTTCAGAACTTCATTCTTTTCGTTGGAAGGGGAAAAGTCCGGTGCTTACATAAATGCTTCCATTTTGGAACTTTTTATAGGCTAGGAGAAGGTAAAAGGGAGAGAATTTTAAAGAAATAGTGGAGTTGCTAATTTAAGATAGAAAGGAATCTAGACAGTATGAAAGCCAAGCACTAAACCTGTTCATGTTAAAGCCACAATATTTAAAAAGGCCCTATTATGAAATATAATTATTTGCAAATGGTGTTAGGTAAACCCACATCTCAGCTTGGCATTCCTACCCCAATGTACGTCATCTTGGCTATAAATTCACTAATATAATATAATATAATATAATATAATATAATATAATATAATATAATATAATATAATATAATATAATATAATATAATATAATATAATATAATATAATATAATATAATATAATATAATAATAATAATAATAATAATAATAATAATAATAATAATAATGAAATAAAATGAAATAAAGGAACCAGGGGTCATCTTACAAAATTGCTGGCACAAAATTTGATTCTGTGGGTCACATCCCATAAGGCTTTGGCAAATTCATGAGATGTCCTCCAAAACCATGAACTTTCTCCTTAGTTCCAGGTTGGTAAATACTGCACCCATTCACATTTTAATTGAATCTTATTTACCTTTGTTATCATGTTCTTTAGTGTCCTCCCACTTTCCCCCACATGTGTATAAGCTACAGTGTAAGATTTATAGCTCATATAAAGATATTTGGGAGATATTTCATTGGACAGATGGCTGCCTAGCAATGATTGAGATGAGTCAACATGATCTTATCTCATTTGATAGAATGTGAAGAAATCTGAAAACGTACCATACTTTGGGGGAGAATGAGTTCCTTCTGCAAAGCTCATCTAGTCTTTTGCTAGATATCTTGCTATAAGTTAAATTTTATATAGGTGCTCCCCAGAGGTGGCATTCAGCAGGTTCTGACCAGTTCTGGAGAAACGGTAGTGGAAATTTTGAGAAGTTTGGAGAATTGGAAAATACCATTTCTGACTGAAGATTTTACAGTATCCTTCCCCAGCCACACCCACAGAACCAGTAGTAAAAAAATTTGAATCCCACCACTGGTGCTCCCTGTTTTTGGTCAATGGAGGGTAAATATGCTGAAAGGAGGTTAGATACCACGATTGAAAAATAGGTAGGGTCAGGACAGAAATGAAATGGTCATTCCATTTAAATGTCAACCGAATTAAAAATAACTTAAGCGTGCTGTGAGTAAAACCGTACATGTGATCATCTTTCTCTTTTATGGCTATGGAAACTACAATCTGCTTCAAAGGGCCTCTGAGGCTCTAACTAAGGTCCTGGATTCAAGGTGTACAGTCACACTGTGCATTTGTACAGGTAGCCTTCAGCTTATGACCACAATTGAGCCCAGAATTTATGTTGCTAAGTAAAGAGAAATTTGTTAAGCAAGTTTGTCCCATTTTATAACTTTCCTTGCCACATTAGTTAAGTGAACCATTGCATTTGTAAAATTAGTAACGTGGTTGTTAAGCGAATTGGTTTCCCCATTCACTTTGCTTGTCAGAAGATTGGCAAAACAGAATCACATCAGTGGTGGTATTTTACCGGTTCGACCCGGTTCCACCGAGCCGGTAGCACCAATGAGCAGTGGAGACTAAACCGGTTCTTTCTGCCGCTCTGCAGTTGGCCCTACCTGCCCACCTGGGCTCCAATACTCACCTTCATTCCCTGCTTTTGAAGTGCAGCTGTTTTGCACAGCATAGCAGAGTGTTGCACGGCAGCTGCTGAAGCAACCGGGGGAGTGCAGACTTGCAGGAGGTGAGCTGGGATGCCTCCGTGCCTGCGCAAAGGGCGTGTTTGGTGCACGCACACATGCAAGGTGTGTGTATGTGCGCAGAGCGTGCCTACCAAGCCACAACCACCGAACTCGTGGTAAAAAGTTTTGAATCCCATCACTGGATAAGATGATTTTTTTTATTTGTCAAGCAAGTATTAGATAACAGATATAAATATAAGCATGGTTATGAATACATGAAATGGATACGAATAAAAAAGAAGCAATAGGACAGGGACTGTAGGCACGTTGGTGCACTTATGCGCGCCCCTGGCCACTGCAACTGTCATAAATACGAATCAGTTTTCAAACATCCTAAAGTAAATCAGGTGCCTATGGGGATGCTGCGTGAAAAATGGTCATGTCACTTTTATCAGTGCCACTGTAATTTTGAACATTCACTAAGTGAACTGTTGTACGTTGAGGACTACCTGTACTTTAAATGTTTAAGGGTTTTCATTCAGCTCGTGAAAAAAAGGCCGATAGTTTAAGTGAAGAGGGTGGGGAGGGATGTAAGTCAATTTCTATTTTACCCATGACCAAACAAGAATTGAAATTTTGTTTAGAACCAAATTGAGTCCCAGCTGTTGATAATAATATTGAAGTCAAGAATGCATAATCAAACACATTTCCTATAAATACACTGCTGTGGGTAAAAAGTGTTTGTTTCATTACAAAGTGACCAAGTGTGTTAATTAAAACTCTCTAAAGAACTGCACAATTGTAACATTATTTAACATTATTTGGGAGGTGTGGATTCTCTGCAGGAATTTGGCAGGGCTTTCTTACTCTTTTCACATTATCTTATTCCAGTCACATTATTCTTCAGGGCTTCAATTGACCAAGGAATGCTACATTCTTCAATAAGTTTGAAGACTTGAAGGGTGACAATTTAAGAATATAAAAATCATACCAATCTAGCCAAACATATCATAGGGTTCCAGATCAACCTATTCGCCAAAGTACTTCAAGACTGGATGAGAAGCAAAGAATGGAAAATAATCAAGGAGAAAGCAAATTAGAACTAAGCAGGGGTGGGATTCTACCAGTTCAGCCCAGTTCTATAGAACCTATAGCTCCGAAGATCAGCTGACACCGAATTGGTTCTCTCGAAAGATCTTCTTTCCTTTGGTTGGGCCCACCCGCCTGCCTGGGCTCTAGGCTGTCCTTTATTCTTACCTTAGTTGCTTTCCACAGTGCAGCTGAGTGCTGCATGTTAGCAGGAAACAGTGATTGCTTGCAGGGGAAGTTGTTTTACAAGTATTATGCATGTGCATGCAGCAAAGTGCACACTCACCGAACAGGTTGTTATGCTGGTAGGATCCCACCCCTGGAACTAAGGACAAATTTCTGGGCAATGAGAGCAATCAATCAGTGGGACAACTTCAGTGGTGGGATTCAAATTTTTTTACTACCAGTCCTGTGGGCATGCCTTCTTGGGCATGGCATGGCTTAGTGGGTGTGGCAGGGGAAGGATGCTGTAAAATCTTCATTCGCTCCCCATGCCACTATAACCTGCTTTCCAGCTCCCTTCTCCTGTGCAGGGCAACAAAAGAAGACCCATCCAATCAGCTGGGACTTGAGAGGTTTCATGCCCTTGATAGAGTCAGACTCTGAGGGAGAGAAAGAACAGCTGACAGGGAGTGGAGGTGTGGCTCTGGAGATTGTGGAGGAGACTGGAGAAGGCCTGAGGCCAGCTGGGCAGTCAGAGGAAGAACCAGGCCCATCCCCTTTTCATCCTAGGACACACAGGGAGGAAAGGAGAAGGCAACAACTTGGCTTGCGAGAGAGGTAGCGGCCATGATCCTCCTCATTGGTTACAGCTGGGGAGATGGGTATATAAGAGAGACAGTTAGAACACAGGTTGCCAGAACCAAAGCATGTTTTATTTTGGTCTGAAGTTATCTTGGTTGGTGTCCTTCCAACAGACTGTGTTTTGTTATCTCCTTGAATTTGGGAAATACTTCTCCTTTTCAGTTGTGGACATTTTGTCATTGTAGTTTCTTTGGTTTTTTTTTTTAATTTCACCTCTATCTGCTCATTAAATTCGGACTGTATTGCTTTTTTTTGAAGACTATTTTTGAATACATTTTATCTGCAACTGAGAATTATTAAACAATGGGGCCAAGTTGGAGGCATTAAAAGAGATTTATTTATGTTTTGGATTTTGTTATGTTTGTGTTACACTCTGGGTCATCACAGGAGGCAGAGAACAGATGGGGACGGGGCCAGTCAGAAGTGGTATTTGCTAGTTCTCTGAACTACTCAAAATTTCCACTACTGGTTCTCCAGAACTAGTCAGAACCTGCTGAATACCACCTCTGGACAATTTGCCTCCAGAAGTTGTAGGTGCTGCAACACTGGAGGTTTTAAAGAACAGATTGGACGATCTTTCAACATTTGTCTGAAATGGTATAAAGAAGGGTTCTTCAAACTTGGCAAATTTAAGACTTGTGGACTTCAATTCCCAGAATTCCTCCTCCAGTCATGTTAGCTCAGGAATTCTGGGAGTTGAAGTCCACAAGTCTTAAACTTGCCAAGTTTGAAGGCCCTTGGTATAGAATTTAGAGGTTGATCTAGATTCTACAAGACCTCCAAAGTCTGTTCTTAATCAGAACTGGGAAAGAAGAAACACCCCATTGGTTTCAGGGGCACCTATGTCAACATCTAGTCTAATGTTTTCTCCAGAGAAGAATTCATTGAATTATCCCTGAAATAGGCCATCCAGTCCCTACTTCAAAACCTCAGGAGATGAAGCCATTCCTTACAGAAGCCAATATTTTGCTTAACAGCTTGTACAATCATTAAATTTCTCCTGCTCTGCAGCTTGAATCTCCTTTCTTTTAATTCATCCTATTTTCTCTTGATCTATTCTTGGATAACACTGTCTATTGCTTGCACAAGATACAGCCTTTTAGAAATTGGAAGACTGGCGTTTTGTCTCCACGCAGCTCTCTCTTTTCCAAGCTAAAAGCTGGTCTTTTTTTTGCAGAACCCAGAAGCTTGTTTCTTCCTTAACTGTCCATAGCTTACCCATAAATCCACTCTAGCGTCTCCATTTTCTTTTTTATACATGATGCCTGGAATAGCCACATTTACCACAATAATCCATTTGTGGTCTAACCAGTGCAGAATACTAAGGAATTATTTATTACCTGTCTTCTATGATGAGGACATAATGTTTCTGCTCCATAAGTCCAAAATTGCATTGACATTTTTAGCTATGCTTATATTCAGAAAGTTGGTCACTAATACTCCTTCCAAAAACGTTTGTTTGCTTCAAAATTTAACAGCAGCTTCTAAATATAGTTTTTACATCACCAGAGCTGTCATCCAGTTAATCATAAACCTACAAGCATAACTCAGAAATAACTCTCTTCATATTCAGTGGAGTTTACTCTTTGGCTCTGTGGGTAATGCAATCAAGCAGGCAGGCAGATGATATGAGAGAGAAGGGGGAGAGAGGGAGGGGCAGGTAATGATAGATAGATAGATAGATAGATAGATAGATAGATAGATAGATAGATAGATAGATAGATAGATAGATGTATATAAAAATAGAGACAGACAGACAGATGATGGATGGATGGATGGATGGATAGATGTGTATGTGTATGTAGGTGGGTGGGTGGATGGATGGATGGATACATAGATAGATAGACAGACAGACAGATATGATAGACAAATCAATAGATGATAGACAGAGAGAAAGACTATTCTGCTCAAACACTATCTAGATCAGGGGTGTCAAACCTGATTGCATTATGGTCCGTATCGTTTATTTATTTATTTGTTTGATTTGATTTGTCAATCGCTTACAAGATAATAGGTATAATATAAACATGAGTAAGAATACAGGAAATAGATACAAATAAATGGGGACAATAGGACAGGGACGGGAGGCACGATGGTGCACTTATGCACGCCCGTAACAGACTCTTAGGAATGGGGTGAGGTCAATAGAGGATAGTTTGAGGTTAAAGGAGTGGGATGTTAGAGGATGTAACAATAGAATCAGGTAGTGAGTTCCAAATATTGACCACTCTGTTGCTGAAGTCATACTTCCTGCAATCAAGTTTGGAGAGGTTAACATTGAGTTTGTATCTGTTGTGTGCTATTGTCTTGTCTTGTCTTGTATTCTATTACAATGTTTTTTTTTGTGGAACGAGGATAGGTGTGGCCTGTGTGGTCCATATCTGGGCCCATGGGCTGCCAGTTTGAAGGATGATCTAGATAATTCTGTAAGGAAGGATGCATTTCTTCTTCTATTTATGCTGATAAAATCATAGCTATTAAGTTTCAATTTGCAGTCTCTCTTATACATTTAAAACTTCTGATGGTACACAGTGCTAACATTCATTTTCTGAAAGATCCTTTGTATATATTATAGTCAGAGGTGGGCTGCTGCAGGTTCAGACCGGTTCACATGAACCCCTTGTTCCAATTCTGTGTGGTTCGGAAAACCGGCTGATCGGACCACCAGCTGGTCTAGCCCCTGCCTGTTTTTCGGGCTGTTTTCAGCCGTTTGGGGGCAAAAATGGCCATTTTTTAGCTGTTTTCAGGCCATTTTGGGGGTGTTTTCAAGCCATTTTGGGGGTGTTTTCAGGCCATTTTTTCAGGCCAAAAATGTCCTGAAAAATGTCCTGAAAACCAGCCTGAAAATGGTCCCAAAATAGGCCAAAAATGGGTGGGGCCAGCCAGTGATGGGATTAGCCCCAACCAACTGAATCCTACCTCTTCCAGTGGCTGGGAGGCGGGGCTGGGTGTGATGAGTGATGCCACCCACCCAGTCACATGACCAACCAGCCACACCTACCCAGCCAGAGAACTGATTGTTAAAATATTTGCCGCACATCAGTGATTATACTTGGTCAACTTTTGTGGCTGAATATATAGTAGCCTTATACAAGAGGTTGCAGGATGATTTGCGGGGGAGAGTATATGATTTTATTTTTTATTTTTTTAGGAGTAAAAATGGATGCCTCCTTTCACACCTGAAATGATTGTCAGAATTTGCTTAAAAGCTGCTGTTTGGGGAGGTTCTTAAGGAGGCGTATGCTATCTTGGGCCTGCTGTAAAATTATATGTATTCCACTGATAGTTTAAGTCTGTTCTTTTGTTAAGATGCTTACTGACATATCAAAAAGGCCTTTATGGTTTTGTTTAATGCGATACGTTTCTGAAAATCTTGCTCCTTAAAATGGCTTTGCACTTTGCAGAGACAGTTGGGCTGGAAAGATGTTAGAGATAGTAACAGTCAATAAACTGCTACACCTTTAGCCTTCCCTTCCTTTCAAAGATACTTGCATTCTGCCCCCATATCTGTCATGTCAATGTTCCAGTTTTACAGCATTTCTCCTCATCCACGTGGCTTTGTTTGTTCCTTTTCAAACCCCATTTCTCTTTGAGAGTGTCAAAAACCTGCTTTTAAGAAGTCAGAATGTTGAAATTTATATAATTTCAAAAGTCAGAATGTTGGCATTCTTTATAAAAGGGTCCCAAAGAATGCAAGATACAGGGATTGACGTATTCTTTTCTCCCTGAATCAGTTGGAGAGACTTTGACTGCAGCTGATCGTCTTGCAATAGGTAGAAAGTCCTAGACTAGCTGCAGTTAAGACCTGGGATAATATCTCTTCAAAACTTCCTTCCTTCCTTCCTTCCTTCCTTCCTTCCTTCCTTCCTTCCTTCCTTCCTTCCTTCCTTCCTTCCTTCTTCTCTTCCTGTTCCTTCCTCTCCTCTCCTCCTGTTCCTTCCCCTCCCTCCCTCCCTCCTTCCATCCCTCCATCTCTTCCTTCCTTCCTCTCCTTCTGTTCCTTCCTCTCCTTCTGTTCCTTCCTCTCCTCTTCTCCTGTTCCTTCCCCTTCCTTCCTCCCTCCCTCCCTCCCTTCCTCTCCTTCTGTTCCTTCCTTTCCTTTCCTTTCCTTTCCTCTCCTCTCCTCCCCTCCCCTCTCCTTCTGTTCCTTCCTCTCCTCTTCTCCTGTTCCTTCCTTCCTTCCTTCCTTCCACCCTCCCTCCCTTCCTCTCCTTCTGTTCCTTCCTTTCCTTTCCGTTCCTCTCCTCTCCTCCCTTCCCCTCTCCTACTGTTCCTTCTTTCCTTCCTCCCTCTCTCCCTCTCTCCTCCTCTTCTTCAATTTACCCCCTCAAAATCAGGTGGCAAAAAGTGCTTTGTGATTTTATTCACCATTGTAATTATACGATCAACCCAATTAACATTGAAGAAGCAGGATAGGAAGCAAACAGTACAGGTAGTTCTAGATTTACAATCACAGTTGAGCCCCAAATTTCTGTTGATAAATGGGTGTGTTGTTAAGTGAGTTTTGCAACCTTTCTCCCACAGTTGTCAAATGAATCACTGCAGATTTTTATGGTAGAATGCTTGTTAAGTGAATCTGCCTTCCTTACTGAACTTAACTTGTCAGACGGTCACAAAAGTTGATCACGTGACCCCAGGATATGGCATCTGTCATAAATACATGCCATTTGCCAAGGGTCCAGATTTTGATCATGTGACCATGCTGCAATGGTTGTAAGTGTGCAAAAAATGGTCATAATAACTTATTTTTTTCAGTGTCATTGGAACGGTTGAAAGTTGAGGACTACCTGTATTAAATTGAACTTGAGTGTTGAAGAAGATTCTTGAGAATACCATGGACAGCCAAGAGAACTAGCAAGAGGATTTTCAAACAGATAAAGTCAGAGTTCTCACTTGAGGGACAAAATGATCAGATTCAAATTATCCTATGTCACTCACTTTAGGGAAACCACTAGCTCTCTAATGCTGGGAAAGGTGGAAAGAAATGAAGATGATGAGTTCAGTTATTATTATTTATTATTATATCTTAAATTAGTTGCAGTGATGACAGGTGCACCACTGAAAATTTTGAGTCGTAGTCTTTATCTAAAGGCCATGGATTATAATGGAAGAATGTATCAGTAGACTGCATATATTTCTGTAGGAAGGTTATTATCATCCATGGAAACATCTCTCAGGCAATGTATGGTCTCTTGGCTAAGGATCAGAGATGACCATCACTCCCTTAAGTCGGTCACAACTGAACAGGGGAGACCTTTAAACCATTTATTAGTTGTGCTAGACAACACAAAACTAGATGTACATGCTCATCTCTTGACATTACGTCAACCTAAAGGCACAGAGATTAACAGAATAACAGAGTTGGAAGGGACCTTAAATGTCTTCTAGTCCAATCTTCTGCTCGGGCAGGAAATGCTGTATCATTTTAGACAGCGATGGGCTGCAACCAGTTTAACAACCAGTTCTGGGAGTGCACGTTTTGTGCGCTGATGTGTGCTTTGTGCACGCAAGTGCCTAATACGTGCTTTGCGCATGCGTGCAGCATACAATAAACACAAATTTGAACCTCTCCAGCTCGCCTTCCCTGGTAAGTAGAACAGCTGAGGTACAGTAATCCACTTTGCCGTGTGAATCAGCTGAGCTGCAAAAGAAGGAAATGTAAGACAGGATAGGGCAGGGATGGGTGGGCGAGACCAACTGATTGTTGTTCATACTGGTTCACTAGAACTGGTCTGAACTGGCAGGAGCCCACCACTGATTTCAGACAAATGACTGTCCAATCACTTCTTAAAAACTTCAACTTGTGGAGGCAAGTCGTTCCATTGATTAATTGTTTTAATGGTGAGGAAATTTTTCCTTAGTTCTAGGTTGGTTCCATCCTTGATGAGTTTCCATTCATTATTTCTTGTCCTGCCCTCAAGTGTTGGAGTTGTTGGAGAAGTTGGAGAGATTTGTGGCTTCCAGAAAAAAAAATCCATGTTTAAAAGTAGGGAACACAACTAGATTGCTATCTCACCAAACCTGAGAAGAGGTTTATAAGATTGATCATGTTTGATCAAGATTTTACATTCTTTTCCAAGAAATAAACCAATCCAGAAGAATCCCCAAATACAGCTCGTCCACCTGGAACCCACACTGTATATCAGACATTAACACAATTGAGGGGGTTCAGAGGTATTTCTTGAGAAAAGTACTCCACTCCTCCACCCACAATAAAATTCCCTATGTCTCCAGGCTCGAAATTTTGGACCTGAACAATCTGGAACTGCGCTGCCTGTGGTCTGATCTAAGCATAGTACACAAAATTGTCTGTTACAACGTCTGACCTGTCAATGACTTCTTCAGCTTCCACCACAATAATACATGGGCAAACAACCGATACAAACTCAAGGTAAACTGCTAGAAACTCGATTGCAGAAAATACGACTTCAGCAACAGAGAGATCAATGCCTGGAACGCCCTACCCGACTCCGTTGTTACAGCCTCAACCCCTCATAGCTTCAACCTCAAAATGTCTACCATGGACCTCATCCCATTCCTAAGAGGTCCTTAAAGGGGGCGTGCATAAGTACACCAGTGTGCCTACCTTCTCTGTCTTACTGTCCCCATTTATTTGTATTCACTTCCTTTGTTCTTGTTTATATTCATACTTATAGTTGTCATCTTGTACATGTTTGACAAACTAACAAACAAACAAACAAATAAATAAATAAGATTGCCAATAATAGCGGAAGAGAGAGAAGTGGCTGTTGACACCTTCACGCCCGCCTTATTCTCCACTCTGCTAAATCTGTCATCGGAGGCATTTGCCTCTTCCTGCTTCATGGTAGATCTGAACTGGCCATATCTGAATATTAATAGAAATGGATGTATATCCTTAAAAAGTTATTTTGAAGAAACCATTGCCTTTAGTGTTACAACACCCGCTTTATCTTTCCTGGGAAAATGATTCTGCGGCATTTAATGTGGGTGGATTAATTCTCAGCCGCCCAGGTACAAAAGTTTTTCCATCTGATCATGCGCTTCAAGCTACTTTAATATGTATTTTTAGATGTGTGCAAAAGGTGGTTTGTGAAAAGCCTGCATGAATTAGGGCTGTTGCTTTCTCTTTGGGGGGGCTCAAGGATTACTGCTGCTTGCAAATTGAGACTCTCAGATCTGGCTTGCTGTTAAGGTTTGTTGGTAGCTTTTCTGGGGGTGTGGAAACAGGATGTGCAGGTTGTTAAAGTGATTGACCTTCTGCCTGCGATTCAGAGAAAGATATGAAGCCTATCTAGGGTTCCCCATATTGCACAACATGGACGAATGGGTTGAGATCTGTAGAAAGAAGTGATGAAGACAGTAAACATCATGAAATGAGGGGTATCATTCTCCCTCACTGAAAGCCAGCCAGGACTTCATAGATCTTCTAAAGAAAAACGGAGTAGAGGTCATATATTTATATAGTGGCAGGGCACATGTTGCAGGAGGAACAGCATACACCGAATGGCACAACCAGGTATAGCTGCCACTGTGTACAGGAACTTCACCACAGTGTGTCCCAAAGTTGCTTTTTCAAGGGGCAACTGGACTTTCTGGTTTTTCTTTGAAGACATTTCACTTCTTCTCTAAGAAGCTTCTTCAGCTCTGACTGGATGGGGGGTTGAAAAAGCACCTTTGGGACAACCATGACCTGGATGAGTGAGAATCTCCGTAGACATTCACCACAATGTACAACAAGAGATCAAACATAATAAAATAAAAACAAAACGTTAAATTAAAATTTAAAAAATGTTAGAGGAAAAAATTCCAATTGCATATTTGGGATACTGATTTCTATTAATATCACTTCACTGGTATCTGAGGATGTATGGAGAGAGGAAAATGATAAAAATAGAAATGGCAGTTATGTATACTATGGAAATATCCCATGGCTGCCAACTCTCATGCAATCAGCGTGAGACTCACGCAATTCAACCAATTTTGACTGTCTCACTCTGATAAACGAAATCTCACGCTAAACCCCCAAAATGGAATGTACAAAAATAAATATATCTCTACATTCTCTGATATTCCGAATATCGATATGCCCAAGCCCAAAGTTTCGAGAAGTGAAGCCTCCGATCCTGGGCGGCTTCAGAGGGCGAACAGAGCATGTGCGAGAGGACATTGCCCACATTGATTTCTGTACTGGGGTGAGGAGAAAATTCCACGCTGCAGGAAGCGGTTGCTCCTTTCCGCTCTAGGATGTCACAACTCTCTGGGCTTAACCCTTGCGCTGCACTCTGCTCTGGCAGGCGGAGATGAGAGAGACGAACTCTCTATCCCCCATGAAGTACGACTACAGGGCATCCCTGGGCCTTTCTCGAGAGCTGAGCTCCCATCATCCCCTCCCCGCACCCATCTGGTCTCAAGGCCGCTGGGATTGGGGCGCAAAGGCGAGTCCCTCTCCGGCCTCCCTCTCGCAAGGGGAGCTGCCTTGGCTGGCCTCTTGCGCGCCTCGGCTTCTCTCGCTCCCCAGCCTGATGGGAAGTCCCTGGAGAGGGAGGGGGAAGAGGGGGGGAGGGCTCCTTCCCGGGTACATTGTGTCCCTCCCCCCGCCCTTTGCACCTAGATATGCGCCCCCCCCCAGCCTCCCCTGGGTCCAAGAGGCTGCAAGAGGGTCTGGCAGGGAGGAGCCTCTCCAGGAAGGGGGTCCCGCCAGAGGGCAGGCTGGAGCGGGGCGGGGGGGCTCGCAAGGAGGGGGGGTTCCTGCCCCCTCTGAGCCCCAATCGCAGCCGGTGCAGGAGTTTCTCTCTTTTTAGGCTTCTTTCCCCACTTGATGCCAGGAACGTTTGGATGCTCTTTGGGAGCCCCTGGGAAGGAATCTCGCCTTGAGAGGTCTCCCCACAAATGCCAAGCAAAGGGGGGGGAGTGGCCACTGTCCTCTCCTCTCCTCCCCCAGACAATCCAGGACTTCCCTGCAGGGGAGCAGCTGATGGCAGCATTGCTGGGGGTCCCATGCACAGACTGGGAGGGGGGCATTTGGGGAGTGAAGGACACCAGCCTCCCCCCCCCCCATTCTGTGTGTGTGTGTGTGTGTGTCCATCTGCCTGCCTGGCCCTTTCCGACCCTTCAGCTGGACTGTGAGGCTGGTGGGTCCAAGACTCAGCCTGGATCCCCCTCCCCTCCGCAGGTGGGAGGCCCAGAGGGTGGGAGAGGGCTGGGAAGGGCCGTTTCTGCCCAGCTCCAAGGCTGGGAACCCTGGCAAGGCCCCCTCCACCCCCGGGGCCATGTGAGGGAGGCTTCTGTGGCCCTGAAGAGGCAGCCTGGAGGGGCCGGATCCCAGGCACTTGGGACGCCCCTCTCAGCCAGGGACCCTGGAGGAGGAGGAGAGCCAGAGCAGCCCAAAGGGACGGAGCAGATGGGCAGAGGCCCAAGAATGTGGACCCTTTCCGGCCAAGATGGTCAGTGAACTGCATTATTAATATCTTACAAATCCGGTTCAAGTACATTGGTGCTGCTTGCATGTATGTATGTATGTATATGTCCAAATCATGACTAAAGTATGCATCAGATTGCACCATTTAAAATGTAAAATTGTCAAAGCTCCCTACTGTGGAAGGGGGGACACCCCCCTTCCACACCATCCCCCCCTCCGTCGCTTTGCTCCCTCACAGTGTCTCACTCCGAACTATCACTCAAGGTTGGCAGCCCTGATATCCTATTTCTCCATGAGGCTTTTCCCACAATCTTTCCCTACTCTCTCTTTCCATCTCTTTCTCCCACTCATGCTCCCTCTGTCCCTCCCTCTCTCTCCTTCCCTCTCCCTCCCTCCTTTCCTCCCTCCCTCTCTTTCCCTCCCCCTCTGTCCCTCCCTCTCTCTCCTTCCCTCTCCCTCCCTCCATTTCTCCCCCTCTCTTTCCCTCTCCTTCCCTCTCCTTCCCTCTCTTTCTCCCCCTCTCTTTCCCTCTCCCTCTGTCCCTCCCTCTCTCTCCTTCCCTTTCCCTCCCTCTCTTTCTCCCCCTCTCTTTCCCTCTCCCTCTGTCCCTCCCTCTCCCTCCCTCCCTCTCTCTCCCTCCCTCTCCCTCCCTCTCTTTCTCCCCCTCTCTTTCCCTCTCCCTCTGTCCCTTCCTCTCTCTCCCTCCCTCTCCCTCCCTCTCTTTCTCCCCCTCTCTTTCCCTCTCCCTCTGTCCCTCCCTCTCTCTCCTTCCCTCTCCCTCCCTCTCTTTCTCCCTCTCTCTCTTACACACACACTCACACACACTGGAGCTGAAGGTCCTAATCATTTGATGGATTTGCAAATACTTCATTGACTTTTAATATACAAGTTGAACATTTAATTTACACTATTAATAACAGATTTATTAATCCTCTAAATCATACAATTACGTCAATTAAACTAGTTGCATCTTTGAGCACTTGGTTCAGTGATCTTGAATTAGACTCCCAGGACCTGAATTGGAAGTGAAAGGTGCTAAGTGCGCTGATTTTAGCGCATTCATTTGCCTCCCATCTGCTTCCTGTTTTGGAAACATTTTCAATATATGAAATGTATGGCATAAACTGATAATTTTGCAACATTATCAGATAATCTGCAGATTGCATCTAGAAGAGGACGAAAGAAAAAGAGAAGTGAGCCACTGTGAAGTCACTGTTAATTTGAAACCATCACTTAAACAGGGGGAGAAAAAAAGCCCCAGAAAATGCTTATTGTGAAATGAAAATAAAAAAATTGCAGGGTGGTGTGAATTCTATGCAAATCTACTCAGAGACAAGCCTTTAAATATTCAGTGTGCACAGACACAGTGATCTAGGTTACATTAAGTAGAATAATTATTAATGTTAAATTTAAATTTACTGACAAAAGAAATAAAGGCAGACTAGTATAGCTATTTCAAGCTGTTTAGCTCTCTTCAGCTGGCCATACCAGTCTGGGATTTGAACCGAGGCCACTTGCATATTAAGCAGAGGTATCAACCTCTAGGCCATGGTCTCTGCTTACTTTACTGGCTGTACCGGGAGGGAGATTTTTTTCCCCCACTAAGACTGCCTATCAGGACAACCTGGTCTATCCAAAGATGGGGTGGAACATAACTGCTTCCGCTTCCATCTTTCAACCCCAATCCAGGGGCCTTCACAGGCAGTCACCTCTGCAACCAACTATTTTGTGTTAAATTCAAATTTATCAGCAAAGAAATAAAGGGAGACTACCATAGCTATTTCAAACTCTTTAGCTCTGTTCAGTTAGATAATTATTATTAGCTAAAAATTATTAGACATAATATAATTGTCAACTTTGGAAGCCATATTTTACTCAGAAGCTTCCAATCTGCTACATCTTAGTGCCTGGGAATTTGGGAGGGGGAAATTTCATGAAGAGCTGGAAGATTAGACATAACAACATTCTTCTCATAAAGTCAAGGACAAGTTACCCTGCACCTGCAAAGGAGTGGTTGGAGGAATGTCTCCAGATGGGGCAATTGTTGATTCAGCCATGGGATGGTCTGGTGGATCCAAGGGATGGGTTTTGAATTTTCAATTGGGAAGGGAAAACATGGAACTCTCAGATTTGGGTTTTCCCAGATGTGCCAGTTTGATTTCCTTAATAAATTCTTACTTGGATGAACTTGGATTCTGAATGCTGAATGAAATGGGGAGTTGGAACACTGACCATATTATCTAATAATCATTTATATTATGCCAAATTCTGCCCTAGAAATTCTCATTCTTAAAATTCTTCTGAAAAAAAAAAATAGGATCTTCTGTTTCTCTACTTTATTCTCTGGTTGCTTGATAATTTTTTTTTAACGTCTCTTGACAATGTCTGTGAATCCAGTTGTTGGAGATAGTGCAGAGCGCAAACGCAGTGTTTTCATTTACATATCTTTCTATCATTCTAAGGCCTCCCTGGCATTTCTCTATCTGAAATAATCCATCCAAGATTTTATTTTACAAATAGTCCTCGAGTTATGACCACAACCGAGCCCAAAATTTATGCTGCTAAGCAAAACATTGATTAAGGGAGTTTGCCCCATGGTACAGCTTTTCTTGCCATGGTTGTTAAGTGAACCATTGCATTTGTTAAGTAAGTAATATGGTTGCTAAATTAACCTGGATTTCCCATTGACTTTGCTTGTCAGAAGGTAGCAAAAGCTGATCACATGACCTGCACGATACTACAACGGTCATAAATATGAACCAGAAATTCAAGCATCTGAATTTTGATTGCATGACCATAGATAGGTAGATAGATAGATAGATAGATAGATAGATAGATAGATAGATAGATAGATAGATAGATAGATATTAGATAGAGATGATAGATACAAGATAGAAGATAGATAGGAAAGATGATAGATAGATAGCAATGGATAGATAGATGATAGATAGATAGATAGATAGATAGATAGATAGATAGATAGATAGATAGATAGATAGATAGATAGCAATAAGAAAGAAAGAAAGAAAGAAAGAAAGAAAGAAAGAAAGAAAGAAAGAAAGAAAGAAAGAAAGATAGACATTAGATAGAGATGATAGATACAAGATAGAAGATAGATAGGAAAGATGATAGATAGATAGCAATGGATAGATAGATGATAGATAGATAGATAGATGATATAGATAGATAGATAGATAGATAGATAGATAGATAGATAGATAGATAGATAGATAGATAGAGATGATAGATACAAGATAGAAGATATATAGGAAAAAATAGCTGCCAAAGGTGACCACATAATCTCAGGACCTTGCAAGCATCATAAATATGAGTCAGTTGCCAAGTACCCAAATTTTAATCATGTGACTATGGAGATGCTACAATGATCATTAAGTGTTAAAAATGGTCATGATTCCCCTTTTCCTCTGCCATTATAACTTTGAATGGCTGTAAACCGAGGGCTACTTATATCACGATTAGACCCCCATATCAGTTGGCAGGTCCAGGTTTTCACGTTCTTCTGAAAGGACAGAAAGTGGGGTATGAATGTTTGATAGGGGTCCCTTCTTGAATTCCACCAGTCAAAATTGCTTAACCAATGGGATCTGCAACATACCCTCCCTGTATGACTGGGTGGGATGAGTTAATTTAATTGGGACAAGACAGTTACTCAGATCATCTGATTCCAGGCCATGAATTATGATGGCATCAAGATTTTATATGCATTTCAACCTCTGACGTTTAGTTACACATCACTCCAAACATCCGTTGCATCCAAGCAATGGTGGTATTTAAGTAATTCAGCAACCAGTTCTCCCAAGGTCAGGTTGGCTGTTCATGGGAGGCATGGCCCATGAGCGTCTCAGATTGGCCAACCTTACCCTGGATGAACCAGTTGTTAAATTACATCCCCCCCCCCCGCCACACTATCAAAGTGGATCCTGGGTGCTGTGCTGCATTGGAGAAACGGGCAATGAAACAGCCAGCAGGAATGGAAGAGAAAGAGTAAGGAGGAGAAAGAAGAAAAGCAGTCTTCTTCCCTCACTCCAGCTGCTCCATAGCCCGTTTCTTAATTGCAGTGCAGCACCCAGGATCCACTTTGATAGCTGGGGGGGAGGGGGGGGAGTTGTTTAACAACCAGTTTGCTTGAACTGGTGCGAATTGGCTGAATCCCACCACTTCTCAGTCATAACCTAAATACTGAAGTGATCAGCTTTCAGAATAATTGAATAAGCAAAGGATAGAAGAATAAACAAAGACTAACCACCCCAAGCATACTGTGAAAATGCCATTGCTGAGTTAGTAATTAGACCAAATAATCTTTTTTGCAATTTTTTTTTGATGCACCCATGAATTATTAACATTAGAAACTGCAAAAGCAATTTAGATAATTTCATTCTTGTTGTTGAAGAATGGGCTTGACATTTTAACAATGTCAACAAACGCAATCAAGTAAAATTGTGGCATCCTCAGTGCTCTCTGCTTTATTACACAACTAGGTAACATCATCAGTGCCCTGATGACATTACCTAGGTGGATCATGAAATGTCTGCCAATGAGCAACTCGGCTCAGAGAGCACCAGGGACTCCATAGTTTAACCTTACTTGCATGTATTCTTTTTTATTGGAATCAGTAAAAAGGTACCAAAAATAAAATAAATCATATATTGACAGTCAGAAATGTGGTGGCCCAGTGGAGAAGATCCTCACCTCCCACTCAGAAAGTTGAGAGTTTGATCCTAGGTAGTGGCAAATGTTTCTCTCTTAGGGTGCACAGAAAAAACATATCCTGTGAACTCTGTGTAAGTATCAGAAAGGGCATCCGACCAGTAAATGCTCTGCTCCATCCATCCATCTCAACTATACTCCAAATCAGGGACTTGCGGGGGTCATAAAAAGGAAAAAAAAATACATTGCTTGCATTGAAACAGCATTCCTGATATTATTCTCAAATCAATGTTTACTTTGGAATTGTAATGGAATATTGTAAAATGAACACTGAAATTTTTGCAAAGAGTATGTGCCAATTCTACAAAATTACATACAGTACACAGATGAAGAGATAAGCAGATACTCAGGGTTGTTTTGTTTTGCTCTAACTTGTGTGCACCAAAAAAGCACAACAAAGAATTTTCTTACTGCGCTAACTCAGAAAGCTCAAACGACCCAAGGAATTGCTGATCTAGTTCTACAGAGGAATGAATGAGTCTGTCATCTGCACCTCTATAACTATCTAGTTTGGTTTTGCAACCCAAACAGACTTCAGAGGATAATTAGGACTGCAGAAAAAACAATTAATACCAACCTGCCTTCAATCGAGGACTTGTATACTGCACAAGTCAAAAATAGGGCTGTGAAAATATTTACAGACCCCTCACATCCCAGACATAAATTGTTTCAACTCCTACCTTCAAAACAATGCTACAGAACACTGCACACCAGAACAATTAGACACAAGGACATTTTTTCCTGAACGCAATCACTCTGCTAAACAAATAATTCCCTCAACACTGTCCAACTATTACAAAGTACCTTATGATTCTTGACTTTTGATGAATGTATCTTTTCTTTTATGTACATTGAGAGCATTTGCACCAAGGCAAATTCTTTGTATGTCCAATCACACTTGGCCAATAAAGAATTCTACTCTACTCTTCTCTACTCTACTCTTCTCTACTCTACTCTACTCTACTCTACTCTACTCTACTCTACTCTACTCTACTCTACTCTACTCTACTGTACTCTATTCTAAGAACGTATTGCTTTAGCCACAGAGATTATTTATGAACAAATGATCACCCATCCATCTCATTTTTTCCCTCAGTAAATATAATGTTCAGAGATCTAGAGCAAGGCGACTAGTTTTCCTGGAGATTTCTTTATGGTACAATATTTCTCATACTGGAAATAAGAGCCTGTAAAAGACTCCCCCACCACCACTCCCTCCAATAGCAGGTTTCAGAATTTGCTAATTTTTATGTTTCCAGATATTCATCAGATTATTTCTGGCACCTTTTTGTCACATCCTGTATGCTAGTCACACAAAATGATACATTAAGGGAATCCAGCAGAACAACACTAAACAGCTACCGATATATATCCAGATATGTACAGATATTGGCAAGGGATGTGACATTCTGCTTCTAATCATGGATGCTATTTGTTAGTCCTCTGATATACAAGCTTTACAGAAAATGCATTTGCATCATATTGGCTCCTTTATTTCACAAATGAATTCAGAGAAAGATAATTTTGTGGCCTTCTGAGATTAGGGCAGGACATTTGTCTGTCCGTCCATCCATCCATCCATCCATCCATCCATCCATCCATCCATCCATCCATCCATCCATCCATCTATCTATCTATCTATCTATCTATCTATCTATCTATCTATCTATCTATCTATCTATCTATATATCTATCTATCTATCTATCTATCTACCTACCTACCTACCTACCTACCTATCTATCTGTGGCATTTATATTGCTGCCTATTTGCACATGGCAACTCAAAGTGGTTTAAGAATATAAAATCCCACATAAAAACAATAAAACTAATAAAAGAAGTCATATAATAAATTAATATACTAAAAGCACTCCCTGTCCCAGTGACAGCACCTCACATGAGCCATTTGATGGGCTCCATCCTGCCTCCATCCCAGCCTGTTCCCCAGGCTCCCTGGCAGAATCAGGTCTTCAGAGCCTTCTGGAAGAGTGCTAGAGGGGGATCATTCTATTCTGAGGAATTCTGGGAATTGAAGTACACAAGTTGTCAATTTTGATAACTTCTGCCCTAGGGGATGGGACACACAACATTCCCTGCCTCCCCGCTCTGGTGGGCCGGGTAGATGTAATCTGCAAGAGACAATCCATCAGATAACCTAGTCTCAAGTCATGAAGGCCTTTAAAGGTGCTACGTAACACCTGTTATGGGATGAAGTCAATTCCTATTCTTCATTGTCCTCTGTGTAAGTAATGTCTCATGAATTGTGTAATTCATTGTGTTTCTTAAGGACTGGACCAGACAGCCAAAACTAACACAAATAGATGAAAACACTGGTAAAATATCTTTAACCCCACAAAACATCTACTTAAGGTCTTGGGTCGTTAACAATGTTCAATATTTAAGTCAACTTTTCTCATCTACCATGAATAAGGTATGCGATTGGGTTTGTCATGGGATTCTGAGAAGAAATACATATATCAGAAATCATTCTGTATCCATGGGTGTTTGGTTAATGAAGAAGGCATTATTATTCAGTCCTTCCACATCGATTGTAATAATTTCTCAACTGGTCTGAACACTCCAAGAAGCCAAGCAGAAGGACGGGAAAGATAACTCAAAGACTGAAATGAAGACCTTCTGCATCAGAAGCAGGAGTTAGATGACTATAGTGTAGGGCTGTCCACATTTTAGAAGGTTGCTTCACCAATGTTGCTTTGATGCTTCAAAGCAACATGCCCCTGATTTGTAAAATACAGCTCATCAGTTTGGAACCCACATTACGTATCTGATATTAACGCAGTTGAGAAAGTCCAGAAATATTTCACAAGAAGAGTTCTCCACTCCTCTACTTGTTGCAGAATACCTTATGCCAACAGACTCAAAATTCTAGACCTAGAAAACCTAGCACTATGCCGTCTTTGGTATGATCTAAGTATAGTACATAAAATCATACATTGCAATGTCCTACCAGTCAATGAATACTTCAGCTTCAACCATAACAACACAAGAGCACACAATAGATACAAACTCAAGGTTAATCGCACCAAACTTGATTGCAGGAAATACGACTTCAGCAACAGAGTGGTCAATGTCAGGAATACTCTACCTGACTCTGTGGTTTTTTCCCCCAAACCCCAGAAACTTTAACCTTAGACTGTCTACTGTTGACCTCAACCCTTTCCTAAGAGGTCTGTAGGGGGCGTGCATAAGCACACCAATGTGCCTACCATCCCTGTCCTATTGTTTCTTGTATATATCTTTTTATTTTTCTTATATGTATCCATATATTCATAACTATGTTTTTACTTATACTTATTATCTTGTAAGCAATTGACAAAATAAAAACAAATAAATAAATAAAAAATGCAACTGTTGTACTGCTTTGCTTCATGATACCTGAATGCCTCCTTTGACATTTCCCAATGTCAAACCAGGTTTTATGGAAGTCTCTTCCAATAGTTCAATGAGGTCCAGATAAGCATGTATGCCCAATGCATTCACAGAAACCTCTTATGGTTTCTAGAAATACCAGAGAAGGTTCTCAAACCCATGAGAATCATTTTGACCAAGAGTTTCCAAACTTGGTGACTCTAAGAGTTATGGGCTTCAACTCCCAGAATTCCAGGAGTTGAAATCCACAAATCTTAAAGTTTGTCAAGGTTGGTGACCTCTGATCTTGGGCAAAGCAAATTGCATAACTTCTCTGATATATAATGACTTACCAAGATGAAACATGGATACCTTGAACAAGCCTACAAAAGGTGTGATTCTTCTCATAAACTTTGTGTGGGCAAGAAAAAACTGGCCTTGACAGCACAGTTTTCTAATCCGTTGAAGGATCTATCATTGTTTTCCCCATCCTGCTTTTATGCTATTAAGTTTCTCTGATTTGCTCTTTTGTAAATTCCTGCTAATAAGGCCTCCGCTGCTCCTGTCTAGAGAAACCTGAGCGTTTTCCTTCATCCTTTCCAAACATCTGTAGCCTCTGAGAACTGCAGCCATGAAATCCTAGATGCACACTTCCTATTTCCTAAGTTGATTTTCTGTGTGCAAAATACATTAAGGGGGCTGTGAGCCTTGTGCCTTTGATACTGTAGGTTTGAAACAAAAGGATTTCCTCCCCTGGAAGCATTCCAAGTCTGTCCAGACAATCATATTATGTTTTCCTTGGATACCTCTTGTTTAAAACTGCCCGCAAAACTGAACAATCGTGAGTGGTGCTTCAAATGTTTCTAGATCCCGTTTTCAACTTCGATGTTTAAAATTCTGCTTGAAGTGGAAAATAACATAAGTAACATTGGCAAAAGGAAATGTGCATGCATTGCAATTTACATTTTGTGTTTTCTGGCTATACCAGAATAACATTTGAGTTGTTTTATGATGTGAAGGAATGACTCCTTGGGATGTTACTGGACGTCGATGCATGAGGAAGGAATGAGATATTCACAAATGTTGAGACAGATTGATTGGGCTGACCATGTTCCAACTAATTTCTGGATTACAATTTATTAGTTCTAATATATTCGTTTGAAAAAAAAAGACAATGGAATAAATGTTTGGCCTGCAGACCAAAATATTAATCATTAAGCAATAAAGAAACCCATTAAGCCTGGAATAGTATTCACTGACCAATCATGGTAAAACATTTACACTGTCTATATCTGTGGTCTGAAAAATACAAATGTAAAACAAATAGAGACGTGTAGAACCATGTACCCTAGAGGCAACAGTAGACAGCCTATTTTTTGAGAGATAAACCATCTTTACATATTATTCTAAATATCCAATTAGAGCCAGTTTGGTGTACTAGTGAAGGCAACAGGCTAAAAACCAGGAGACTGGGAGTCCCATTTTAGGCATGAAAACCAGGTGAGTGACTTTGGACCAATTACCAGGAGACTGTGAGTACTAATCCCTGACTTAGTCATAAAGGTCAACTAGGTGACTTTGGGTCAATTGCCAGGAGACTGTGACTTCTAGTTCTACTGTAGGCATGAAAGCCAGCTGGGTAACTTTGAATCAATCACCAGGAAATTGTGAGTACTAATCCCATTTTAGGCATGAAAGCCGGCTTGGTACCTTTGTGCCAATCACTGGGAGAATGTGACTTCTAGTCCTACATTAGGTATAAAAACCAACTGGGTGATTTTGGTCTCTCTCTCTCAGCCCAACACACTTCATAAGGTGGTTGTGGGAAAAATAGGAGGAGGAAAGGTTATTCCAGAAATTTGCTACCTTGAGTTTCCTGGAATGTAATAAAGATAGCATAAAGATCAAATAAATTATAAATACAGATGAAAATAGCGGCCAGCCAAAATATAAAATAATATGTTAACCTTATTCTTTTATATAGTTATGCTGTCTTCTTGGTATAATATTCCAATGAATTTCTTCGCTATGAATGTAAAATGTTGTTAATGGTTAAATGTAACAATCAGGAAAATTGCAAATTCTGTCAAGCAGCAGAGAAGAAACTTTCTCCCCCCCCCTCCCGAAATAGACTAATTGCCAGATGGAATAATGTGGAGTTGTGCAAAAATTTTAATTCAGACATTTTGAGCAACTCACCCCTTCAAATGGGATCTTTGAACTGAATCACCAATGATTGTGACAAACTGAATTGGATGCTTTCGCATCCGATCAGTGCTTTAATGAGGATTGCACCTATGTACTATATTCATCAGATGGAAGGAATGGTTAGAATCAGATTGACCTAGTTCAATATTCAACCTAATATAATTCCACCTAATTTGAAAACCTGGTACAATTTGGGAGGCTTTTAGAAGCTCCATGAGAATTTTCATGGACTCCCTGAAGCTGTTCCAAGTCAACCTGAGACTTTCAAAGGCTCTAGAAGGCTAGGGTAGCTTTTGAAAGCACCTCAGAAAGTTTCTTCTGAGTTTTAGGAACTTTCCAACATTGTGCTGGCCTTCCAGAGCCTTTGCAAATTCCATGTGACATGGAAAGACTTTGGATGCTCCATGCAAAGTCTTGCAGAGCTTCCAAAGGCTTCCGTAGTCCACATGAATGGGCTCCAGGAAAGAAGATCTGATACCTTGAATAAGCCACACTGGTTTCTCCACATCATGAAGGGAAAAAAATGCTTGAAGGAAAGCAGAACATTCTCATGATGGAAGATCAAAGAGGGGTCCCTGAGCTGAAGAGGAAGTTTAATTTTTAGCTTTCAAAAGCACAGCACCGAGATAAGCTCCTGAAAAGATGGTCTATAAAACATTGTCCCTAGGGGGCCAGATTTATAGGAAAAAGGTGTGTGTACATACCAAGGAGATGCATGGTTTGTGGAAGATGTGTGTGCAGGTGTGCATTTGTGTTATTTGAATGGTCTGTCAGTTCACTGGAAGTTTGTTTTAGTATTTGTTTAAGTAAGTTAATTCTTCCCTATATCACCTTTGGGCTTGGGTTATTGAATATGATTTTTTTGAATGTTCATGGAATTAAGTCTTTTTGAGATTTCCTTTCCTTAATCCTCTCTGGCCTGGCTGCATTGCTTCTAGAGACGACTAGTTTTGCAACATGCTATTTGTTTTTGAATGGCTTTCGTAACAGTCCTTCCCAATGTTACCGGAAGGTCAAATCTGGACATTTTATGAATAAGGACTTTCTAATGGGGGTAAAAGGAACAAAAGGGGAAATTAATCTGACATTCAGAAGTGCTGGCAGTGGGAGCAATCACATTATTCCTCATGGCTCACACACCTTGGAGAACAACATGAGGTGGTATTTATGAGGATCAATTCTAGGATTGACATGAAGGTCTGGAATGGTGGTAGTGTCAACCCTGAAGCTGACCTCGCTGAGGCCATTTTGAGGCTTCAATGTTGCCACATATGCACCAAGACAAATTCCTTGTGTGTCTAATTGCACTTGGCCAATAAAGAATTCATTCATTCATTCATTCACACTGGAGCTGATGGATAGGGAGGTGGAGAATAGTGATAGTTGGGGTTTTGTAGCCAAAACAAAATACTTTCTCCTGAGAACCAAGGACATTCTCACAGGTGGCCAGAGAGAGGAGGAGTGATATTACCAGGCAACTGGATGGCACCTTGATTGGACCATGTGACTGATTGTTTGGGAAAGGGGAAAAACTTTTACTTTTAATTAGATGAAAACCTCGGGAACCTTCAGAGTCTGTTTGCATCAGCCTGTGCCAATATGATATGTCTAATAAAACTATTCTTTGAGGAACCTACCTGCCTTGGAGTTCTGTTTGCTATGGGCGCATTATTTGGAACCCTGACAGACAGCTGACTGATACTGCTGAAGGCCTCTGAATGCCTGTACTATACTTCAAGTCCAGGCCTGGTTCTGCTGCCAGATTAAGATGGGGTGGCTGTGTCTTTCCAATGCATTGTACAGCTGGTACATAGTCAATATCTGGTCCCCCCAAAGCCTTCCAGACCCTATATCCCTTCACACTCTGCTTAAGGTCCCATGCCAGTGGTGCTATTCAGCCAGTTCTGACAGGTTCTGGAGAACTGGTAGTAGAAATTTTGAGTAGCTCGGAGAAGCGGAAAATAGCACCTCTGATTGGCTCCACTCCGAACTATTCTCTTCTCCCAAGGCCCATCTGATCAGCTGGGTCTTCTTTGGTTGCCCTGCACAGGAGAACAGAGCTGGAAAGCAGGTTAGTGGAGCGGGGAGGGAATGGAGATTTTGCAGTATCCTTCCCCTGGAGTAGGGTGGAAATGGGGATTTTACACTATCCTTCCCCTGCCACCCCCACCAAGCCATGCCCATAGAACTGGTATTAAAAAAAAAAAAAAGAATTCTACCACTGGCCTATGTAACTGCTTAATAACCCCAACTGGAAGTGCTGTGATTGTGATTATTGAGCGAAGGGTTCTTATGCATGCCTTGACATGGGACAACCACATCTTATGACCCAAATACCAATCCTAAATGCAGTTGTGAATTGAGAACCATGTGTAATCTTAATTTGAATCCCTTCTCCCCAGGGCTGCAATGTTAGCCTCAGATTTTGCCCCAAAGTAGAAAAGAAAAGAAATGAATTTAGTTAACTAGCATTGCTTTGAAATCCATCAAGTCCAAGTATCAAGGCTGGTTCTTCCACCCACTGCATATTTATTCTTAAAAAGTCCCCCCCAAATGCCATTCCAAAAGGAAAATTTGAAACTTTTTATCGACCTAGACTGGAATTTGAGCATATTCTGTCTAGGTCAGCCTGTTGACAAGCAATAATGGGGATATTTCATTTTTGTTTTTGTTAGCTACTGCCAGAAAAGCTAAATTCTAAGCCAAATTGCAACCAGAACTGTAGTTAGTTTGCTGTTTGAAGACACGACGTCTAGATCACTGGCTGACAGTCTCTTTTGTGTGGTTCCCTAGAGTTCTCTGAAACCTTTCCATTAAATTTTGTTAGAACGTTGATTTATTAACCTTTGGACAGGGTTATTACTCCTTGAAAAGAACTAACCTGTCTCCCCAATAAAGCTTTGAAAATATGACTCTGCCTTCCTTTAGAGAAGGACCACTATGGAAAAGTGGCTTGATAGCTTCTTTTCTATTTTCACATTCATGATCCCAACTCTAAGAAAACAGCCATTGTTTCTGTTGTTATGCTTATGATTGTGGTGAACAGAGTCAAATGGAGGAGTATTTTTGTAATAGTGTGAAGAAAACGAGGATTTAAACTGGTCTTTGCCAATTTGGCATTTCTCAACTTGAAGCTTTCAGGATGTGAATGGATTACAATTTCCAGACGGTTCATGTCATGAAGATCAGAATTTCCAGGGATTGTACTCCCAACATAACTAGAAAAATACTAGTTTTAGGAAAGGTGGCTTAGGTAGCATTGTTCCAATATCTAATGGGCTGCTAGAATCTATTCTCCAAAGCACCTGAAGGTAAAACAAGAAGCAATGAATGAAAACTATTCAAGGAGAGAACCAATCTAGAACTAAGAAGAAGAATTTCTTGGCCATGAATAGCAAGAGCACTTAGACTTATATACCACTTTGTAGTGCTTTACAGACCCTTCTAAGCAGTTTTACAGAGTCAGCCTATTGCTCCCAACAATCTGGGTCCTCATTTTACTCACCTCAGAAGGATGGAAGGCTGAGTCAGCCTTGAGCCCGGTGAGATTTGAACTACCAAATTGCAGGCAGCCCACAATCAGCAGAAGTCACCTGCAGTGCTGCACTCTAACCACAGTGCCACCATGGCTCATAGCAATTAATTACAATTGCTACTGTATCAGTGGAACACCTTACCTGCAGAAGTTGTGCGTGATCCAACACTGGAGGTTTTAAGAAGAGATTGGACAACTATTTGCCTGAAATAATATAAAGTTTCCTATCTGAACAAGGGATTGGATTAGAAGATCTCCAAGGTCCATTCCCAACTTGTTCTGTTATTCTAACTGTGGAACACATAACATAGTTCAATGGTCTAGCAGAGAAAATGACTGCAATTTCAAAGTCAGTTAGGTCACCAAAACAGAAGTCGTATTCAGTAGGTTCTGACCAGTTCTGGAGAACCGGTAGTGGAAATTTTGAGTAGTTCAGAGAACCGGCTAATACCACCTCTGACTGACCCTGCCCCCATCTATTCTCCTCCTCCCAAGTCCCAGCTGATTGGCTGGGTCTTCTTTGGTTGCCCTGCACAGGAGAACAGAGCTGGAAAGCAGGCTAGTGGGGTGGGGAAGGAATGGGATTTTGGAGTAAACTTTCCCCAGGGGTGGGGAAGGAATGGAGATTTTACAGTATCCTTCCCCTGCCACGCCCACCAAGCCATACCCACCAAGCCACATCACACCTACCAAGCCACTCACAGAACCGGTAGTAAAAAAAATTTGAATGCCACCACTGCACCAAAACCCAGTTCCATCAAAGGGTAAACATAGGATGGAGAGGTTTGTATTTGGAGCTACATATTCTGCTAAACTCTATGGCATTTTGCTCCACAGAGGCATATGTTCCTTCTCATTGTATAGATCACAAACTCTGAAGCTGTAGGAGGTGTGAATCCAAGAATAAATCTTCAGACTATCACGATTCATTAACCATAAGGGTCAGCTGCACGTTGATGGAAAGTTATGGATTTCCTCCTAGTCCCTTCTTTATCTATTATACCACCTGCTCTGAGCTTGCTAAAATGAGGCCATGTCTTTCTTCCCAGGCACACAAGCATCAGTATACATACTTTAGCAAAAGCAATTAACACTTAGACCACTTCATGGTGCTTTACAGCTCTCCCTAAGCAGTTTACACCATTGGCCTATTGCCCCCAACAATCTGGATCCTCATTTTACCAACCTTGGAAGGATGGAAGGCTGAGTTAACCTTGAGCTGGTCAGGATTGAACTCCAGGCTGTAGGCAGAGTTTGCCTGCAATACTAGATTTTAACCACTTTGTCACCAAGACTCAACTAAGTCAAGATGATCTTAATTCCAGACTCAGGATCTCATGAACCGTGGACCATGCTAGAATTTCCAGCTTTATCATGGAAAGCAGAGGCTCCAAATGAGTTCCATTATAAAACACTTGCTCCTTGAAGAGACCTATTCTGTGGCTTACTATGTTTTTGCAACAGTGAAGATTTATGGATTTCAGTTGAAACAATTCTCTTCAAAGGTTGAGCCATCTGGGGCATTTTAAGTGTTGAAATCCAAAGATCCAGAAAGGGGTTCAGATTGAACATATATGGAGAATCTCTGAGTTAACCTTGAGCCGGTGAGAATCGAACTCCTAACAGTGAATGCTGTCAACCTGTAATAGTACATTCTAAGCACTGTGCCACCATGGCTCCTTTAGGACTCTTCTCCAAGAGTTAGCAAGGTATTAGGCTTTGTATATCTCTACAATGTATTTCCTGTAAATGTATCTCTGATATAGCTGTAAAACCTGCCTTACTAATCATTGCTCAAGTATATCCTGGTTTGTCAGTAATGTCCATATGCACATAGCTTAATCTTCATTGACCAGCTCTTTCTTTCTTTCTTTCTTTCTTTCTTTCTTTCTTTCTTTCTTTCTTTCTTTCTTTCTTTCTTTTTTCTTTCTTTCTTTCTTTCTTTCGCCAAAGATGTTCAACTAAACCTTGCTCAAACTGGGTTGCCCTATTGAAAACTGCAGAGTCCTATTGGTTTATACAGCACATACTGAACTCAGCATGTCCGAACTAAGCAAAGCAAACTTTGGCCAGTAGTTAGATGGGACTCTCCTCCCCGCATACAGAGAATTATGGGATGTAGGCAATATTGGAAAGGTGAAAATAGTAGCCCAGAAGAAGACAGTAGTAATCTACTTTGATAGTAGTCAGGTACTACTGTTTATTACTCACTGAAAACATGAATACATCGTTGAGCATAATGGTTCAGAGGTTAAAGTGGCTGAGTTCTCAGCTAGAAAGGTGACAGTCTGGGTTCAAGACCCAAGCACCCACAACAGGGGGAGCTCTCATTTCTATCCCAGCTCCTGCCCACTTAGCAGTTTGAAAGCATGCAAATGCAAGTAGTTAAATAGGTACCACTTCTGTGGGAAGGTAATTGATCTGGGTGGGAAGGATGGAAAGAAGGAAAAAAGGAAGTTTCCCTCAGCCAAGAAACAGAGATGACCACTGCGCCCTGGAGTTGGACACAACTGGACCGGGAAACATTTACCTCTTGTACACAAAATCAATTCTGACAGTAATTTCTTAAGTTTTTAAGTTTTGTGATTGTCTAAACAGGAGATTTGCACTTAGAAGTTATATGCTGCAGCCATCATTACATAAACTTCCTCTCTCCCACCCTCCCTCCCTCCCAGATCAATTCCCAGACTTGATGCAATGAATTCGTTGGGTATTGAAAATGTATTGAAAATACTTTTTGACAGGATTCTTGCGATACTCATAAGGCTGGGCTGCAATGTTTAAACTTTAATATTTTTGACAGGATGCCATAATGCAATTGGAAGCTGATAAAAAACTTGTTTAGGCTGTTCTGTTTTTAGAAGAAGAGGGACAAAGCAGGGAAGGCAAGGGAAAGGAAGGGAAATGTAAGGAAAGGGAAAGGAAGGGAAATGTAAGGAAAGGGAAAGGAAGGGAAATGTAAGGAAACAAAAAGGAAGGGAAATGTAAGGAAAGAGAAAGAGAAAAGGAAAAGGGAAGAATGAGGAAGGGAAGTGGAAGAAGAAGAGAATGAGGATTAGGATGCAGTGGTGGTAGTGATGGTGGAAGAGGAGGAGGAGGCGATAAACCAGGGACTAGAAGATTTATCTCCTTTGGTGTCTTCCTGGAGTATTCAACTCCAAGATTCTCAATTATGCCCCTATCAACTGGAGAATATTGCAAGGGACGTACAGTATCAGTCATTTCAGATTCAGCTTGATAATAGTGTGGTTTTTAAAGAACAGACAGGAGATATATGCAGAATTAAAGAACTCCACAAAGTGAGGGGTACCAATCTGTAAAAATACACTATGCTTTCTTTTCTAATTTCTCCCACAATTGTCGCGCTGTGAGAACACACTTAACAAACTGTCTTCCATTGTTTGGTTTGCTTAAGGCTATTGGATTAGCTTTCAGAGTCATGTCCAGTTCTTCATTAATTGTGATAGATGAATCAGTCTAGTCTGTTTCCTCTCATTTTCTCAGCTTTCCCCATTAATTTCAGTAGTCCTATGCCTGCATGAGTTGGAGAATATTTCTACTAAAGCTCAAATGGAAATTTATATAGCTAGTCCTCCATGTACAACTACAGTTGAGACTAAATAATAAAATTTCCACTGCTATGCAAGGCATAGCCCAATATTATGACCATTTTTGCCATGGTTGTTAAGCCGATCACTGCAGTTGTTAAATGAAACAAACAATCATGAAATAATTCTTGCTTCCCCATGGACTTGCTTTTCTGAAACCAGTTGGGAAGGTCACAACTGGAAGTCACATGACTTAGGAAGCTGCAAACATTGTAGCTGTCAGGGTTCCAGCGATTGTCCTACTTAAATCATGAGCTTTGAGCCAAGCTTCAAAAAAATTCAAAAGATTTATTAGGAGCAATATGTTGGCATTAATCTAAATGAAGTCGTATTTCCTGCAATCAAGTTTGGTGCTGTTAACCTTGAGTTTGAATCTATTGTGTGCTCTTGTGTTGTTATGGTTGAAGCTGAAGTATTCATTGACAGGTAAGTCATTGCAATGTATGATTTTATATACCATACTTAGATCAGACTGAAGACGGCATAATTCAAGGTTTTCTAGGTCTAGAATTTCAAATCTGGTGGCATAAGGTATTCTACAATGAGTAGAGGAGTGGAGAACTCTTCTTGTGAAATATTTCTGGACTTTCTCAACTGTGCTAATAACAGATACATAATGTGGGTTCCAGACTGATGAGCTGTATTCGAGTATTGGTCTAGAAAATGTTTTGTATGCTCTAGTAAATAGTGTGATATTACCAGAGAAAAAGCTATGTAAGATTAGGTTAACAACTCTTAATGCCTTTTTGGCTACGTCGTTACAGTGGGCTCTAGCACTTAGATCATTAGAGATGAGTATTCCAAGGTCCTTTGCAGAGCTTGGATCATCAACAAGGTCTTTACTATTCAGCTTGTATTTTATTTTCTGATTTTTTTGTCAATATGATATATTTTTTTTGCCAATATGACAGAGCATTTATTTGTTGAGATTTGAAGTTGCCATTTGTTTGACCATTCTGATATTTTTTGAGTTGACAGTAAATATATGCCGGTTGCCAAGAGCACAACTTTCAATCACATGATCATGGGAATCTTGTGATGACCGTAAGTCACTTCAGTTGAGTACTGTTGTAACTTTGAACAAATAGTTGTAAGTTGAGGTCTTACCTGAACTCGTATTTATGCATATGTCTCCAATAGTTGCATGTTTATATGCACATATGTTTCTATTGACAATGTTTTCACAGAAAGAAATGCATTCTTCTATTTTCTGTTATTATTTAGAGGTTTGTAGAGATTTTTGATGGGAGCAGTCAAAATTTAAAAGGATAAACTCAGTTTTAGTCCACATGCCATTTCAATAAGTGCATTTGTGTGTAAATATGAAGCAAACAAATTTCTCTCCTAGCCCAAATTTTGTTCCCTTTGGATTCCTTTGAAAATAATCCAATAACTCTTTATAGAGAGAGCACTTGAATACATTAGTTCTGGTCTATTTTTGATACTTCTATTACACATTTAGAGACCCATACTGAAGAATGTCTCATGTGAATTAAAGACTCCTGTAAGTAAAATAAATGGATATAGATTTTTCTCATCGGCATTATAAATTTCTGTCTCAAAGCTAGCACTGTTGTGCTTGAAATATATTTCTCTCTGTGATGGAAGATAATGGTATCTTCTTGGAATGCTAGGCACAATTTTGCTTTAGCCATTATTATTGCAGTTGTTGCTGTGACATCATATTCTTTCACCATGTGATGTGATTGGATAACAAATTGCAGAAAAAAATCATTGCAGTTGGCTGGGTTGAAGGAATTTGTATAAAGTGAAGGCATCAGTTACAGTAAATTACTACATTATCTGGAGTAGAGTAGAGTAGAATAGAGTAGAATAGAGTAGAATACAATACAATACAGTACAGTACAGTACAATACAATACAATACAATACAATACAATACAATACAATACAATACAATACAATACAATACAATACAATACAATACAATATTTGTATTGGCAAGATTTTCAGAAGTGATTTGCCATTGCTTTCTTCCTAGGGCTGAAAGAAAGGAGCTGATTGAAAGTCACCCAGTTGGCTTTGTGACTAAGGCAGGAGATGTTCTAAGTCAGGAGATAACCCATGGTCTCATGGATTCCAGCTGGGTGCCTGAACCATGACATCAAATCGCCTCTCAATCTAACAAAATAACAGAGTTGGAAGGGACTTTGGAGGTCTTCTAGTCCAACCCTCTGATCAAGCAAGAAACTCCATATCATTTCAGACAAATACTTGTTCAATGTCTTCTTAATAATCCCCACAACTTCTGGAAGAAAGTTGTTCCACTAATTAATTGATTTACTTAATTTAATTATTTCCTGAAATTATATCCTACTTTTTTTCCTGAATATTCCAGATGGCTTACACATTATACTCACAACAGCAACCCAGATTCAGCTGAGAAATAAGAACCTGGGTTAATACATGATTAGGAACTCAATGAGCTTCTGGTCTTGTAGTTCAACATTACATCAAGTACACCAGTACACCATACTGGGTCCTGACTGAAAAAAGAGACTGGTTCAGAGTAATTTAATCATCTTCTAAAGAGAGGACTAGACTTGTATTTAATTAACTGTTTGTCCATTTTGCAAAGTATCCCAAAAATGTGACATGACCATTTAATGTAATAGCAGGAGTAATAGCAGGAACGTTTAGGGTTATACTACAGTATGTACCGCCCCATAGTGCTTTACAGCACTCTTTGGGCAGTTTACAAGGTCAGTATTATTTGCATATTACCCACAACTATCTGGACCCTCATTTTATGGACCTTGGAAGGACGAAAAGCTGAGTCAACCTTGAGCTGGTCAGGATCGAACTCCATGCTGTGGGCAGAATTTGCCTGCAATACTGCATTCTAACCACTGCACCACCATTACAAAATAATTTAACACAACTAAACAGGAATAGTATAAGAGATGGCCTCTCTCTTGTGTAAAACTAACAATAAAAATCTTAGCTAAATCAAAATATTTGGCGTCTGCTATCTGGAATTTTCCCTAGCAATGTCTCCCTCAATATATGTTCATGTTAGTTCTCGAAAGATCTAAATGTTTAAATACATTGTCCCCTAATGTAGCTGCATTTGAACAGCTCTCTTTTTTTTAAATGGGGAAAATTGTGCCTCCAAATTCTAGAAATGTATGATGCTGAAGTTTGCCTATTGGTTCCAAAAGTGTACAATTCAGTAAATCAGGATTAAAATGGTAACTGAAGCAATTTCCTTTCTTCCTCTCCATTTTCTTGTTAGGAAACTATACAATGCATCAGCAGATTACGAACCAGTTACATAATTAGGAAGAACACTATTAAAATCAGAACATGATAAAGAGCCATAATCTTAGATAGACATCCATATCTACTTATAACTGCTTAAACTGAGGTATGTAAACTCAGTCTCCTGCAATTGGCTCACGTTTTTGGATTTCTTCTTGATCTCTGTGTAATTCTGTAAGCATGTTTGACTTAACTCACTCACAGACCTCTTGCAACTGTTTTGTAAGAATTCCCAAATGCAGAAACTCTCTGTGTTTGGTGAATCGTGTCTGTAATATTTGCAGATACGAGCAACGAATGCCCAAATACCAAGCAGACTTTAGGATCAAGCACATGCATTCCCTCACTTTCTTCAATTCAGCTAGGTAGAATCAAATCCAAATTGAATGAATTTGAAAAATATCAGTGGTAGGAGTTAATTGGGATTTGGAAAAGATAGCACCGGGCAATCTCAGCTATAAGAAGAAAAAAGGAAGGAAGGAAGGAAGGAAGGAAAGAAGGAAGGAAGAGGAGGAAGGCAGGCAGGCAGGCAAGAAGGAAGAAGGAAGAAAAGAAGAAGGAAAGAGGGACATAGGAAAGGAGGGAGGGAAAGGGGGAAATAGGAAAAAGATGAAGGAGGACAAGAAAGAAGGAAAAAGTGGCAATAATTTAAAGGCAAACTATTTTCATATTGTTGCCCAGAAAACATCATAGATGCACCCCTGATATCTATAAGACTCAGTTCAACTTGAAAGAGACACTAACTGTATGTTTTATCAAGTTTTTAGCTCTCTTCTGTATTTCACAGCCTGCTGGTCTAAAGTAGCATCTAATAACTCTAAGATGGCTCTAAAGACTTGATGAATATTGGTGGGATAATTTCCTCAGGTTGAGGAATAAAACAAGCAGAATTTAATGACAATATTTGGTATTTATTTCCAAATACAAATTGTCCAGGATCAAAACGAAAAATTTAGTTTGTCCTACGTTTGCCATCACCTGTCCTTTTGGCACCATTGCTGTGTTCCTCACGAAAGCTAGATCTAGAGCAGGGGTCTCCAACCTTGGCTCCTGGAAGCCTGGCGGACTTCAACTCCCAGAGTTCCACAGCCAGCTGGCTGTGGAATTCTGGGAGTTGAAGTCCACCAGGCTTCCAGGGGCCAAGGTTGGAGACCCCAGATCTAGAGTGACAAAACCAGTCACTCCCCACAAAAACAACACCCCCTAATGAAAGCAGTCTATAGGTAGTCCTCGACTTATGACCATAACCGAGCCCAAAATTATGTCACTGAGACAGTAGCTAAATGACTTCTGCCCCATTTTATGACCTTCCTTGCCACAGTTGTTAAGTGAATCACTGCAGTTGTTAAGTTAGTAACACAACAGTGGAGTGGATCCAGGGTCCCCGTTGCTTTGCTTGTCAGAAGGTTGTAAACTATGATCACATGACCCCAGGACACTGCAGTAGTCACAGATATCAATAAGTTGCCAAGTGTCTGAATTTTGGTCATGTGACCATGGGGATTGTTGAGGTAATTCCCTGTTAGGAGAATGAGCGCATATAGGGAGACGTATAGAGGGAAGTGTTGGAATAATACACACAGAGCACACAGATACACTGTGCAGTAAATGTAAGTTTTTACTTCCAGAAAGATTTAAGCAAAGTCCAAAATAAGCAGTCCAAAAGTCATTCACAGGTAAATCAGTCAGTTTTTCAATTCAGGGATAATCCAAATATCAAATTCCAGTGTCAAAAACAGTTCAGTAACAGACTTACATTAAATCTAGTAATATCAGTCAATTAGAAGAAATGGAGCAATGGCAATACTTTCCAACAGAACGAAACAGAGATACACTCACACTCTCTTCTGAGACTCAGACTAAGACTAAACAACCCAGGTTTCTGGCTCCCTCTTATGGCTGTTTGAGAAACCACACCCAATTGCATGCTCTTGCATTCCCTTAAAGATATAGTACTAAAATGTTTATCCTGGTTTATATATTTCTAACCCAAATACCTGTTAGGTGACTTATATTCCTAACAGGGATGCTGCAACAGTCATAAGTGTGAAAAACTGTCATAAGTCACTTTTTTCAGTGGTATTGTAACTTTGAACAGTCATTAAATGAATGGATGTAAGTCATGAACTATCTGTATTCTCTTCTTCTCCCAACTGCAATGCAAAGTTCTGGAGAATCGGTAGTGGAAATTTTGAGTAGTTCGGAGAAACAGAAAATACCACCTCTGACTGGTCTTGCCTCCATGTATTCTCTGCCTCCCGAGTCCCAGCTGATTGGCTGGTCTTCTTTGGTTGCCCTGCACAGGAGAACGGAGCTGAAAGGCAGGTTAGTGGGGTGGGGTGGGAATGGAGATTTTACAGTATCCTTCCCCTGCCACGCCCACCAGGCCATGCCCACAGAACCGGTAGTAAAAAATGTTTGAATCCCACCACTGCCTGTGCTATATTTCCTTTGTTTGTAGCTCAGTTGATAGGCATGGCAGAGCGGATTGTCATGCCTCAGCTATTTTACTCACCAGCATTGAGGGCCAGGTAAGTTTTCATGCTTAAAATTGCCCATTTTAGAATGCTCCACAAAGCGCGTGCCCACAGAACCGGTAATAAAATATTTTTAATTTCACCACTGGAAAAACCAGAATGACAGAGGCAACAATCAGCCCATCCAGGTTTTTTTTTTTTTTTTAAAAAAATAGATTTTTCAAGATCCAACCGTACTCTAATCATGCATGGCCTGGGAGCAGTGACAAATTATTTGTGTTGCTTCTAACACAAATGCCTGGCATTTATGTAGAGCTGCACCTCTGTTGCTCTATGAATATGAAATACAGTTAATATATTATCCAGCATGTGTCTTCCAATTCTATCTGGGAACCAATTACTCTTCATGGAAAGTTAAGTAGGCAGTAAGCTATACGCTATGGGAAATACATGTGGTAAGAGGCAAAAGAAAGAAGAAAAGAGGACAAGTAAAATAACCTAACCCCCTTCTGTGTTGGCAATCAACCCTGAACCTCAACCCTTTGTCCTCAAACTTTAGAAAACTTCATAATTATACATTATACATTGAGAGATCCGCTGTGTAATTATACAGTTCAGCTCTAATGACCTCAGTTCCTGTGCTGGTACAAGGTGCAATGAGAATTAAAAATGGAATTTAGGGCCAAGTATAAGGGGAAGGAATAGTGGGCCTTCACACTGCTCTTTTTCTCAGGCAGATGGAAACTCAGATATGATTCCTGGTTACTGCATTTGGAATTAAAATTTAGGCACATCCTGGGATTTCTTCGTTGTGATGGGGCTGGAAGGGATCACCCAGTCACTTCTTTGTTCTCCAGGTGCAAGATCAGCAGATGGCCTTCCCCTTTGTCTTGACAAATACTCTTTTTCAGGTGTATCCTACCAATCTTTACCATTCTTGTCCTCATTAACTCTGGAGGATTCTCTGTGAGATAGCAGATGCTTCCCTCACCAAAATGAGGGGAAAAAATGGTTCTTGATGAATAGTCAAGGCTCAAATGATTACGATCCCAGATGTTCACTGCCAAATGGAAAATTAATCCAAACTCTGGATTATGTCAGTGGAAGACTCTGGGGCACGTTAGATGATGTCATCAAAAGCCAGACTGGAAGGCCTTCCAACTACCACCTATTTCTAGTGAAACATGTGAGAGGGCAGAAGAATAGATAGCTTGATACACTCACTCAGTTCCACAAATCCTATGGTCTTGACATTTTGTCACTAGCACCTTCTATTACACAATTGTACTCTGATAGACTGACATGATCACGGCGCCACTAGATAAGGACAATAAATCAGATGCTAGTCACAATGCAAAATCATGCATCAGGTATCGTGCTGTAAGAGGCCTATCCCTGCATTTTATTCAAGATTCTTTTACAACTCTGTAATCCCTTTTATCAAGGTGGAGTCGGGGCAACTGAATGGAGCTGAGCGTTTACTGGCTGGATGCCCTTCCTGATACCAAAGCAAAGTTCACAGCAGATATTTTCTCTTTGCACCCTAAGACAAACATCTGTCACTGACAAGGATTGAACTCTTAACCTTCTGAATGGGAGGGGAATGCCACTCTATTATATTTTATTCGATATTTTATTCATACCTTGATTTTCCTCCAGGAACTCGAGGAGACATATCTTTATCTCTGTTTCCACACATACCCCATCAATAACCCTGTATGGTAGATTGGGCTAAGAGAGAGAAAGATATCCAAAGAAGCTCCTTGCCTGAGATGGGACTCCATCATAGTTCTAGGCATTTGCCTTGATCATGACCTGCCTATAATTCTGTTGTAAGGAAAAATACAGCGACTGCCTGACACATTTGGAGTTGATGCTAGAAAAACTCTGGAGAAAAAAAGACTCAAATCTTCCAAGTATTAGTTGGAAGTAGCTCACTAATTAAATTGCCAAACTTGATGGTTTGCTATAAGTGTCAAACACTTTCTTTTTAAAATGATAATCAAAGTGTTAGATAATAATTCAGCCCTTGAAATTCTGGACTTTTCATCAAATCATAAAAGGAACATTTTATAAAAAGTGTCTTATAAAAGAAGTACTTTATTATGATTGGTAAGCTGTGGTATTCAGTCTATAGAAGGGTCTTGTTTTAAGGTATACAAAATCATGAATAACCTGTCACAGAGTCTGGAAATACACTTTAATGCAGTTAACATATTGCAGTAGAATCTTGAGAGCTTGTCAAAGTCCTCTGTACTTCAGCTATAAAATCAAGCTGGAGTTGTTTTGAATTTATTTCACATGCTTTCTACTTTCCTGGAACTCATATATTTTAAATCAGCCTTTCTCCCTTCTCTGAATTAAACTCACATCCCATCACACAAAGCACACTCTGCAAGAATAATCTAACTCCTATGGATCATTTCCTCAGCCTATTGCTTCCTTCTCCACCTTCACTTTCACCAAATTCTAAATGTACCAAATAATAAGGCAAATGTACAGGTACAGATTATGTGAAACCTGACTCAATAATCAATAACTGTGAGAAGAATCTTGAAATCCTAGGGAACCGTCATTTAAATATAAGCCAACAGTGTGTGGCAGCAGCCCAAAAAGCCAATGCAATTTTAGTTTGTATTAACAGAGGGATAGAATCAAGACCATGAAAAGTGTTAACACCACTTTATAATGCCTTAATAACACAACACCTGGAAAACCGCATCCAGTTTTGGTGACTATATTATAAAAAAAGGGTGTTGAGACTCTGGAAAGAGTGGAGCAAAGAGCAACAAAGATTAGAGGGCGGAATGACTTGCCTTCAGAAGCTGTGGGTGCTCCATCACTGGAGGTTTTTAAGAAGTTGGACAGGAATTTGCCTTACATGGTATAGGGCAGAGGTGGCTAACCTTTTTGGGCTCCTGTGCTGATCATTCCACACTTGTGCATTCATGTGCCAGCACCCAGAAGGCAACGCGTGCAGGTCCCCCCCATGCTTTCTAAGCATGAATACGCTGCCAAGCGGGTGGCACGTGTGTGCATGCACAGTAGACCTGCTCTGGTTGAGGGCTCGCATGCCAGCAGTGATGGCTCTGCATGCCACTTCTGGCACGCGTGCTATAGGTTGGCCATCATGGGTATAGGACCTCATGCTTGAGCAGGGAGTGGACAATCTGTTTCTTGGAAGAGAGAGAAAGAGAAGTAGGTATCAAGCTACAACATGCGAAGAAAGGTTGGAGGAACCGGGTATGTCTAATGAATAGAAGGACTAGGGGTGACATAATAATAGTGTTGCAATATCTTGGCGGTTGCCACAAAAAAGAGGGAGGAGCAACCAGTCGTGGGCTGATACTGGTTCTGACCGGTTCTAGAGAACCGCCAGTTTCAGTGAGGAGTTGGCCCCGCCCACTTGTCCCTGCCTTTTCCTGTCCTATATTTCCCTGTTTTTTTAAAACTCAGCTGATTCACTCAGCACAGCAGATTGCCGCGACTCAGCTGTTTTACTCACCAGTGCTGACATAGAAGGCAAGTTTTAAAGCTTAAAATGGGCATTGATATCTCAGCTTCTGCTAGCATTTAAGAGAAACCACAACACAGGACAGAAAATGTTGAAGGGAAAATGTACCAGAGGGAAATCTATGGTCCATTTCTCTTTTCACCCGCTGTCCAAAGTTTTATCTCTGAAAAGATTCATCAGACATGTGGGAAGAGCAGGAGCTTTAGATATTTTCAGTTTTCCCCTGAGCCAGAAGTAAGGAAGTAGACAAAAATCAAAAGACATTTTTGACTGGCTACAAGGATGCCTCAATATAGCATCATCTGAGTGACCCATATTTGGCCCACCAGTTGCTTGTAAAATGGGCATTTTTTAAACTCTGCACATGCTCATTGAACTGGTTGTTAAACTGGTCGCAGCCCACCACTGGGGTCAAGCTATTCTCCAAAGCACCTGAAGGCCAGACAAGAAGCAATGGGTAGAAGCTAATCAAGGAGAGAATCAGCTTAGAACTAAGGAGAAATTTCCTGACAGTTAGAACAATTCAACAGTGGAACAACAGTGGAACAAGTTTGTAAGAAGAGATTGAACAACCATGTTCTAAAATGGTATGGGGGTCATCCGTTTGAGCAGAGGGTTGGATTAGAAGACTTCAAGGATCCTTTCCAACTCTTATTTATTATTTTCTCTTATTCTCTCTCTTAAATCATGGATTTTAAAAAAATACCTTTCGCTCTTCAGGAATCTGCTTCTTGGAAGAGAAAGAAAGAAGAAATAGTGATCAGAAAGAGAAGGAAAAAGGGATTGTTATAAAAAATGTATGTCTACCTATCTGTGGATCTAGCCCTGCCTACTGTTTTCTTTAGCCCAGAGGCATGAAACTCAAGGCTGTCAGGCCAGAACTGGCCCACGCAGTGCTTAGATCTGGCCCATGGGGGCACCCTGGAAACAGTGAAGGACTGGCCTGTGTTGCCTCTGCCAGCAAAAATGCGGCCCTCCTGAGCTCCGTTTTCACTGACAGAGCATTGCAGGAGGCCATAGCAGCAGAAAACAGAGTTTGGGAGCCCATTTTTGCTGGTGGAGCACTCAGGCCACCACAGGCGCCCCCAACACAAGTGACGTCAAGCTGGCCATGCCCACCTAGACCCCCAAGGTCAAACACAACCTTGATGTGGCCCTCCATGAAATAGAGTTTGACACTCTTTAGCCTCTCCCTTCACACAGCTCTGAGAGAATTAGCCAGCCCAACTCAGTACTATCCTGAGGACAACTATTGGATTTTCTACTGCATGTTCATGTTAATTCTCCCATCCCATTATATCCCTGCTACTGCTGTTGCTGGATTAACTATTTGAAAAGAGGAAGGACTGCTGGATAAATGCCACACTATTGCAGGGATTCGTTGTTGGGGTGCTTTGGGAGCAACAATGTGCCAAAGATCTGCTCATTACCCAGTAGGGTTTTATTAATGTGATGCCTTAAACGTGTTGTGTTGAAGCTCTAGATTTATGGTGCTTATGTAGCTGGATGTCATTTTTGAGTATTCTGAAAGCCTAACCCTTAGATCTTTAAAGCTTTGAAAAATGCCCCTAGGGGTGAATCTGTCAACTGTCACAAATTAGGAATAAAGTATCTCTGAAATAGATAGGAAGGTAGATAGATAAATAGGAAATACATAGACATCCTTGGTTCATGTTATTTTACTTTGCAGTATGAAGGAAGGAAGGAAGGAAGGAAGGAAGGAAGGAAGGAAGGAAGGAAGGAAGGAAGGAAGGAAGGAAGGAAGGAAGGAGGGAAGGAAGGAAGGAAGGAAGGAGGGAAGGAAGGAGGGAAGGAAGGAAGGAAGGAAGGAAGGAAGGAAGGAAGGAAGGAAGGAAAGAGAAGGAAGGAAGGAAGGAAGGAAGGAGGGAAGGAAGGAAGGAAGGAAGGAAGGAAGGAAGGAAGGAAGGAAGGAAGGAAGGAAGGAAGGAAAACATTTCTAATGTTCTGGTTACATGAAATTTTCTCTCTAAGTGTGAAACAGCAACTCTAACTGAAGTGCAAAGGGCTAGAGAAGTACAGGTAGTTCTCAACTTATAACAGTTTGTTTCATGACTGTTTGAAGTTACAACAGCCCTGAAAAAAGGGACATAACCATTTTTCACACTTATGACCATTGCAGCATCCCCATAGCCATGTGATTGAAATTCAGATGCTTGACAACTGACTCACATTTATGACAGTTGCAGGGTCCTGGGGTCACGTGATCGCCTTTTGCTACCAGTCAATAGGGAAGCTGGATTCACTTAACAACCGTGTTATTAATTTAACAACGACAATGATTCACTTAAAAACTGTGGTAAGAAAGATTGTAAAGTGGCACAACATTCACTTAACAAATGTCTTGCTTAGCCACAGAAATTTAGGTCTCCATCATGGTTGTAAGTCAACCATGTATAGATGACTGATCATACAATGAAATGAAGGGCAGTCACTTAACAGATCATCTTGACAGAAAGGGTCATCTTAACAGAAAGGAAAACAAAGATAAATTGTTCTTCAAGTCAACGTGGACGCCTGATAACTCTGTGGAGATGTCCATTTAGGTTTTTTTTTTTTTTTTGAATGATACAATAGTGTAGGGGTCGCCAACCTTTTGGACCTCAGGGACCACCAAACTCATAATTTTAAATCCCACAGACCAGAGACCCTGGGAAAATTCCCCACCCCATTTTCCTACCGATCAGTCATTCTTTATTTGAGATCGCAAGATACTGTCTCCAACTCTGTTTTCAGGGAGAGAGAGAGAGAGAGAGAGAAACTTTTGGCTCCATGCAAGGAAAGCAGCAGAAGCAGCAGAAGTCTTTCTTTCTCTCTCCCAAACTCTGCCAGAAATGAGTCTTTGTGAGACTTGTCATGCCAGTGCAGCCTCTTGGAGCAGGAGGCCTTGCAGGGTCCCAAAGACTCATTTCTGGTGGAGTTTGGGGGAGAGAAAGAAAGACTTTTGCTGCTTTCCTTGCATGCAGCCAAAAGCAGAAGAAAGAAGTGGAAAGAAGTAGCTCGGTAGCCAGGCCAGGCACATGGGGTGTGTGGGGCAAGTCCCCTCCTCTGCCCTTTCCTCATGTTGTTTGCAGTGCAAGCGACGCAAGCCTTGTGTTCCCATGGGCCATGTGGCAGTGCAGCCTTGTGTTCCCATGCAGCCTGGACTAATTGCTTTGGGGGTGACATTTCTCTGCGGACCACCAAAATTTTCTCACAGACCACCAGTAGTCCCCGACCCACTGGTTGGCGACCACTGAAAAATTGGGTTTCCACTGGCTTCTTCCAGTAAGCATTTTCAACTTTTCAATCTACAACTCTGAAACTTTCAGGTGATTGCTTCTTCCATGTAATATCCTGGTGGGCAAGCCTCAGAATCTGATATGCAAGTTGTAAAAATGTCAGCAAAATTTTATCTCCCATCGATTTTCTCCCTTGAAATCAATTATTTTTTTTTTTCTCCTGGAGAAATCTATCTACATGGTCGCTAAGAGTCAACATTGACTTCATGGCACATAATCATTTTCTCAGTCATTTTCCTTCAAATTAAATAGAATGTTTGGCAGGAAAATAGATCCACATTTTAAAAAACCAGAAAGCAATATATAAATCTAGATATGGACAAAAGGAGATTTTCCTCCTCCTCCTCCTCCTCCTCCTCCTCCTCCTCCTCCTCCTCCTCCTCCTCCTCCTCCTCCTCCTCCTCCTCCTCCTTTCACCTCTTCTTCTTTTTCCCACAAGTTTGGAATCCATTTCACAAAGCAAGTTCTGAGCAATCAATTTAAGCTACCAAATTCCGAAAACCATGCGAGAAAGTTTTACGGAAAATATTCAGCTTCCAGTCATTGATTGTCAAATTCTATTATCAGAGAGCTAATCATACAGTGAACAACTCTTGTTAAAGACCTGGCATCCAAATATGAGAAGGAAAGTGAATTTCCTACAACAAACTGGTTTAAGATCTCAGATTCTTTCTTTGACCAATTGGGTGTCTGTATTATGAGCAGCCAAAGTAAACTGCAACTATTTCCTTCTTCTTCATAACTGAACAAACACAAATGGCACGAATGACAAAGAAGCTGAAGTTCACAATTATCACATCTGAGGAACTAGTTATAACATTAAATAAAACCTTTGAATAGAAGCCAATCTGTTCTGCTTATTGACTCCATGGTTGCGAACAGCTGGAGAGCCCACCTCCTACCAGGCAAAACAAGGCAGGTATGATGAGAGCATATGTGGTAATAATTACACAAAATGCACTAAACCCGAGGATATAGCTACAAAAAATGCCAGGTTTCTGATCTCTGTGGGTGAAGGTAGAGAATGATATAGCAAGGAGCGCTCAGCTGGTTTGATCAAGTCATCTTTCATGAAGGTATCTCAATGATGGGATTCAAATAATTTAGCAACTGGTTTGCCCAGGGTCAGGTTGACTGTTGTGGGAGGCGTGCCCCAACCCCCATTGTCCAGCTCTGCTGTACCTGTGCTGCACTTGACAAACCTTTCACAATAACCAACTTGGCCCTGGGTGAACGGGTTGTTAAATTAACCCACTCCCCCCACTATCAAAGTGAATTATGGGTGCTGTGCTACAGTGGAGAAACCGGCAATGGAGCAGTAGGCACAAGAAGGAGGCGGAAATAAGGAGAAGAAAGTGGAAATGTGGCCTTCTCCTTCCCTCACGCTGGCCACTCTCCATTTCTCCATTGCAGTGCAATGTAGCGCCCAGGATCCACTTTGATAGCTGGGTGGGGTGGAGGGTAATTTAACAATCAGTTTGCCCGAACTGGTGCAAACCGGCTGAATCCCACCACTGGTATAAACTGATCTTTCTGATCTTTTCAGTGGTAGCCCTTAACAGCCAATATGTTCTGTCTGATTGTGTGCTTGTTATTTGTGATCTTCACAGCCAGCTTCCAACAAGCAGTGGGGAAGATGGCAGGAAGTCACAAGTCACAGCCACATGACATTGCCACATGACATTGAAAGACCGCTGGTAATTTACTAATGACCATAGCCAGGACTTCTGTTTTAAATCAGATGTGGTCACAAGAGTTTTTATTTTATGACTGTGTTGCTTAGCGACAGAGTTGTTGGTACCAGTTGCAGCTGGTAAGTAAGGACTACCTGTATTGCTCTGCCTTTGACATTTTGACAAAAACAAAAGTCTCTCCTGGGATTTTACCTTAGACCCTTCTGCAAAAAAATCACTAGCAGTGGTTTCCAAATCACAGAGCTTTGATTGCAGCATAGCCAAAACCAAACAGTTACAGAAAGGCTTAACTATATGGATGAAAGCTCAGCTCCAGTATCCTATTGAATGGAAGTGAATGTTAGATGCTTTGGACTATCCAAGGCCGGATCTCCAGTTCCATTAAGAGACAGAAAGTGATTGATAGGCAATCACTTACAAACAAAAACAGTTTCATGGTTCTCCAGTTTCCCTCAGCATACAATAGAAAAAGAGAAGCCAGAGGGAATTAAACATTAGAATTTGTTGTTTCCAGTAATTCTGAAATACAGATGCATGCCTGCTTCTGATTAACAAGGAAGTGTTCAATAACCTGTCCGATTCATGAAATTTAGCAAGAGCACCACTCTATTTAAGATTCTCGTGCATTGAACTGAAACCATAACCTCCAGTCATTACTGACTGTTTACCTCATGCAGTCAATTTAGTTTCCAGAACTGAAACAATATATTCAGATGCTTTTCTTTTTTCAAAATCATTTTTTGACCTAAACCAATGTACTTGCAGATACCCTGCAAAGTCGTCATCATCTCCTCCTCCTCCTCCTCCTCCTCCTCCTCAAGAAATTTGAAACCACAATGCATATAATGGTTTTCATTTCTTTAGACTTTCAACCATATGGCTCATGCTGTTGTATTCACACTCTGTAGCTACAAGACATTCTTCTTTAATTGTACAATATGATAGGCATCATCATTCTTAATGCAAGATGGATGGCTTATATAAGAACAGGCACAAAATTTAGTAAAGGTAGGCCAAATTCTGCTCCCTCAGTATAAGGACACCATTTCTTTTCTGTGAAGGGGATATCTTTCATATTTCACAGGGAATGCAAGATCCTTGGGGGGGAGTCAGGGGGGTTGTCTTTATTTGAGGTAGTTGGAAAAGTTTTGTTTTAACCTTGTTACCTTCTTTCCTTTTATTTTCTTGAAATGCAGCATACTTTCACTTGCTTGCAGTTGCATAGAGACTCTGCTTCTTACTGTGTCCATTTAGAACATCATAATCTTACACATAAGATTTCACTCCCAGAACTATTACTGAACACACTTGGACTGTGGTGTTTGACAGAGCATAGAATTTTCTGGAAAATGTCACCTTTTAATTGATAAAAACTTGAAGTTTCACTCTCAAATATGAATACTTGTAGAGGTTCATGATTCAGCTCATAAGGTGTATTTGGAAAGAGCTTTTTAGATTATTAGGGTAAGGTCATTTTCAATGTCAGGAATGCAATGGCTCAGCAGTGAAAGATGTTGAGCTTGTCAGCTGGAAAGTTTGAGACCTGAATACCACATGACAGGGTGAAAGCATGCAAATGCAAGTAGAAAAATAGGTACCACTTTCGTGGGAAGGTGCCTCAGTGCATAGTCATACTGGCCACATGACCACAGAAATAATAAGTTTCCATCTTTTACTTTAACAGATTAACAGAGTTGGAAGGGAGCTTGTAGGACATCTAGCTCAACCCCACACTCAAGCAGAGGACCCTACATCATTCCTGACAGATGGCAATCCAGTCTCTTCTTGAAAGCTTACAGTGTTGAAGCTCCCACAACTTCCGAAGGTAACTTCTGTTCCATTGGTTGATTGTTCTCACTATCAGAAAATTTCTCATTTCTAGGTTGAATCTCTCCTTGTTCAGTTTCCATCCATTTTTCCTTGTCTGTCTTCGAGTGCCTTGGAAAACAGCTTGACCCCTTCCTCTCTGTGGCAACTCCTCAAATATTGGAACACTGCTATCATGTCTCCCTTGGTCCTTCTCTTCACTAGCCTAGTTCCTGCTCTTCTCTTTTCTTCCAGATTTGTAATTTTCCAGCTTCCTCTTTTTATCATTAAAATAATTTAAAAACAAAGCCGTCGGTGTATAAAAGAAGTATTCAAAGACCCAAAAGTCTGATTTGGAAATCTGATAAAGCTTTCTACATTCATAGAATTTAACATTATCGTCCAGTTTCCTTCCGGCTATTCTTTGCTTCAGGATTTTGCTTTTTTTTTAATCCAAGAGAAAACTTTTTTTTTGCTTTGTCATGCACTGCCCTTTGGTGTGAGAGACTTTGAAAATGTGCTTAATGTCAGGTTATTATGTCACTGAGATGCTGACAGAACATTTTACGGGAAAAGACTGCGAGCATCATTGCACAGGCTAGTTTATATTCAGATGCTGAATGTCATTCACTTGGAAAATGCAAAGGGGTAACGGACCAGTGAAGGTGAATAAGTTATCCCATCTGGTGGTAGTGGAAAAAGAAGGTGATTTATTTATTTATTTGTTTGTTTATTTATTTGCAAACCAGAAGAGGAGCTATGGAATGTACTCAGCACAAAGGACACAGAGCTTTGAACAACATCTGTGAAGTCTAAACTTAAGGCCTATTAAAACATTTCCCACAATTAGTTACTGTTTACCCCAAGGGTGGATTTTGAAAGTCTTTTCTGCGGAATCCTCAGAGTTCTCCAAAATGTATCAATGGTTCTTTTCAGACAGATCTTTCTGTCATAATTGATCATCTTTCCTGTTCCCAAGACCAGGCTGGGTGTGTCTGTAGAGCACATGTTGTGTTTTCAATTGTTATAAGGTAATGGTAAAGGTTCCTCTCGCACATACATGCTAGTCATTCCTGGCTCTAGGGAGTGGTGCTCATCTCCTTTACAAATCCGAAGAGCCAGAGCTGTCCAACGACGTCTCCATGGTCATGTGGCTGGCATGACGAAACACCAAAGGCGCACGGAACGCTGTTCCCTTTCCACCAAAGGGGTCCCTATTTTTCTGCTTGCATTTTTACATGCTTTCGAACTGCTAGGTTGGAAGAAGCTGGCACAAGGAACGGGGAGCTCACTTGGTTATGTGGCACTAGGGATTCAAACTGCTGAACTGCTGACCTTTCTGATCAGCAAGCTCAGCATTTTAGCCACTGAGCTACCACGTCCCTTCTAAGTTTAAGGTTTATAAATGCCTATTAAAACATTCCCCACAGTTATTTACTGTTCACCTCAATGGGTGGATTTTGAAAGTCTATTCTGAGGAATCCTCAGGGTTCTCCAAAATGTATCAATGGTTCTTTTCAGACACACCTTTCTGTCACAATTGATCATACTTCCTGTTCCTAAGACCAGGCTGGGCATGTTAGTAGAGTACATGTTGTGTTTTCAATTTAGAGTTATCTTTTAATCCAGATCTGTAGGAGATGACCAGGCTGAGCCCAAGGGAGGGGTCAAACATGTCATCAGTCATAAGTTCCTTCATGCCCCCTTCCAAGATCTTAAGTCCAGCCCACACTGAATTTCTTCTATTCTTAATTCCCGCTAATTTCCCTTGACTCTTTATAGTTCAGATTCTTGTAGAGAATTAAAGCTTACAATAAATCATTATACAGAGCTAAACTGCTTGGACTTCCTGATTTCCCTGGTGCTTGACAAAATCATTTTGTTTTACTGTCTATTTCTAACTTTTTAATTGCACATTTATGGCACAAATTATTCTATTATTCTGTTATCCTACTTCAGGCACAATTAGGTGAATATTCAGTTTTCCAGAGCAGGCTCTAAAGCTGGAAAGGCAGAGGGAAAGAGAAGAAAAGAGTGACCAACAGCAAAACGGTTGGATTCAGTTATACTGGAGGTGAATATGCCATTGGAAGACTTGAAAGAACAGATTATTATGGAGAAAAACTAGTTATGTGTTCACTAGGAGTTGAAAGTAATTTGATTTACATGTAGTCAATCTTCTTTTGTGTAAGCTGCCCAGAACCTTTTGGAGTAGGCAGCAATAACAAATTTAAATAATAATCAGTAAGATTTCATTAGTTATTTACATTGCCAGCATGTAATGATATGCCAAAATTATAGGGGTCTGAAAACATCCTCTGAATTGAATTATTATTCTGGGTGAAAACAATACCATAATATCTATCTGTTTTTCTGGAGGAATCTGGTTGGCAAGGGCATAGCAATAGCAACAGCACTTAGATTTACATACCACTTTATAGCGCTTTCCAGCACTCTCTAAGCAGTTTACCGAATCATTATCCTGCTCCCAGCAATTTGGGACCTCATTTTACTGCCCTCAAAAGGATAGAAGATGGAGTCAACTTTGAGCCAATAAGGATTGAACTCCTGACAGTGAATTGAATTACCCTGCAATACCACATTCTAACCACTGCACCATCATGGCCCTTGCTGCTTGCTTTCAAAATGGGGAAAAAAGAATCTTTCAGAAGTTCCGCCCCTTTCGTGAATGTGCACGATTTCATTGTGTACATGCAAAGGAGCAGAGCTTGCAGTGTGATGGTGCTTTTGTTACAATAGTTTCCTCTGCTTTCCCCTTGTAAATATCACTATTTGGACACCTTGGACAAGGTGTGGCTGGACTTCAAATAGGTAATTGTAATTATTCTTCCATGCTTTAAAAATGCTAAATCCCCTGGAGTTATGAGCAGGGAGTCCAAAAAGCCAAGATGGCAGCTATGATCATGTTAAAAAGGGGTGGGGATTCAATTATGTAGGTATGGCAGCCATGACTGTATGATTGAAACCTCCTCATTTCCTGGATAAATTGTTTGGCTGGCAGGTTTTTCCTTTTTCTATAGTCCATTCTATGATGGTTAGGAAGCCTTATTCAGGAATGTTTCCATCGCATTCAGAATGCTCCAACAACAATGAGGTTAGGTGAGCAATAACACAGTTTGAAGGGACATTGGAGGGCTTCTAGTCCAACCCCCTGCTCAAGCAGGAGATCTATACCATTTCAGACAAATGGCTGTCCAACATCCAGTGATGAAGCACCCACAACTTCTGAAGGCAAGCCATTCCACTGGTTAATTGTTCTCACAGTTAGGAAATTTCTCCTTAGTTCCAGTGTTTGTCTCCTTCTCTATTTTCCATCTATTGCTTCTTGTCTTGCCTTCTGGTGCTTTGGAAAATAGGTTGATCCCCTCTTCTCTGTGGTAGCCCCTCAGATATTGGAACACCACTATCATGTCACCCCTAGTCCTTCTTTTCACTAGACTAGACAAACCCAATTCCTGCAACCGTTCTTCATATGTTTTAGCCGCCAGTTCCCTAATCATTTTTGTTGCTCTTCTCTGTATGCTTTCCAGCTTCTCAACCTCTTTTTCATATTGCGGTGATCAAAACTGGATGCAATATTTTAAGTGTCATCTTACTAAGGCTTTATAAAGGGGTACTAATGCTTCATGTGATCTTGATTCTATCCCTCTCTTAATGCAGCCTATACCAATCTTGAGTGACACCTTTCATTTATTTCCCATATTACATGTTTGAAATGTTTTCATCCTGTTTTGTCTTCTTCCTTTAGAATCAACAATGTTGTTTGCCTTTCTGCTCCTTACAGTAATCAAACAGATGAGATTAATCTTTTGGTAACTAATTTAGAATTAGACACATGTTCCATGGTAAGCAGGAACAATCATAAGCTAATGAGCTGCTTCAAAAAGTGCCAAAGTGAAACTAAACAAATATGAATTCTGGGTTAATTAGAGATTGCAAAGAAAGATGGAGATACATTTCCATTGTTCCATTGTTAAGTTATTCCTTTTAGGCAGATGAACATAGTGTGGCCAAATATCTTCATTCTGGCTCAGGAAAAATGGAAACAGCTTCTGGAAAACACCAAAATTGGAGAAGGTCAATTTAAAAGCACTTAACAATGCATGTATTTACTTTTGCCATTGAAATCAATCAATTGAAAATATTGATCTTTGAGCAGATCATCTCTATGATTCAAATGGATGTCTTTGTTTATTGAATTCCTATTTCAGCTAGAATGTCTAATCAATGTATTGATGACTCAATTAATTAAATGCAGTAGAATATTTCAGTAATGAAGTGAAGTCGAAGCTTCTATGCATCTCCAATTCCCTTCCCATTTCTCCTCCCTTTCTCCTTCCTTTCTTCCTTGCTTTTTTCTACATCTGTGTAAGGTCTTTGGAGTAAGGATAATCACAGAACCATGAAACTAGATGGACAATAGGCAATAACATCAAGAAAAGAGGTTATCGCTCACCATTTCAACATCCTCAACTACTGAAGAGTTTTTTTATTAAGCACCTACATCAAAAAGGCATCTATTACCACCTAACATATTATATAGGTAGTCCTCACTTAAAGATCACAATTGGGACTGGCAAACCCATTCCTAAGCTATATGGTCATTAGGTGAAAGACCAAGAGCCATGTTGGCACAGTGATTAGAATGCAGTATTGCAGGCAGGCTGATTCTGCTCATTGCCAGCAGTTCGATCCTCACCAGCTCAAGGTTGACTCAGCCTTCCATTCTTCCAAAGAGGGTAAAAGGAGGACCCAGTTTGTTGGAGTCACTATGCTGACTTTGTAAATTGATGAGAGAGTGCTGTAAAGCACTATGAAGCAGTATGTAAGTTTAAGAGCTATTGTCTTTGGTATTGGTATGCGGTCATTAGACGAAAGACCATTTGACCTATGATGTCAGTTTCATTCTGGTTATTAAGGAAATCACCTGTGGTCATTAAGTATGAGATCATGTGACCATTTCCCCATGGATTTTGCTTGTTGGAAACTGGCTAGGAAGGTTGGAAAATGGCAATCATATGATCATGGGACACTGTGACAGTCATAGGTTCGAGGCGCAATTGTAAAACTATATTTGCAGTGCTCTTTAAGCAGTCACTAAACAGGGTAGTCGTTAATCAAGTATAATCTCAAAGATCATACATTTAACCGGGTGACAGGCAGGGATAGAAATGTGGGTTATACATTCTCAAATTGAGCTAACTGATACAGTAAATTAATCCTGAAGACGTAGGAATTAGCCCTCCCAAAGTTCTAGTGGAATTAACTTTTGCCTAGTTAAACTAACTCAATCCAGATAGTGAACCCTGAATACCAGGGAGTTAACTGTCCCTTTTAACATCTAAAACTGAGGAAAAGTCCAAGGCATCTAATTGTTATGGTTCTTTCGGATTCTGTCATCTGTGGCCTCAAGGGAAATGAATGAGTGACAGGAAAGCGGGTGTGGGGGTCTCTTTGAAAGCTGCCTGATGCCAACCCTGATCATGTTATGACTTTGAAAGAAAGAAAAAAAAAACTTTCTCAAGGAAGCAATGCCTCAGGAAACACGGAGAGAATCTTTTTGAAGCTTTCTCCGTTTCTTTCAGTTGACAGGGATAGAAAAATGGCTGCAGGTTAAACTGATCACATCACCTCAAACCACACATTGCTGACCTGCAGCGATAAGTCAGAGGAACAAGGGATGGAGAGCAACTGGATCTGGTGGTGCCAACAGGAATGAAGAATTGCTCCTAATCATCTCAAAGGTGCTTTTTCTTCCCCCTTTCCAAAGGCAACTGGACTGTTGTTGTTTTTAATTTGAGGAAGAAGAGGGACACATTTTGCTTCCTATCCAATTCCTATCCATTGATGAATTATAACCAGGGGTGGGCTGCTGAGAGTTCGCAGGAGTTCAGGAGATCCCCTAGCTAAGATTCTGTGCAGTTTGGAGAACCCCCCAAATCCCACTCCTGGCTGACCCCTCCCCCCCCAGGAGTCCCCACACGGCCCATTTTGGATGCAGGGCACGTGCAGAGGCTCAGGGAGGACCAAAAAAAGGGCTTCCTGGAAATTCAGGAAGGCTGGAAATGGGTCTGTTTCTAGCTTCCAGAGAGCCTCCAGAGTCCAGGGTGGCCATTTTCACCCTCTCAGAAGCTTGAGGAAAGCCTTTGGAACCCGAGCAGGGCAAAAATGTCCCCCGCCATTGCCGTGGTATTAGGCCACACCCACCATGGCCATGCCCACCCACCCAGCAGGCAGAGAACCCTTTGCTAAAATTTTTGAAGCCCACCCCTGATTATAACTGATAATGCTTCTTGAGTCAGAAGCAAAAATGATTTTCTCATCTTCTTCAAATGATAAATATAAATTACTGATAATCTCCACGGACAATTTATTAAGCTCTGAAATTATCTTACTGAATCTCATCCTGTCCTCTGAGGTAGCAATGTATCTTCTCCATCTTCTGAATTCTGAAATGCTTTTCCAGCACTTGAGGATTATTGTTGGGTCTTTCTTTTCCTCTTCTTCTTTCTCAGGTAATTCAGTGATGCTAAAAAGATAACTGTAGAGATTTTCAAGTCATCCAGGTTGTAATTGTCCCAAAGATACCTTTCAGGGGGCAACTGGACTTTCTTGTTTTTTTTTTCCTTTTGAAGATGTTTGGCTTCTCATCCAAGAAGCTTTTTCAGCTCTGACCTCTGATGATCAGAGCTGAAGAAGCTTCTTGGATGAGAAGCGAAACGTCTTCAAAAGAAAAAAACAAGAAAGCCCAGTTGCCTCCTGAAAAAGCACTTTTGGGACTAAAAAAAACCCACCACTTCTATTTCCATTCTTTTTGGTTATTGCAAGAATTAAAACTGAACACAGTTCAATTCTAAGAGCTGTTTTCTTTTTCCTTCCTCATCAGCCTTTCTTTTTATGACACGTCTTTTTGATAAGTCTTACTGTAAGAACTGTTGGTTAAAACTTTGTTTTAATTTATGAATTGATGAATTGATTCTTTATTGGCCAAGTGTGATCAGACACACAAGGAATTTGTCTTGGTGCAAATGCTCTCAATGTACATAAAAAGAAAAGATACATTCATCAAGAATCATAAGGTACAACAATTAATATAATCATAGGGTACAAATAGGCAATCAAATCATACTAGGAAACAGTCAATATAAACCATAAGGATACAAGCAGGGAATTATTTGTTTAGCAGAGTGATGACGTTCAGGAAAAAACTGCCCTTGTGTCTAGTTGTTCTGGTATGCAGGGCTCTATAGTGTCATTTTGAGGGTAGGTTGGAAGAGTTTATGTCTGGGATGTGAGGGGTCTGTAAATATTTTCACAGCCCTCTTTTTGACGCGTGCAGTATACAAGTCCTAGATTGAAGGCAGGTTGGTATTAATTGTTTTTTCTGCCGTCCTAATTATCCTCTGAAGTCTGTGTCTGTCCTGTTGGGTTGCAGAACCAAACCAGACACTTATAGAGGTTCAGATGACAGAATCAATCATTCCTCTGTAGAACTGGATCAGCAGCTCCTTGGGCAGTTTGAGCTTTCTGAGTTAGCGCAGAAAAAACATTCTTTGTTGTTCTTTTTTTATGATGTTTTTGATGTTAGATATCCATTTTAGATCTTGAAATATGATGGAACCTAGAAATCTGAAGGTCTCTACTGTTGATACTGTGCTATCTAGTATTGTAAGAAGTCATAGTAAGGGAGGGCTTCTCCTAAAATCTACCACCATTTTTATGGTTTTGTGTTCTGTTCCAGATTGTGAAATACTCTCTAATTGATTCTATACAGAGAACCAGAGTAGGCTAAGCATAAATTATTGCACAACAATAAGTGAACCCTGTTTTAAAATCTACCCTCAGCCTCCGAACCTATCTGGACAAATTTGGGCTAATTGTTCTTTCTAAGCTTAACCTATTGAATGTGAGGTTATGGGAAAATTGAAGGAGACTGTTTCTGAAAGAAAGATGAAAAAATGTATAAATTTGAAACATACACAAATATCCAAGGCCGTCTGACATAGAATTAAACATGTTTTTAATACATTTGTGATAGATAAAGCATATCCTGTTCTTGTAACTTCTCTTTCAGATCTTACACTAATTTATAATTCGGTATATTTTTCTGTAATGTAATGCAGACATCATGCAGGTTTTTACAAGCAGGATTCAGTTTCTTTTAGGGGACCCTTGGCTGCTATAGCATTATGCCTTCTTGCTTACACAGAGGTCACCAAAAGTCAATGAGAGTTCCAGATGTGGCAGGATCTTACAAACAACGGTGGCATACAATTTCCAGCACTCTTCTGCAAACATGCTGGGGGTGTAATGGTGCACTCTGTTTAGCTGTGAAATTGTACATTTTGATATATTCCTGTCATCAAACAGGAACTGTTAACGACAGACATGATGAAAGACACCCATGCATGAGTCTGGAAACAATTTCCCATTGTCAGGGAGAAGTGACTGAACTGAAATGACATAACGTGAACATTGCAACACTGAACGATCATGAAGTAGATGTGCGTGAAAGGGAATATGGTAAGAGATAGCCAGGTAGTAACCTAATAAGGTGTAAATTTATAAAGCTCCAGATTACATAGAGACCTCCTGTAAGAAGGAACTTTTCCCTGAAGATAGATTTCATTCTAACAAACAGCCATCGTTGTTGTTGTTATTATTATTATCTATATGTACGTATTCTCTGGCATACCTTATACTCCTATTTTTCTCACAACCTCTCTGTGAGATGGGTTTGGCTGAGTTTGACTAGCCCAAAGTCACTTACCTAGCTTTCTAAGGGAAAACTATAACTCACTGTCTCCTAGTGTCAGACTTGTCTCAACTTGGACATTTAGGAATGAAAGACCCTCAATTTCATTGCCTTGAAGTGAAAAGTTCATTCTACTAAAGTCAAGCAATTACCGCAAAAGTAGCAATAGTACTTAGACTTATATACTGCTTCATAGTGCTTTATAGTCCTAAATAGTTTACAGAATCAGCACATTGCCCCCAACAATCTGGGTCTTCATTTTACGAACCTCAGAAGGATGGAAAGCTGAGTCAACTTTTGAGCCGATGAGAATCAAACTGCTGGCAATTGGAGAGTTAGACTGCAATACTGTGTTCTAACCACTATACCACCAAATAAAGCTGGATCCGAGTATTCCTGTGCAAAACATAGTCACCAAACCAGTAGTAACACTGGTTGAATCTGCAACAGATGCACTTCCACATCATCAGTGATTTTTGTTCTTTGAATTCCAGTACATGCAAGACCAAATAGCCAAATACGGTGCTGTCCATCCTCTGGATTCATATAAGAAGAGAATTATGATCTCCTGCAGAACTGTAGCAATTCCCAAATACAAGAGGCCCTCTTTCTGTTTCTCTTTATTGCCATAAAACTGTTAAATTCCAAACAAAGAGGCCTCCAGTGCCTGAATTAGAGCAAATTATGGAAGTCTTAAAACACATTTTGATTCATTGTCCTTGGGTCCCTTCACCTGAAAACCTGGACCCCAATTATTTTCTCATTGTGCTTTCTGGAACAAAAAGCTCAGAAAGCAGTGTTGTTTTTTCTCTTTTTTTAAAATACCTCTGATTTCCTCAAGGAGTTCATTCTCACAGTATCTCGCCGTTACTTTAAATATATAATGAAGGCACTTGGATCAAGGCCCAAATTATAGGATGTAGGCAGCAGGGGAGTCAATGAGGTCCCTAGATATCCTAGAGAAAGAACTCTACGGTTAATTTGGACCTTGAAAGCAAAGGGGCACTCAGAGCTATGACTAGAAAAGGTCTTCACTTCCTTTCTCTGCAGCTACATTTTACAATAACTGAGCTTTTGCCCTGACTTTCATGGGAGCTTCATTCAAGTCAGTTTAAGCATTCGTAATCTGAGATGAATGACAAGAGGGCATTATATTAGAGCCATGGTGATGCAGTGGTTAGCTTGCAGTACTGCAGGATACTTCTGCTGGCTGTTGGCTGCCTGCAAATTGGCAGTTCAAATATCACTAGGCTCAAGGTTGATTCAGCCTTCCGACCTTCCGAGGTGGGTAAAATGAGGACCCAGATTGTTGGGGGCAATAGGCTGATGCTGTAAACCACTTAGAGAGGGCTGTAAAGCACTGTGAAGCGGTATATAAGTCTAAGTGCTATTGCTATCTTCCTCCCTGCTCTGCCACTGCCCCCCATTCTTTATGAAAGACATTTAAACTATCCATTGGATCTTCTTAGTTGGGGGCAGAAAAACACGAGTGTCACTCTTGAAACATTTCATATTGGTTTTTTTACCCACCAGCTCTCATTCATTTCAGTGAATTTATTATTTTGTTTTGGTTTTTTAGATATATACTTGTATTAAGAACAATATTTTCTTAGTACTCATTGATTATGATAGCAAATCTAATTCAAGCTAATTTAAAGAAAGAGAAGTCAACAAAAGATGCAAGGAAAAAGAGAGAAGAAGAGAAGAGAAGAGAAGAGAAGAGAAGAGAAGAGAAGAGAAGAGAAGAGAAGAGAAGAGAAGAGAAGAGAAAGAAGGGAAGGGAAGGGAAGGGAAGGGAAGGGAATGGAATGGAATGGAGTGGAGTGGAATAGAAAATTAGAATAGAATAGAACAGAACAGAACAGAACAGAACAGAACAGAACAGAACAGAATAGAATAGAATAGAATAGAATAGAATAGAATAGAATACTTTATTGGCCAAATGTGATTAGATACACAAGGAATTTGTCTTGATGTAAATACTCTCAGAATACATAAAAGAAAAGATAAAAGAATAGATGACTTAGAATAACTTTATTGTTACTTTGAATGTATACTAATGGGCATACATTAAAATGAAATTTTGTTGCATATAATTCTCAAAGGATCACTATGTCCAATACACACTACATAACCATTACAGAATCAATAAATAAATACAAAATTATGCATATACATACACATATGACACAAAGAAACAACACAGATGTATACATGTACATGGCAAGAAAAACGAATATGCGAGATTACCAGAGGGAACAAAGCTGTTGAAGAATCAAGTAGTTCTGCTAGAAATACTTTGAAACCTCCTCACCGAGAAGATTTTAAAAAAAAGACTATAATAAAGAGAAAAGAAATATATAAAGAAGTGACTGCCAACTTCTATCACAAAAATATAATTTGGTGACTCCTTCCAGGGTTACAAGTAATTATCTTTTCTTTCCATTCTTCATCTTTGATGTTCAGACAAATCCATAAAGCATTATTTGTTTTTTATAGTCTTGGCATCAATAGAAAGTCCACAAAATCTTGCCAGACTTAACAACATATCTTGTTTTTGTTGTTGTTTGTTTAGTCACTAAGTCATGTCTGACTCTTTGTGGCCCCATGGACCATAGCACATCAGCCTCCTCCATCCACTACTATTCCCCAAAGGTTGTCCAAATTCATTTTCATGGCATCAAAGACACTAACCCTCTCATCCTCTTTTGTTCTTGTTTCCTTTTGCCTTCCATCTTTCCCAATATTAGGGAATTCTCCAAGGACTCCTCTCTTCTCTTTTGCTGGCCAAAGTATTTGAGCTTCAGCTTCAGTATCTGTCCTTCCAAAAGACAGTCAGATTTGATTTCCTTTCGGATTGACTGATTGGATCTCCTTGCAGTACAAGCAGTGGTGGGTTTCAAAACATTTTCCTACAATTTCGGAGAGTTTGCTTTGTGCGCGCATGTGCAGGGCTCAAACACCACCCTGTTGGCGTTCCACTCTAAACCTCCACTCCAACCAAGAACTCTGATACAGACATCTTCTCAAAAGTTCTTTTTATTCTGGATAGTAAATTGGCACAATTGGAGAATCCCGAATCTGAAAGTTCTGGGCTTCCTTGCAATAAGTAAAAACTAAAAATCCATTTCCTGCACCCATCATCACATCACATGCCCTAAATCACCATCCGGCCCAACTCAAGACTTCCCCTCACTTATGCACAAAACAACATGACCTTGAATTAGAAAAAGAATGTTATTATGTCTAACTACATACACTCCAAGAAATTCCTCCCTCCCACTTCCCCAGGCTCAACATGTGGCAATGTGGGAACATCGGGTCTCAATATGGCTTCCAAATACTGACACGCCTTTTGTATCAATGCTGGTGAGCTCTGCAGGTGGGCCTAATGCATGCACGCCAAACATGCACTTTGTGCATGCACGTGCAGGGCTCAGAGACCGCCCTTGGCATCAACGCTGGTGACCTGTGCTGTTTTTTAGCTCAGCTGAAGTGCGGCAATCCGTTCTGCTGCATGAATCATTTGACCTAATAAACAACAGAATATAGGAGAGGTAAGAGTGGGGGCAAGTGGGCGGGGCCAGTCAACATTTTCAAACCAGTCAAAATTTTCGCTACCAGTCCACCAGAAGTGGACTGAACTGGCTGAATACCAACCTCTGAGTCCAAAGGACTCTCAAGAATCCTCTCCAACACCACAATTTGAAAGCATTGATTTTTTGACACTCAGCCTTCCTATGATCCAACTTTCACAACCATACATTTGTAGAAAGTTAGCATCCACCCCTCCCCTGGAAGAATGATATATTTTTAGAAATATTAAGAAGGCAGAATATTATATTTCCCTGGATGAAAAATGGAGAAACAAGCTCTTGGAAAGCAGCCCCCACCTTTTTTAATAGCCCTCAGCAGATGCCAGCACTTAAGAGGTAGAGATAGCTAGCTCTGTTCATAGGCAAACATTCGCTGCAGCAAGGTCTGAACAAAGATAGGATTAGCCCTCAGCCATAATAGGAACTGCCCAAACCCTTTCAGAACAGAAGCTCCTTCATTGCATCATCTCAGTGGCACCACCCTCCAGCAAATTTCAACCAAACCTAGGAACAACCTACAAAGCCAGCTATGATGCCTACAACAGCCAATAGAACACCTGTTCTTCCACAGGAACAGTAAGCTCAAGTTCAAAGCCCAAGAGGAGATATAAATACCCCTCACTCTCAATTCCAGTGGTCAGTTACCCAGTATCACACATCCTTGGTGGTTCTGTTCACCATCAAACCCTCTTTCCAATCAGCCTCCATATTTCCAGTGTCTTTCTCCTGGCATGGGATGGAACCAGATGGATATTTCTTCCAACACATTACTAGTGGGGAAACTATAGATCTGACTCCAGATGCTACCAAATTCCCTCTGATTTTTGGCAGGGGAAAAGAAATTCTGAGCATCACAGATCAACTCCAGCACACTTCATACCAGTTTAAGAGATCACAACTCCAACGGTTGACCTTTTGTACCTGTTATCTGAGATACTTGCTTTATTTTGCCTAATGATAGGGCAACTGTGAGCTCCCCATGGGTGCTCAGCATTTATTTGTAGATAACCTAGTTACAGGTACGATAAAGACATGGGTGAACAGTATGAAGTCTTCTTTCACAAGAAAGTTAAAGCTTGCTCAATAGTGGAGAATTAAATTTCCACTGTCGCTCATCGCAGAGCTGTGACACTTCCCTACTATCCCCACATCCATTTTATCACAATAAGCTTTTTAAGTTGTATTAATACTTTCCATTCAGGTGGCAATTTTCAAGCATGGTTTGCAAGTCAAAGAGCCTCTCATGGAAAGGAGTCCTGACAACTGATTGATGTCCATCAGCTTGGGAGGAATCTTTTTGGGAACTGAACAAGACCCAAGAGAGCTTTTATTTGAAAGCGGGGTGGAGTAGGATGGGGGAATCCATATGTGAAACTCCCCGTCTCAACATTTTAAATTGTTTTTCCTATTTCATGGAATCCCATTGATCCTTGACATCTTTATCTTAAGCAATCTTTTAAAAGTCTATTGCCATTTAAAGTTGATATATGTTTTGGGACTGGTTTTCGTAACAGGGTTTTTCCTTCTACTTTTATGTTTTTCTATTCTTGTTTTTATAGAACCACAAATCATAGAACTGGAAAGGGCCACTGAGGTCCTCAAATTCAACTTTTTCCTCAGTGATAGAATTCATATTTATTGATTCTTGACTTCATTATTTCTTTTATAAACAATTCAAGGTGGCATACATATCCAACATACCTTCCTCCTCCTATTTTCCTCACAGCAACCCTGTGAGGCAAGAGGAACTGGCTGGCCCAAAGTCACCCAGAGGCTTTCATAGCTAAAGCAGAACTAGAACTCACAGGCTCCTGGTGATTGGTCCAAACTCACCCAGTGGCTTTCATGGCCAAGGTGGGAATAGAACTCAAAGTCCTTTGGTAATTGGTCCAAAACTACCCAGCTGGTTTTCATACCTAAGGTGAGAGTAGAACTCACAATCTCTAGCCTGGTGCCAACGACTAGACCAAACTGGCTCTCTATCTTCAAACGTTCTTGAGAGATGGATGTCTAGACTTAGCTTTAAAAATATTCAAGGAAAGGTACCAATTCATTGCTACAGAACTAATTCCACTGCTGAACTGTTCTTACTGTTAGAAAGTTTTGTGTGTGGGAAAGGGAGGACTACATGAGATTCAACACTGGCCATTTTGGAATAGATGGGGTGAGTTTGGAACCAAGGGTTGCATGATTTGATGGATGTGTCAACTCATAAAATATTCCTATGGTCTTTTTAGAGTCGCCAACAGAAAGAAAAGGGGGAAAGGGGCTTGAATGACCAATGCGGCAGCTTGGAAAGTGAAAGTGCATTCCATAAATAGATGTTCAAAGATAGTAACTAGGTGACTGAAGTTTCTGCTGTGCAATTATCTAACTAGAGAACATGTTTGATGACTCTTGGCTATGGATGTGCCTCATTGGAGAATATGAACTATCCAGGGAGTGGGGGGAAACCCAGGTTAAACATGACAATGAATTATGTGTCTCGGAGTCAGCTACATCCGGGCAGTGCCAGACATGTTAACTCCCAATAAATTCTTTTGAAGTTTTGGAAGTTTGGCTCAAGTCTCATGATTTAATTGGGGTAATCGTCAGAATTCTGAAAGCATGGGTGATTATGTGTCAGACACATGTTTTTCTGGGTTTTTAAATTCTAGTTTTATTATTGTTGTGAGCCTCCCAGAGTTGTGTGCTACAACATGCACAGTCAGATAGATAGATGGATGGATGGATGGGCGGGCGGGCAGGCAGGCAGGTAAATAAATAGTTATCCATATGCTAGATTGTGTTTTGAGTGGCTCTATAAGGGGAGGCAAAATGGCCTACAATTCCTTACCATGGTAAATAATATCACATTTTTAGATAAATTTATGCTTCCCCTTCTGTCCTGTTTGTAAGTGTGTGGAATGCAGCTAATTGGCCACTATGAGACACTGAATGCTAGGCTGAACCTGATCTAGCAAGGGCTTCCTCTTATCCTCTTAAATACTTACCTTTAGTAAAAAAAAAAAATGTCCCTAATGCTTGAAATATTAGGTTCTCTGCAGCTATCTAAAGAGTAATCATTTTCTGAACAAGATTTTTACAGGGTTCTCTTTAGCACATTTTGTTGACAGGAAAGTAACGAGATCACAAGAATTCCAAAAGATGAACCATTTAGAACCCATATAGCTCTATGAATGTTGCACCATTTCAATTTCATTTTTCTGGGAGCCTTCCAAATATCCACCAAGGATCCTTTATAAGAACCAATTCTTACAGGCAAGAATGGGACTTTTTCTGATGTCTCATATGACTTTTTGATTTTTTTTTTTCTACATCATTCCTGGAAAAATTCTCTGTTTCCATGAAGAGCCAATCTTAGTCCCAACTCATAGCATTTGATTCACATTCATTTATAAATTTATGAGGCCATTCTGCCACTTTATTGGTTTTATGTTCAGGGGTCCAGTTGTGTGAATTGCTTGTATTTCTGTGGTGGCCCGTCAAGGAACAACTTCCCTTTTCTCAGCATACCATATAACAGTGGTGACTAAACTTTTTGGGCTCCGGTGCCAAAAATTGTGCGTACACTTGCACTCACATGCCAGCACTCAGAAGGCAATGCGCAACCCCCACGCCCCTTACCCATGTGCGCATAACCCCCACCCACCCACACCACCCCCTGACCTGCACTGCACCTCACAGCTGATTTTTTGCTGTCCCAAAGGCTTGAGGAAGGCTTCTGCAGGCTTTGCAGGCCGAAAACTAGCCCCGTTTCGTCTCTTCCTGTTTTTCCGAAAAGACCAGAAATGATGAAACAGGGCTAGTTTTCGGCCTGCAAAGCCTGCAGAAGTCTTCCTCAAGCCTTTGGGAGGCCGAAAAAGGCCTCAAACCTGCCAAAAATCAGTTGTGAGGTGCGCACATGTCCTGTGAGGTAAGTTTGCCTGCAGCTTGCGTCCTGGCACAAATGGCTCTGCTTGCCACCTGTGGCATGCATGCCAAAGGTTCACCATCATGGCTGTATAATTTAAGGTACTTCCATTATTTTTTGTTTGTGGAGCTGAACTGGCACTACTAATTACTGGTAGTCTTACAACAACTTACAACAGTTTGTTTAGTGACTGTTCAAAGTTACAACAGTCCAGAGAAAAGTGAGTTATGACCATTTTTCACACTTACGACCATTGCAGCAGCTCCATGATCCCATAATCAAAATTCAGGCGCTTGGCAACCGATTCATACTTATGATGGTTGCAGTGTCCTGAGGTCATGTGATCAATTTTTGTGACCTTCTGATAGGCAAAGTCAATGGGGAAGCCAGATTCACTTAACAACCGCATTACTAACTTAACAACTGCAGGGATTCACTTAACAACTGTGGCAAGAGAGCTTGTAAAATGGGCACAACTCACTTAACAGATGTCCCCCATAGCAACAGGAATCTTGGGTTGGGTTGTGGTTATAAGTCAAGGACTATCTGTACAAACTTCCTGCCACCATCAGGCAGAAAAAAGAATACAACCATAATATAACCATAATATAACCAGCAGTTCCAATATTTTTAAATGAAATGCATGATGAGGGGTGAACAACAATCAGCAACTCCAGTTTAAAAGAAGGTGAGTTACAGTTGAATAAAACAGATCCGTGCCCTTTATACGCTCACTTCAAGAGGCAGAATTTTCAGCTTACACTGTTATTCTCCAAACGTACAATTTAAAACACCAAGAGAATGGTCTGGAGAATTTTGGGGCAAAGAACGTTAGACTTAGTCCGTGAGATGAGCAAGGGATGACATCATCATTCCAGAGAGTCTTTGGGAAAAATATATATTGGAATGTGCACAAGGGACACTTTTACAATACAGAAAAGGAGTTAATAATTATGATTTATTTTGGAAAGAGGAAGATTCCTGCGAATATGTGGCCTGCTGTAGTCCCCCCTGGCTTCTAGCAGGATTTGAGGCAAAACCTCCCTAAGCATCAATTATTTCATCAGTGGCCACTGAGAGAGGTAGTGGTGATCCAAAGGAAGAACTTTTCAAAAGTTATACAGTATTCAGACAATCCATCAAGGAGAGAAGCAACCTAGAATTAAGGAGGAATTTCTTGACAGTCAGAACAATGAATGACTGGGATGATTTGCCTCTAGAAGTTGTGGGTGCTGCAACCCTGGAGGTTTTTAAGAAGAGTCTGGAGAGCCACTTGTCTGGAATGGTATAAGAACTGCTGCTTGAGTCCTTTTATTCTGTTATTTGGACATTATTGTATGAAAAACAACAACTGAGCCATTTATCTTTCTGGTCAACAGAAGCTCTAGGGTTTGATAGTTTGATACAAACCACGTTTCTCAGCCTGTGGTTTTACAGGCGCATTTATTCAGTTGTGTCCGAAAGATGCCTAACTTTGTGTTTCAATGCTTGCTGAAGTCAAAATAGATCTGCGATTATCTTAAATCAGACATTCTGCTTGGCACAACAATGCCAAGCTGTGACTTGAAATGAGTTTCCAGGTAGTCCTTTGTGGTGCTCTTGTTTTTAATAATAAATTGCTCGTTCTGTTCGATGCAAAAAAAAAAAGCAAAGAAAAACCCACGTTGCACTGAAATATTAATCTAGCATAACTAATTATATATTACTTATGCAAGCTGTGTATTGCCAAGCAGCATTTCACCAGCAGACCTTTGCGTGTATTGAAGATGACACTGGAAATTCTTAAATATAGTGAAAAATGGTTTCCCTTCACAAAACTGACATTGTTTTCTTTCTTATCCACCTAGCCGCTTCTTTGTGCCAAACCATTTCTCTTTAATATTTTAGATGCATGACGGTTGAGACATATGTTTGAAAATCACTGTTCCATTTGGTTAATTTCAATATGCCATTTGTTTCCATCAATGTTTTCAGAGATTATTGGAAGATAAAAAGAGTGTCTTTCCTAACCTGCTGTTGGCCATCAAAACATTCACAACGTCTTTGTTCATCCAAAAAAATTTCCATAAATCTTAAGAGAATAAAAGACTAACAGAGTTGGAAGGGACCTTGGAGGTCTTCTAGTCCAACCCCCTGCTCAAGTAGGAACCCTACATTGTTTCAGATAAATGATTGTCCAATCTCTTCTTTAAAACCTCTAGTGATGGAGCTTCTGCAATTTCGGGAGGCAAGTCGTTCCATTGATTATTTGTTCTCACTGTCAGGAAATGTCTCATTAGTTCTCGGTTAGTTATCTCCTTGATTAATTTCCATCCATTGCTTCTTATCCTGCGCTCAGGTGCTTTGGAGAATAGCTTGACTCCATCTTCTTTGTGGCAGCCCCTGAGTTATTGGAACACTGCTGTCAAGGGCCACCCTAATCATTCCTTTCATTGCACTCGACCTACCAAATTCCTGAAACCCTTCTTCATATGTTTTAGACCATGTGAACATATGATCTCAGAACATACAAAGTTATATTCATACCAAATGTCAATTTTCTGCCAAACTTGAGCCATCGGGAGGCACTGGGACTACAATTCTCAGAATTCCCAGCCAGAAGCAAAGTTCAATTGGTACTCCCTGACATGTACCTACTAGAGCTGAGAATTTGTTAGAAAAGGAGGTAGCAGCATGCTATACAAATGTAGTTGAGTTTTATGCACCCAGGATTCAGAACAACAGAACAACAAAGAGTTGGAAGGGACCTTGGAGGCTTTCTAGTCACAACCCCCAGGAGACCTTATATCATTCCAGAGAAATAGCTGTCCAATCTCTTGTTAAAAACCTCCAATGTTGGAGCACCCACAGCTTTTGCAGGCAACCCGTTCCACTGTTTAATTGTTCTGTCAGGAAATTTCTCCTTAGTTCTAGATTATTCAAAGACGGACTTTTAATAGCTATGCATTAAAAGCTCTCTGCTTGAATGGATTGAGGTGCCTGATTCACTACATCCCATATTTATTCGTTTCCTTTTTTTAAAAAAAAGATCAGTCATTCTATTCTGTTTCAGAAGAAACAGGATAACAGAATAAAATATGGTAATTTACCACTCACCTCCCCTCACTTCACCTTGTAGGACACTTAAGCAGAAATTTAAAGATGTGAGTATTTGGATGAATCTAAAATCACCTTCACCTGCATGTACGCTATTGCCTGGAGGTTGATGAGTCTATGATGCTGGAGTGTTTCTGGAGTTTTAAAGCAGTTGCATCAAAACAACTCCAACTTGTTGGCTTCTTGTTCTGAGCCATGTAGCACCAGCAGCTTTATGAAACTTGCAAAAAACTAGGACCAAAGTTCATAGGGCCTTTCCCTATAGTGAAAATAATCAACTCTGTTACAGTATAACTTAAACTCCATTGCTTGTTAGGGAAAGTGCATTCAGCTTTCACAGCAGCTTGTTAAAGCTGGTGGTAGGCTCCTAGTTCAGGCCGATAGATTGGGCAGCCCCGAAACCAATAGTGGTGCAAGGGGAAATGCATTATGAGGTAAAGAAAATCTTGGATTCTAAATTAAGTAGGGGCCAGTTGCATTTTCTCCTGCCATGGAAGGGATAGGCCGCTCTTCGAAGCTTCCTGGGTCGAGAGCTGGGATGTGAAGGCAGATAGATTGGTTAAACAATTCCATGACAAGTACCTCCAGAAACCAAAGGGACCTCCAGGGGCAGAGGGAGGAGGTTACATTGAATCTTGAGTAACCTCTCTACGATTATTTTTCCTTGCAGGAAGTCCTTTTCAGATAATAGATAATCAGAGTTGGAAGGGACCTCGTAGGTCATCTAGTCCAACCCCCCGCCCAAGTGGCAGACCCTACACCATTTCTGACAAATGGCAGTCCAAACTCTTCTTGAAAATCTCAAGTGATGGCGCTCCCACAACTTCCGAGGGCAACTTCTGTTCCATTGGTTGATTGTTCTCACTGTCAGAAAGTTTCTCCTTGTTTCCAGGTTAAATCTCTCCTTGTTCAGTTTCCATCCATTGTTCCTTGTCTGGCCTACAAGTGCTTTGGAAAATAGCTTGGCAGCCACTCAAATATTGGAAGACCACTATCATATCTCCCCTGGTCCTTCTCTTTACCAGACTAGCCAAGCCCAGTTCCTGCTATTCCTGTTGTTCATTCTATATTTCAGCCTCAAGTCCCCTAATCATCCTGGTTGCTCTTCTCTGTACTTTTTCTGGCGTCTCAACATCTTTTTTATAATGTGCTGGACAAAACTGGATGCAGTACTCTAGGTGTGGTCTTACTAAGGCTTTATAGGGTGGTATTAGTACCTCCCTTGATCTTGATTGGATCCCTCTGTTAATGCAATTTAGGACTGCATTAGCTTTTTTGGCTGCTGCTGCACACTGCTGGCTCATATTTCGCTGGTTGTCCACTAAGACTCCAAGATCCCTCTCACAATTACTGCTATTGAGCCTGGTTTCACCCAGTCTATATGGGTCCTTTTGGTTTTTCTTGCCTAAGTGTAGGACTTTACTTTTCACTACATTAAATTTCATTTTTTTTAGATACGGCCCAGTGTTCTAGTCTGTCAATTTTCAATTAAGGAGGGCCACTTGTCATCCCTGAAGCTGACCTGACTGAGGCCATTTTGGGGCTTCAGTGTTGCTACACTGGAGCTGAGGCACAGGAAGGGGAGAATAGATATAGCTGGGTTTTATAGCCAAAACAAAATATTTTCTACTGGGAACCAAGGACATTCCCACAGTTGGTCGGAGGGAGGAGTGAAGTTACCATGCAACTGGACAGTTCCTTGTTTGGACTATGTGACTATTTCTTTGAGAAAGGGAATAAATTTGTACTTTTAATTCGGTGAAAAACTGCAGGAACATCAGAGTCGGTTTTCACCAGCCTGTGCCAATATGATATACCAAATAAAACTGTTCATTGAGGAATCATTCTGCCTCTGAGTTCTATTTGCTGTGGGTGTATTATTTGGAAGCCTGACATTAAGATGCAGCAGTGAGAGAGAATAGAGAAAAATTATGAACAACTCACTCCTAGTGGTGCAGGCCGACCTTTCTCTTTTATCAGCTGGAAGACTCAACTCCAGGTAGTCCCCACTGGCACTGGCACAACGACTGCCCAACAACTTTAACATCAATTCCCAAGGGAAAGCCAAATGGGTCTCTGAACACCCAGTTTAGGAAGACATAAAATGACCCCCCCCCCCAAAAAAAGATGCCAGACTTTCAACTTTGTCAATGGGCAACTCTGAATAGGAATCGCAGCTCACATGAAGTCTGCCATGGGCCATTGTATCCTCCTCCCAGTGTGACTATGGGGTCCCATGTCAAACTAAATCACATCATGACCAGCTGTAAACTGAAAGCCTATAGGGATTCAGTATCTGATTCTGCCTCCCCCCCCCCCCCCCCAAAAAAAAAAACCAACAAAAAACGAGGCTGCACCAGTGGTTAGATGGCTTGGACATAGATTTTTTTTTTTTTTTTAACATTTATATTTTTAATTGGGTTCTACTAATCTAGTTGAAATCGGGTGGGATTCTTCTGGTTCGGACCAATTCGGCTGAACCAGTTGTTATACCGGTAAAATCCTACCCCTGGTTGATATGTTAATTTATGTTGTTAGTCCATATATGATATGCCATATGTTAAATAAATCTGGGTAACCCCCAATTATTACTATTTATTTGTTTATTTTGCTGTGGTTATTAATCCAAACCAATGTTTCTCTTCCTTCCTCCCTGCTTCCCCAAAAGAATAATCTGTTTTAGGATTTAGTTATTGTATACTTAATCTTTTTCTGGTTTTACTTTCCATTGTCCTATTTGTTGTATTTATAAAGAAGGCCAACAATGACAGCTTTTTTTCCCTTTTAAAAATAGAAGCTAAAAAACCACAAAAGCAGGAGAATTTGGTTAGAAGAAAGAGAAGGAGGAGAAGAGGGAGGAGAAAACTGGACAGTTAGTCTATTCCAAATGACAAATTTGGCCAAATCCCCCACAAAATTCCATGTGTACAGATGCATAGTTCATCACCGGCCTTCTTCGTTCTGCAAAATAAATCTGAGAAATGTGTCAAGTCTGAAGCCCAGTTTCTGTTTCGTATATAAATAGCCTTGTTTCCTGAAATATGTTTGTATGGAAAAAAACAAAAATCTGGGTCTTCCGGCAAAACTGGAGTTCCATTCTATAAACTCCTGTCTCGTGCAGACCGATACACAAAGCTCAGTAAGAGAACGGCAGGGGGATCTGTCTCCAACTTGAATTTTCAGGTCTTCAGATATACCTGTTGCTGCTAGTACTCCTCTCCTTCCCTTTCTCTTCTTCTTTCTCTTTCTTGGCGGTTAGAACAATTAATCAGTGGAAACGGCTTGCCTTCCAGAAGTTGTGGGTACTTCATCACTGGAGGCTTTTAAGAAGATACTGGAACTTGTCTGGAATGAAAGTCAAAGTGTCGTGTCCGCGAAAAGAGGTTCTGAGTCGGTGACTATCATTAACAGCTCTTTATTTCAATCATTGAACCGAACCAGCAAAAGGCAAAAAGCCTCCGGCTTTTATACTTTTTGCCGCGGCAGCCGCGGCCAATGGCAGCGATTCAAGTCTCCCGCTCTTGGTTTGAACCAATCGCGGGAGACTTCAATCGGGCCAATCGGCGCGGCTCGCCTGGCCAATCAGAAATCCCTGCGCCTTAGCCAATCAAGGCGCAGGGATTTCGAGTAGTCCATTTTGATACATAACACCCCTCCCCTCTTGGTACGGTCTTTCACGTGGTGTAATCACGCAGGTAGGCGGGGCTCCGTCGGGTCCTAGTTGACCTGCGCAGCTCACTTCCTTGTTGTAACTCGGCCGGAGCGGTCATCTTTTTGGCTGCTCCTGGCTCTGTGAGAACCGGCTGGATGGTCGGGCCGGTTCTCTCGCCGTGGCTCCCGCCTGGGCCTACCGGGCCGGTTGAGTCACAGATTTTGCCGCTCCCGCTTGGCTTCTCCGAGTCGGTAGAGTTGGCTGGACGGCTCTTCTCCGGATGGGACTCGCGGGGGCTGCGTTCTGGTGAGTTTTTGAATTTAATTTTTTCCTGCGTTTCTCTTATCGGGTATTCCCTCCCCCCTTGGTTCGTGTCTTGGGGGTTGAGGTTAGTCATTGCTCGCGACCGGAGTTGGTCGATGTGTCGTTTCCAGGCTCGCCCATTGATGGTTTGGAGCCGGTACGACCGTGGGCCCGTGATTTGAGTTATGACGGCTGGGATCCATAGGGGGTCCCCCGTCATGTTTTTTGCGTAAACCCAGTCGCCTGGTTCGAAAGTTCGATACCTGGAGCTTGAGTCTGGGGGTCGCTCCGGGTTGTAGGTGGGGTGCAGACGATCGAGTGGGGACCTCAGCTTCCTGCCCATCAGGAGCTCTGCAGGGCTTTTGTTGGTTGTGGTATTGGGTGTGATGTGCTGTATGAAAAGCAGTTTATTTATTTTTTCATTGATCTCCTCGTGGTCCATTTTCCGGAGGGTCTTTTTTGTAAACTGGACCATCCGTTCCGCCCTACCGTTCGCCGCCGGATGCGCCGGTGCTGTCAATGCGTGGCGGATACCTTTCTCGGCCAGGAAACGTTCGAATTCGATGGATGTGAATTGGGGCCCATTGTCTGAGACAACGACGTCTGGGAGGCCATGTGTGGCGAACAGTTTACACAGCTCTTTAATGACAGCCTCTGTGGTGGTGGATTTCATGTCAGCCACCTCTAACCAGTTTGAGTATGCATCTACTGTGATTAGAAAGGTGTGTCCATTTGTGGGGCCGGCAAAGTCTAAGTGGATTCTGGACCAGGGTCCCCGTGGTATTTCCCAGTCTCGGATGGGCGCTGTGGGTGGGCTGGACCTGGTTTCCTGGCACCTGTGGCATTTGGCGACCCATGCTTCAATTTGTTTGTCCATCCCTGGCCACCAAGCGTAACTCCTGGCCAGGACTTTTGTCCTGACGATGCCAGGATGCCCCTCATGCAACATCTCTAGGACCCTGTTTTGCAATTTGCACGGAATTACCACCTGATCTCCCCACAGGATGCAACCCCTTAACAGTGAAAGTTCAGTCTGGCGCTGCCGGAATTTTTTAAAAGTCTCGTCAATGTCTTTTTCCGGCCAACCTTTCTCTAACCAATGTAAGACTTGCGCCAATTGTTTGTCCCTAATGGTTTCTCTGGCAATATCAGACGCGGTTATGGGCAGGCTCTCGATACTCAGGGTGTTTGTTGTTGGTGCGGGGTCAGGTTCAGAGTCCGGCAAGGGCGAGCGGCTTAAAGCGTCCGCGTGCGAGATTTTCTTACCTGGCTTATGTAATAGTTCGTAGCTGTAGGCTGCCAGGAATTCAGACCATCTAGTCATGCGTGGTGACAAGATGTTTGGCGTAGCCCGGTTTCCAGCGAGGATGCCCAGCAGTGGCTTATGGTCAGTGATTATTTTGAAAGGGCGGCCGTACAGGTACTCGTGGAAACGCTTTATGGCGGCAACTATAGCCAAAGCTTCTTTGTCCAGCTGGCTATAGTTCCGTTCCGGTTTTGTCAGTGTTCTGGAAAAAAATGCAATAGGCGCTTCTCTCTGGTCTGGGAGGGTATGGCTGAGGACAGCGCCGACGCCGTAGGGCGATGCGTCGCAAGTGACAGCTAAGGGCAAAGTCTCACTGAACTGCATTAGGACGGCGTCGGAGGTGAGGAGGTCTTTGGTTTTCTGAAAAGCGGCCTGTTCTCGGTTCCCCCAAGTCCATGCTGCCTTCTTATCTAGGAGTCTATGCAAAGGCTCCGCCGCCGTTGCCTTCTGAGGTAGGAAGACATTATAAAAATTTAGTAAGCCTAGGAATGCCTGTAGTTCTGTTTTGGACTTCAGGGTGGGGGCTTCCTTGATGGCTTTAACTTTTTTATTTGTAGGGTGGATGCCCTGTCTGTCTAGGAGGTAACCCAGAAATTCTATTTGTTTTGTACAAAGTTGGCATTTTTCGCGTTTGACTTTAAGTCCTGTTTCTTTAAATTTTGTTAAGACTTGTCTTAAACGGTTCTCTAATTCGGCTTCGTTTGGCGCCGCTATATAGGGCACCACCCCCTTGATGCCCTGTAGTAAACGTTCCATCAGGCTCTGGAAAATGCCTGGTGCCACGCTGACTCCAAATTGGAGTCTGTTACACTTGAAAGCCCCCCGGTGTGTTACAATTGTCTGGGCTTCTGCCGTTTCTTCGTCCACAGGCAATTGCTGGTATGCCTGGGCGAGGTCGAGCTTGGCAAAAATTTTTCCCCCTCCTAATGAGTGCAGTAAATGTTGCACTATAGGCACTGGGTAGGCGCTTTGCTGTAGCGCGCTGTTTAGGGTGGCCTTGTAGTCCCCGCAAATTCTCACGGACCCGTCTGGCTTTACTGGGGTCACTATCGGGGTCTCCCATCTGGCGTGGTCTATCGGTTTTAATACCCCTTGTTTGACGAGTTTGTTGATCTGCTCGTCAATTTTTTGGTTTTAAAGCAAAGGGCACCCTCCTAGGTTTAAGCCGCTTGGGGGAAACCCTTGGGTCTAAGTCAAATGAAATAGGGGGCCCCTTGTACTTGCCCAATCCTCCATCGAAGACTTCCTGGAACTCCTGGACTAGCCGCTGTTCCCAGGCTTCAATGGAGACTTGGTTGACACCTGTCAGTGCGATGTTTAGCGGGGCGAACCATTGCAGTCCCAACAGGCTCGGGCGGTTACGATCGACTATTGTGAGTGGTAGTTGTTCGGTGTGGCCTTTGTAGGTTATGTTAAAGTTCTTGGTGCCCACTACTGGAACGCGATTACCTTGGTAGTCTTTTATGATGATTCTCTGGGCGGCCACGTCTTTTCTTTGCAGAGTAGGCACTAGTTTTTTTATTTCGTGCCATGCAATCATGGAAAGATAGGACCCGGAGTCCACTTCCATTTTGCATGGCCGGCCTTCGATGTGGACTTCTACGTGGACCTTTCTGGCGCCGTCGGAGATGGCGTGGCCGATTGTCACCGTCTGGTGGGTTTCTTCTTTCCGCCGACCGTCGCCGCTTCTTTGGGGTCGTTGCTTCTGGTCCCATCTGCCTGTTGGCTGGCGCTCTCTGGCTCTGGGCGGGGAGTTCTCTCTCCTTCTATCCTGCTGTTCCCATTTTGGCGGGCTGCGGGTCTTTTTTTGGCGGCAAACTCGGGCGATGTGGCCCCTTCGGTCACAATGCCTACAGACAGCGTCGAAGAAACGGCATTCCGACCTGGGGTGGTCGCCGCCGCACCCGGCGCAATTAGTCCTCGACCTACGACTATACTGGCCCCGTTGGTTTCCGCGTCCCGTCTGCACGCGATGTATGTCCTCCTCATCATCTGACGTGCTGGAGGTTGACTGGTAGTCGCCGTAGTGTGCGGTCGCTTCGTTTCGTGCGTCGGCCGACCTCGCGGGGTTGTTGTTTGCGCTCTTTGCCTCGGACCTTCGCATGGTGTCTGCCGACGTGCGGGTTGCTTCTGCGGCCGCGGCTGCGGTGAGGGCGTCGGCCAGGCTGATGTCGCCTTTGGCCATAAGTCGGCTCTGGAGTGTCGGATCCCATAGTCCGAGCACGAAACGGTCTCTTATGAGACTGTTCAATCCTTCGAACTCACAGAGTCCGCCCAGGCGCCTTAATTCAGCGACGAAGTCGCTCAGCTTTTCGTCTGGTCTCTGGCTTCTTCGGTAAAATTCATTTCGCCGTATTAGGATGGGGACCTCGGGGGCGTAATGGCGCCTCAATATGGGTTCGAGGACGTCCCAATCCATGGCAGTCGCGTCTGCCGGTTTGGCCAATGCCTTGGCCATCTGGAAAACCTCTGGTCCACAATGCGTCAGGAAGACGGCGCGCTTTAGCGGGCCCGGGGCGTCCTTCATGCCGGCGCATTCTAGGTACATACGGAATCTGTCTGAGTATGATTCCCAGTCTTCGGCGGCAGGGTTGAAGGGGGCGGGTGGTGCTATTTTCGCCATTTTGTTGTCGCTAGTTCGTTTATGGACACGGGGTTCGGTTCAGGGGCGAGATCCCACCCTCGTCGCCAGTGTCGTGTCCGCGAAAAGAGGTTCTGAGTCGGTGACTATCATTAACAGCTCTTTATTTCAATCATTGAACCGAACCAGCAAAAGGCAAAAAGCCTCCGGCTTTTATACTTTTTGCCGCGGCAGCCGCGGCCAATGGCAGCGATTCAAGTCTCCCGCTCTTGGTTTGAACCAATCGCGGGAGACTTCAATCGGGCCAATCGGCGCGGCTCGCCTGGCCAATCAGAAATCCCTGCGCCTTAGCCAATCAAGGCGCAGGGATTTCGAGTAGTCCATTTTGATACATAACACAAAGCATCTTCTCTTTTCTTATATGGGTTACAGAACTGAACATACCAATAGCACTTAGACTTATATACAGGGGTGGGATTTAAATATTTTAACTACCAGTTCCATGGGTGTGGCTTAGTTGGTGGCTGTGGCTTGGTGGTCATGTTATTCGCTGGATGTGGCCAGCTCAACATAACTCACATCGAGGCACACATCTCCTCGCCTGGCCTCTCGTGACCACACTTACGACTGCAACAGTCATAAGTGTGAAAAATGGTCATGAGTCACTTTTTTTAATGCCATTGTAACTTTGAATGGTCACTCCACACAAGCAAAGTACAAGCAAAAGAGGGGGGAAAAAAACTCCAGAGAAGTTCCTGAGACAGGAAGTCTAGTTCTGCCAAGAATGTAAAAAGGGTTAACAGAGAGGCTGTTTCTGTAAGCAACACCACAATGTTTCCTTCCTGCCTTCCTTACAGGATTAGGCCAGGAATTTCTTCTAACAACCGGTTCTCTGAACGGCTTAGAATGTTAACAACCGGTCCTAGCGAATAGGTGCGAACCAGTAGAATCCCACCCCTGCTTATATACCACTTCACAGTCCTTTACAGCCCTCTCTAACTGATTTACAATATCAGCATATTATTGTAAACAATATGGATCTTCGTTTTACTGACCTCAGAAGGATGGAAGGCTGAGTCAATCTTGAAACCGGTCAGGATCGAACTGGTGGCAGTCAGCAGAATTAGTCTGCAATACTGCATTCTAACCACTGCGCCACCATGGCTACTTCCATTTCTAAGCAAGATGGTTGTTAAGTGAGTTTTGTTCCATTTTATGACCTTTCTTGCCACAGTTGTTAAATGAATCGTTGCAGTTCTTAAGTGACTCATGCAGTCATTAAGCAAATCTGTCTTCCCCCACTGACTTTGCTTGTCAGAAGCTGCCTGCAAAGGTTAGAAACATTAATCCATAATCCGGAGGCAGTGCAACTATCATAAATACATGCTAGTTGCCAAGTGCCTAAATTTTGATCACATGACATTGCAGAATGCTGCAACGTGCAGTGTGAAAAACAGTCATAAGTCACTTTTTTCAGTGCTATTGTAACTTTGAACAGTTACTAAAAGGATGGTTGTAATTCGAGGACGATTTGCATTCTAGTCATCTCATAACCAGCTATAGCAGGTGTGTTAAATTCAAGGCCTGAAGAATTTGATTTGATTGATTTGATTTCTCAATCGCTTACAAGATAATAGGTATAAGTATATACATAGTTATGAATACATGAAATGGATACATATAAGAAAAATAAAAGAAACAATAGGACAGGGACGGTAGGCACGTTGATGCGCTTATGCACGCCCCCTACAGACTTCTTAGGAAAGGGGTGAGGTCAATAGTAGACAGTCTAAGGTTAAAGTTTTTGGGGTTGCAGAAAAAAAACCACAGAGTCAGGTAGAGTATTCCAGACATTGACTACTCTGTTGCTGAAGTCATATTTCCTACAATCAAGTTTGGTGCGTGTCGTGTCCGCGAAATGACGCCAGGAGTCGGTGATTTCATGCAATGCTCTTTATTTGGAAAACTGGAACCGAACCGGCGAAAGGAAAAAAGCCCGTGGCTTTTATTCCTTTCACCGCGGCGGCCGCGGCCAATGGCAGCACTTCGAATCTCCCGCGCTCTGAATGAGCCAATCGCGGGAGATTCTTAACGAGCCAATCGGCGCGGCTCGCCTAACCAATTAGAAAGCCCCGCGCTTTGGCCAATCAAAGTGCGGGGATTTCGAGTATGTAAATGAGGACAGAACACCCCTCCCCTCTTGGTTCAGTCCTTACGTTGCATAGTCACGTAGGTAGGCGGGGCTCCGTCTGGTCCTACTTGACCTGCGTAACTCAGTTGAAAGCGGGATCCCGGCCGGTTCGGTCGGGTTTTTGGTTGCTCTTGCTTCTGTGAGAACCGGCTGGTCGATCGGGCCGGTTCTTTCTCCGTGGCTCCCACCTGGGCCTTCCGGGTTGGTTGAGCTACGGGTTTCGCCGCTCCCGCTCGGTCTTTCCGGGTCGGTCGAGCTGGCTTGGCTGTTCTTTTCTGGCGAGGGGTCGCGATGGCTGCGTCTCGGTAAGTACTGCTGGTTTATTTTTTCTTGTGATCGGTCACCCGGGTATTCCCACCCCCCTTGGCTTGCATTTTGGGAGGTGGGTTCGTTTGCTGTCCTAGACCTAAGTTGGTTGATGTGTCGTTTCCACGCTCGTCCGTCTGCCGTTTGTACCCGGTACGAGCGTGGGCCTGTTGCTTGGGTGATGACGGCTGGGATCCATAAGGGGTCTCCCGTCAGGTTTTTCGCATATACGAGGTCCCCGGGTGCAAACGTTCGGTATTTCGTGCTTGAGTCTGGGGGCCGCTCCGGGTTATACGTAGGGTGTAACCTGTCGAGTGGGGACCTCAGCTTTCTACCCATTAGCAGTTCGGCTGGGCTTTTGTTGGTAGTGGTATTCGGGGTTATGTGTTGTGTAAAGAGAAGTCTGTTGATTTTTTCTTGGATCTCCCCGTGGTCCATTTTCCAGATGGTTTTTTTGGTAAATTGGACCATCCGTTCCACCCTACCGTTCGCCGCCGGATGTGCCGGTGCTGTTAGTGTGTGGCGGATGCCCCTTTCCGCCAGGAATTTCTCGAACTCCAGGGAGGTAAACTGGGGCCCGTTGTCGGAGACGACAACGTCTGGGAGGCCGTGTGTTGCAAAGAGTTTGCAGAGTTCTTTGGTCACGGCCTCCGTGGTTGTTGTCTTCATGTTGCTTACCTCCAGCCAGTTGGAGTAAGCGTCAACTGTTATGAGGAAGGTGTGTCCATTTGTGGGCCCGGCGAAGTCTATATGGATTCTGGACCAGGGTCCCCTTGGGGTTTCCCACTCTAGGACGGGTGCTGTGGGTGGGCTGGGCCTAGTCTCCTGGCATCGCTGGCACCTAGCTACCCAGGCCTCTATCTGCTTGTCCATCCCTGGCCACCAAGCGTAACTTCTGGCCAGGGCTTTAGTTCTTACGATGCCAGGGTGCCCCTCGTGCAACATTTCCAAAACCTTCCCCTGTAGTTTGTCCGGAATGACCACCCTGTCACCCCATAAGATGCACCCTTTTAACAACGAGAGTTCTGTTTGGCGGTTCCGAAACGTCTTGACGGACTCGTCATTGTCTTTTTCCGGCCACCCTCTTTCTACCCAATGCAAAACCCGCGCCAGACGCCTGTCTTTATTAGTTTCCCGGGCAATGTCTGACGCGGTTATGGGTAGGTTGGGTAGGGTCTCGATGCTGAGGGTGGTCGTCGTTGGTGCTGGGTCAGAGTCGGATTCCGGTAGCGGCGAGCGGCTTAATGCGTCCGCATGTGAGATCGTCTTACCCGGTCTGTGTATGAGTTCGTAGTTGTAGGCCGCCAGGAACTCGGACCACCTTGTCATTCGGGGAGACAGAATGTTCGGGGTGGCCCGGTTTCCTGCAAGGATGCCCAGCAACGGCTTGTGGTCCGTTATAATGGTGAAGGGCCGGCCGTAGAGATATTCGTGGAACCGTTTTATGGCGGCAACTATAGCCAGAGCCTCTTTGTCCAGTTGGCTATAGTTCCGCTCCGGTTTGGTGAGGGTCCTTGAAAAGAACGCGATGGGTGCTTCTTTTCTGTCAGGAAGGGTATGGCTGAGGACGGCACCGACGCCGAAAGGTGATGCGTCGCAAGTGACGGCCAGAGGCAGGGTTTCGTTGAATTGTATGAGGACGGCGTCGGAGGTGAGGAGGTCTTTAGTTTTTTGGAAGGCGGCTTGCTCCCGTTTCCCCCAAGTCCATGTCACCGCCTTGTCCAGGAGCCTATGCAAAGGCTCCGCCGCCGTCGCCTTTTGGGGTAGGAAAACATTGTAAAAGTTCAGTAACCCCAAGAATGCTTGTAGTTTAGTTTTTGATTTAGGGGTGGGGGCCTCTTTGATGGCCTTGATTTTTTTACTTGTGGGGTGAATGCCATGCCGGTCTAGGAGGTAGCCCAAGAATTCCACTCGTTCCGTGCACAGTTGGCATTTCTCCCTTTTTACTTTCAGTCCCGTTTCTTTAAATTTAGTTAGGACCTCTCTTAGTCGGCTTTCTAGTTCGGCTTGGTTGGGCGCCGACACTAGAACGTCATCGAAATAAGGTACCACCCCCTTGATACCTTGCAACAACCTTTCCATCAGGCTCTGAAATATACCTGGTGCCACGCTGACTCCGAATTGGAGTCGGTTGCATTTGAAAGCTCCCCGGTGGGTGACGGTGGTCTGGGCTTCTGCCGTTTGCTCGTCGACCGGCAACTGTTGGTATGCCTGGGCGAGATCGAGCTTGGCGAAAACCCTGCCCCTCCCAGTGAGTGCAGTAGGTGTTGCACTATTGGGACGGGGTAGGCGCTTTGTTGCAGCGCGCCATTTAGGGTGGCCTTATAGTCCCCACAGATTCTCACCGACCCGTCCGGCTTGATCGGGGTGACTATGGGGGTCTCCCACCGGGCGTGGTCTATGGGCTGCAATACCCCCTGTTTGACGAGCTTATCAATTTGCTCGTCTATTTTGGGTTTTAGGGCGAATGGCACCCGCCTAGGTTTCAGTCGTTTGGGGGGGACGTTAGGGTCTAGGTCGAACGAGATAAGGGGCCCCTGGTACTTGCCCAGGCTTCCGTCGAAGACTTCTTGGAACTCCTGGGCTAGTCGCTGTTCCCAACCGTCGTCGGCGACGTGGTTGACTCCCGTGAGAGTGATGTCGAGCGGGGCGAACCATTGCAGTCCCAGTAGGCTTGGGCGGTCGCGGTCGACGATCGTTAGGGGGAGTTGTTCGGTGCGCCCCTTATATGTTACGTTAAAGTTTTTGGTGCCGACTACCGGGATGCGGTTTCCCTGGTAGTCCTTTACAATAAGTCTTTGGCTGTCTACGTTCCTCCTTTGGAGGGTAGGCACCAACCGCTTTATCTCGTGCCATGCAATCATGGAGAGGTAGGACCCGGAGTCTACCTCCATTTTGCACGGCTGGCCCTCGATGTGTACCTCGACATGGATTTTCCGGGCGTCGTTGGTGATGGCGTGGCCGATGGTGACCGTCTGGTGGGTCTCCTCTCTCCGCCGGTTGTCGCCGCCTCGCGAGGATCGTCCGGTCCGGTCCCATCGGCTGTCCGAGTGGCGATCTCTGGGCCGGGGCGGTGAGCTTTCCCTTCTCCGGTCGTTCTGGTCCCATCGAGTTGGACTGTGGTTTTTCTTCAGGCGGCAAACCCGGGCGATGTGCCCCTTTTTGTCGCAATGCCGGCAGATGGAATCGAAAAACCGGCATTCCGACCTGGGGTGGTCGCCGCCGCAACTGGCACAGTTGGTCCTTGACTTACGACCTCTCCAGTTCCGTTGGTCGCGCCCAGTCTGAAGTCGATGTATGTCTTCTTCGTCTTCGGACGTGCTGGATGCAGAGTGGAAATCGCCCTGGTGTGTAGTTGTCTCGGTTTTTTGTTCGGTCGACCTCGCCAGGTTGTTGTTTCCGCCGCGGTCCTTCGTGTCAGGTCTGCGCATGCTATCGGCGGAAGTACGGGTTGCTTCTGTGGCTGCGGCTGTGGTGAGGGCGTCTGCTAAGCTGATGTCACCCTTAGCCATCAGCCGGCTCTGGAGCGCGGGGTCCCACAGACCGAGCACGATTCGGTCTCTCAGGATGTTGTTTAGGTTATCAAATTCGCAGAGCCCCCCTAGGTGCCGCAGCTCGGCGACGAAGTCGCTCAATTTCTCACCCGCTCTCTGGTCTCGCCGGTAGAATTCGTTGCGCCGGATCAGGATGGGGACCTCGGGAGCATAATGTCGCCGAAGGATAGGTTCAAGGACGTCCCAGTCCATGGCGGTTGCGTCGGCGGGCTTGGCCAACGCTTTGGCCATCTGGAAAACTTCGGTTCCGCAGTGGGTGAGGAAGACGGCGCGTTTTAGCGGGCCCGAGGCGTCCTTCATGCCGGTGCACTCGAGGTACATGCGGAAACGGTCGGAGAACGATTCCCAGTCTTCGGGGGCGGGGTTGAAGGGGGCGGGCGGTGCGATTTTCGCCATCTCGGTGCTTTGTCTGGCTTCCGTCGGACACGGGGTTCGGTTCAGGGTCTGGATCCCATCCTCGTCGCCAGTGTCGTGTCCGCGAAATGACGCCAGGAGTCGGTGATTTCATGCAATGCTCTTTATTTGGAAAACTGGAACCGAACCGGCGAAAGGAAAAAAGCCCGCGGCTTTTATTCCTTTCGCCGCCGCGGCCAATGGCAGCGCTTCGAATCTCCCGCGCTCTGAACGAGCCAATCGCGGGAGGTTCTTAACGAGCCAATCGGCGCGGCTCGCCTAACCAATTAGAAAGCCCCGCGCTTTGGCCAATCAAAGCGCGGGGATTTCGAGTATGTAAATGAGGACAGAACAGTGCGGTTAACCTTGAGTTTGTATCTATTGTGTGCTCTTGTGTTTTTATGGTTGAAGCTGAAGTATTAATTGACAGGTAAGTCATTGCAATGTATGATTTTATATACCATACTTAGATCAGACCGAAGACGGTGTAATTCAAGGTTTTCTAGGTCTAGAATTTCTAGAATGTCTAGAAGTGTTTATATCTGGCCCATGGCACAGCCCCGGAAACAGTAAAGGACTGGCCTGCAGTGCCTCTGCCAGTGAAAATGGAGCTCCACAATGACCAACCTGCAGCCCTCTTCTGGGAAAGATGGAGCTCGGGAAGGCCATGCGTGGCCTACCCTCTGCCAGTGAAAACAGAGGCTGGTGAGGCCCACCCGAGTTCTGTTTTTGCTGGCAGAGAGTTGCAGGAGGCTGCTGCAGCCAAAAACAAAGCCCGAGCTGGCTGCATACATTTTCATCAGCAGAGGGCCACATTTGGTCTCCCTGAACTCCGTTTTCCCTGACAGAGGGCTGCAGGAGACCATCACAGCCAAAAACAGAGCCCAGGTGGGCCACACGTGGCCTCCTCAAGCTCCATTTTTGTTGGGAGAAGGTGAAAATATAGCCTCAATGAGTGAGGTCAAGCTGGCCATGCCCAGCTGTGGCTATGCCCACCATGGCCACCGCCCTGTGATGATCCAGGGTGTGACACAAAAATAACAAAGTCACAAAAGTAAAATAAATTCCCTGTTATGCCTCCAACTTGGCCCCAATGTCCAATTATCCTCAGCTGGATAACAAACTCTTCAAAAAACAGTCTATGAAGGGCAGAAATGCAGTCCGAACCCAAAGTAAAGACAATTAGAAATAAAAAAACACCAACACAAACCACACTGAAGCAATTAACACGGCAGGCCAGGATGATAAATTGCAGACTTTCAAAGGATAACACAGCACCCACAGTTGGGCGGACGCCAAAACCCAAATAAGGCTCGACCAAGATAATGCACACTTTGCTTCCAGCAAGGAGCCATGTGCAAACACCCTACTTATATCCTGTTCTCCCAGCTACAACCAATGAAAGGGATCAGGGCCTTCTCTCTCACAAGCCACATTGCTCCTTTTTCCATTCTTCCCTGCGTGCTCTAGGATGAAGAGGGGATGGCCCTGGATCTTCCTCTGAATGCCCAGCTGAACTGCGCCCTTCCCCCATTTCCTCCACACCCACCGGAGCCACACACCCACTCCCTGTCAGCTGTTCAATCTCCCCCTCAGAATCAGACTCCGACAAGGGCACGACATATCCATCCCAACCATGCCCACATGCCTCCCACAAGGTCAAATACAACCCTGATGCAGCCCTCAATGAAATCAAGTTTCACACCCTTGAACTGTGGTGACAGTAACTGGACATACATTAGTTAAAAATATTTCAAATTTCTGTGACACGTTTTGTTTAATAGAAAAAGAAACCAGACATTGAACTTAAGACTTTGGCATACAAAGCATAAACTGAACCATCAGTTGGTTAGTTAAACTTGCCAAATAGTCTAATTTCTTTGAATGTCTCAAACTTTGGACCTAAAGAATCTAAAGAAGTTTTTAAAAGGATATTCTTACTTAGTAGACTTCTTTCTTTTTTGATGCACATTTCTCCACGTCTGTATTTATTTCTTTGCCATTTTGTTTAGTTCATACTGTTTGCGAATACTTTTCCTAACATGGTGTATTTTGGACATCGTGTTAACGAATGCATGCATCTTTTGCTAAGTAACATTTTTAATTGTTGGCACACATATTGCAAAATTTAGAGAGCCGTGAATTTCAAAGGTAATTAATCTGCAATTAGATATTAGTTGGGGAAAAAATGCAATTGAATAAGTTCATGCTCAGGTTCACATTATTCATATGTATATGTTTTAGTCCTTTCCACAGAATACTGGGTTTTCGATAATTTTTATACAAACTTCTATTTTGAAAGAAAATAAACATAATAAGTATGTTTTAATTAAGACAAGCAATCTAATTTAGTGTTGTGGCCAGCCCAATCAAAATAAGAAAATATTATTTCTTAAAGGAAAACACATGTGTGAAGTACAGAAAAAAAAAATTGGCACTTTTACCATGTTCAGCAAAGTTTTATTTTATTATTACTATTATTTATTTTATTATTAGTTTTATTCAGCAAATGAATGATCCTTTTGGATTATTGTTGTGGTCCACCAGTGGCCTGTGAGCTGGCAGCAGATTTGGACAGTGGGGAGGAAGAGGGGCTGGTCCTGGAGCCTGGGGAAGGCTCAGAGAGGGATCTGTGTCCAACACAGAGATAGGGCCAGGGCCATCTGAGAGTTATGTGCTAATTCCGGAGCCTCCAGAATCTGACATCAGTGAGGCAGAAGAACGGGGGGAGCCTGTTTCCAGTGTGCACTTGCCCAGAGCTGCCAGAAGGCAAGAACAGTTAAGACAAAAGGGGAGACTCGGGAGGCTTGGAGGTGATTGGCCTTCCCATAAGACATAAAGGAGGAGCAAAGGAACATGAGTCCTTGCAGGAAGCAACTTTGTTTGTTCTGGTCAGTTTAAAGTCTGAAGCTCTAAACTTTGTGCTTCATTTGGACTTGTACAGCTAATTGGCAATTTAGTCATTTCAAAGAAGATAAAGGTGGGTGCTTATCAGCCTTATCTTGAAAGGCTGGCAGACTTCTGTTGGACTATTCATAAACTGTTTGGGACTCATGACAGGATGTGAATGAATATAATTCACAGCCATTGAAATAAAACAAAAGGTAGTGTGTGTTTGCTACTGTCTCATGAAGACTTGGTCAGAACAATTTTTAAGCTTCGAGAGGCTGCCGTGTTCATCATGCACACAACTTCGCTTGGAAACTAAAAATAAAGGGTTAAGCTGGCCTTTAAACTACAGGTAATCCTCAGCTCACAATTACAATTGAACCCAAAATTTCTGTTGCTAAGTGAAACAGTTGTTATGTGAATTTTGCCCCATTTTATGACCTTTCTTGCCACAGTTGTTAAGTGAATCGCCGCAATTGTTAAGTTAGTAACACAGTGGTTAAGTGAATCAGGTTTTTCCATAGATTTCACTTATTAGAATGTCGCCAAAGGGGATGGCAGGACCCCAGGACACTGCAACCTGTCATAAATGTGATATCAAGCCCGAAATTGACATATGTGTAGACATTTTAGTTAGGCTTAGTATGCATTCTTTTTCTTACTTTCTCTTTGGCAGTCATGGGGGGAAAGGTTTTGAGTTTGCCACATTCCTAGAAGGGGGGGAGGATGGCGATAGGGAGAGTTGTTTAGGCTAGGTGATTCTTCTTTCCGTGGGAAAACGAGCTGACTGTGTTCAGGCCCCTGGAGGTGGAGATTTATGACATTAAGCAACGTTGAATTACTTCTATTGGAGAATGCGACTTTTGGGGGTTGTTTCTAACTTTTAACATTCTTTTTCTTACTTTCTCTTTGGCAGTCATGGGGAAAGGGTTTTGAGTTTGCCACATTCCTAGAAGGGGGGGAGGATGGAGATAGGGAGAGTTGTTTAGGCTAGGTGATTCTTCTTTCCGTGGGAAAACGAGCTGACTGTGTTCAGGCCCCTGGAGGTGGAGATTTATGACATCAAGCAACGTTGAATTACTTCTATTGGAGAATGTGACTTTTGGGGGTGGTTTCTAACTTGTAATATTGTGGGGTAATTCTGGGTTGTGTCAGATCCGGAATTACCACAGACTTTGCCAATTTGATGCTTTCCTAAACAAAATAATTTGTCTTGGAAGATGGACTTTGCTCCTTTCTTTTTAAATGGATCTAATCACTTGGAAACCTGACATGTGAATCAGTTGCCACACATATGAATATTGATCATGTGACCATGGGGATGGTACAAGGGTTATAAGCATGAAAATTGGTCATTCATTTGGTGACTGTTCAAAGTTACAACGGCACTGGAAAATGTGACTTAGTTTTTCACAGTTATGTCCTTTGCAGCATCCTCATGATCATGTGATCAAAATTCAGATGTTTTAGCAACTGGCATGTATTTATGGCAGTTGCAAATTCCTGAAGTCACATGATCCCCTTTTGCAACCTTCTGACAGGCCAAGTCAATAGGGAAGCCAGGATTCACTTAACAACCATCTTATTAACTTAACAATTAGTGATTCACTTAACAGTGGTGGCCAGAAAGGTCATAAAAGAAAGCAAAACTCCCTTAACAAAAGCCTCCCTTAACAACAGAAATGTTGGGCTCAACTGTGGTCGTAACTCAAGAACTACCTGTACATTATTCCTTATGGGGAAAAACTGCTTGGTACTCATTGTTTTTGGGACTCATCCTTCCTCCCAGAACCAATTAACCATAAGTACTGAAGAACTTTCTTGGGGGTAGGGACATTCATTCAATTTGAATAGGCATATTGTTCACAATTTTCTTTTTAATAAAAAAAAGTGCATCAAAAGTGCATATTGAATAGACACACCTATAGAAATACCCACATGCATGCACACAAATCATATTTTATCAGGAAATTGTAAAGAAAGGAAAAACTATTAAAATATGCATGCAATCAACTAAATGTGCATGAAAAATAGTAAAATGTGCATATGGAAGAAACACAATTACACACACACACCTACACACACACACAAACACACACACACACACACCATATGTTATCAGGAAATTGTAAACGAAGGAAAAAAATCCAAGCAAAAATAACCTGCACACTATTAAAATGTGCATGCAATCAACTAAATGTGCGTGAAAAACAGTAAAACGTGCATATGGAAGAAACACAATTGTGCACACGCACACACATACCATATTTTATCAGGAAATTGTAAACAAAGGAAAAAAATCCAGGCAAACATACCCTGCACTATTAAAATGTGCATGCAATCAACTAAATGTGCGTGAAAAACAGTAAAACATGCATATGGAAGAAACACAACTGCATGTATATACACACAACCATATTTTATCAGGAAATTGTAAACCAAGGAAAACAATTGTGCAAAACCTTCCCTGCACACTAACAAAGTACGATCTGTACATTCATTCAGGTAAATGTGCGTGAAAAACAATAAAGAAAAAAATAATCATCTTGCTTTATCAAACTTAAACTCTTAATGTTCCCTTTGAAGATTTATGTCGTTTTCTTGAAGGGAATAGGAAAATGACTTGCCACAGCTTTTTCTGCAATGTGTTTTTGGCTTTTCAGTTTAGCATGCAGAACTGGGGTGTCCACTCATCTCCCATCCCAGAACTAACCAGGTCTGACCCAAGGTTGGCTAGGAACAAAATAGTTATATTACAATTGTCGAGGAAAGAAATTGGATAAATGATTTGCTCCAGGAAGAAAGAAGTTCTGTCAACCAATTCTCAAGGGCAAAATTTCTCCTTAGTTGTGAAAGTGGCAATGGAACTGAAAAATCCTCCCACGAGGAGGTCTTCCTTTGTGATTTATTGGAACGGCTGGAAAACCAAGGAGTCTTGCGAACGGCTGCAGATATTATCACACAATGAAAGATGGGAAACGCACAGGCGCAACCCTTGGCCTCCCCCTGACTAATGTGTGTCAGAGGGCTGTATTCCTCCTGCAGGAATATCCCAAAAATCATCTGCTCCTTTGAAGCCATTTCTACTGGAGATTGTCTTTCTATCAATTTGAAATCTAGTGGGGGGAAAAAAATTGAATTTTTCAACAGCAGTGAAAACAGGACATTGATTCACGAAGATGTTGTCAGGGATGGGCTGCTGGGGGTTCGCAGGAGAACCCCCCAAATCCCACTCCTGGCTGGCCCTGCCCACCCCTCTCCTCCCCTCCCAGGAATCCCCATGCGGCCTGTTATGTTCTGTGCATGGGCGCAAGGAACGGAGACGAGACGATGAACAGTGAACTTCAACTCTTTATTAATCATTGTGGAACAGAGCAAAATTAGGGCAGAAGCAGCCGTTTTAAAGGCAAGCTGCTGATCTAGTAACCAATAAGAAATGTGGAGCGTTAACTCCCTTAACCAATGAAAGAGGCCCGTTAACAGCCAATCAGATTCTCCTGAACGGACCAATCCGATACCACTATTATCGGCCAATCAGAAGAGCAGGGCTAGAACCCTGCTCTTTTCTAAAGGTTTTTAATAACTTTATTTAAGCATTTTATTAGTTCATAACACCCCTTCCCCCCGGGTTCCATTTAAGAGGTGCGGTGACGTAATCTCTGAGGTAGGAAGGTTGTTTTGACTATCTATTGGATTTACGCTGTCCCACCGGTTCTTGTCTATAACCTTGTTTTGGTGGGACATTTTCTGGCAAGTCGGGTGCCAGTGGGTCCTCATTGGAAGACTCGGTGCCGCTAATGTTCTCGTCATTGTCCTCTAGCCTTTGCGGACTTGCCTCTGTCGAGGTGTTCCTCTGAGGCGAGCTCACCCCCATCTCTGATCCTTCTTCATGTGTTACGCCCGAATGCTGACTTCTTCCGTTCGTGTTTTCTGCCATCTCGAATTTGGTTTCTTCGGCATCCCCTCCCTCCTCAGTTTGGGAGTTACCGGAGTCACAGAAACTAGGTTGTAGCCTTGAGCGAAGCTGATCTATATGGCGCTTCCATATTCTTCCATTGCGGGCTTTCACTTGGTAAGACCTGGGTCCAGTGGCTTGGATTACAGTTGCCTCGACCCACAATGGATCGCCAGAAAGGTTCCTGGCGAAAACTAAGTCACCTATCTTGAATTCACGGCATTTCCCGCTAGATCCGCAGGGTTTCTCTGGCTCGTACGACGGGTGTAGCTGGTCGAGGTGAGAGCGGAGTTGGCGCCCCATTAATAATTCAGCTGGAGTCTTGTTGGTGATGCTGTACGGAGTGATGTGTTGAAGAAGGAGTATTCTGTTTATCTTATCTTCAATATCCCCATAGTCCATTTTATATAGGTTTTTTTTGACAAACTGAACCATGCACTCGGGTCTTCCGTTAGCCGCAGGGTGCACCAGCGAAGTTAGCGCATGGTGAATACTGCGGTCCGCCAAATATTGTTCAAAAGGAAGCACGGTAAACTGGGGGCTATTGTCGGATACCAGAACGTCTGGCAGTCCATGTGTCGTGAATAATCTGTTCAACTTCTGGATGACAGATTCGGTTGTGGTACTTTTCATTTCATGGATTTCGAGCCAGTTTGAGTAGGCATCCACTGTTAGGAGGAACATGTGTCCCTTAGTAGGTCCCGCAAAGTCAATATGAATACGGGACCATGGTCCCCGGGGTGTTTCCCATTCCATTGGTGTTGCTTTCGGTGGGGCATTGCTAACTTCCTGGCATTTATAACAAGTCTTTACCCAGGCTTCGATCTGTTTGTCAATGCCCGGCCAACACGCGTAGCTTTGTGCAAGCATCTTCATGCACATGATGCCGGGGTGGCCCTCATGCAGTGTCTTTAATACTGCTCGTTGTAACCGCTCTGGGACAACGACTCTATCCCCCCGACAGGATGCAACCCTTTTGCGAAAAAAGTTCCGTCTGCCGATTCTTGAAAGGGATGAAGTTGTCAGGGATTTGATCTAGTGGCTATCCTCGTTCGACCCAGCTAAGAACTCGGGTTAAGATGGGATCGCATTTGGTTTCGATTGCAGTATCTCAAGCTGTCAGCGGCGGTGAATGAAGTGTCTCAACCTGGAGCTTTGTAACGGTTGGAGTCGGGTCGTCAATGGTTTCCAGAAGTGGTGCACGGCTCAGTGCGTCAGCGCGGGGAATGGCTTTCCCCGGCTGGTGTTGCAGCTTATAATTGTACGCAGCCAAGAATTACGACCAGCGAGTCATTCTGGGTGATAATATATAGGGGGTTGGCTTGTCTCCCGCTATAATTCCCAGTAAGGGTTTGTGGTCAGTAACAATAGTAAAAACTCGTCCATATACATATTCGTGAAATTGTTTAAAGCAGATACAACAGCAGGAGCCTCTTTATCGATTTGACTATAGTTACGTTCAGCTTTTGATAAAGTTTTTGAAAAGTAGGCAATAGGGGCTTCACTACCATTTGGTAACACATGGCTCAAGATGGCTCCTACTCCAAATGGTGACGCATCACATGTGATTGTTAAAGGCCAAGTCTCGTTATACTGCATTAAAACAGCATCTGAAGTTCATAGGTTTTTCACTTGTCGGAACGCGTGCTCCTCTCAGTGCCCCCATACCCAGGTTGCTTTTTTGTCTAACAGACGATGTAGGGGCTCGGCTACAGTCGCTTGGTGGGGCAGGAAAATGTTATAAAAATTGATAAGGCCCAGGAAAGCTTGGAGATCAGTCTTATTTCTGGGCTTTGGGATGTTCTTGATTGCCCTTAACTTGCTATCGGTGGGGTGAATGCCTTGTTTATCGATTAAGTACCCCAGAAATTCTACTTTATTTGTACACAGTTGACACTTATTTTTTTTTTTTTACTTTAAGGCCAGAATCTTTAAATTTCTGGAGAACCAACTTAAGGCGCTCTTTTAGTATTTCTCAATTCAGAGCAGCAATTAAGACGTCATCATAGTATGGTACGACCCCTTTTATTCCCTGTAATAGTCTCTCCATCAAGCTCTGAAAAATCCCCGGGGCCACGCTAACTCCGAATTGGAGTTGGTTGCACTTAAACGCACCTCGGTGTGTAACAATCGTTTGTGCCTCTGCCGTTCTTTTTTTTTTTTTTGAAACAAATTTTATTAATTTTAAAGACAAACAACACATCATTAACCATTAAGTACATAAAACCTCTTAACATTATAAATTTTTACAAGTCGGATAAAACATTATTTTTATACAACATAATTCTAATTTATCCCATTTCCATATGGACACATAAATATCTTTCAGCAAATTTCTCATTATTTCTCTTTACTCTTATTCAATTTCATTTCTTTTCTATATTTATCCATTTTATAGTCATCATATTCATTTCTTTCTGACTTGTTTACAATTATTCTCATCTAACATTCCTCCAAGGTTTTATTAATTCTTTTTAAAAAAAAAATAAAAAAAATAATAATTTTACAGAAGACACAATACACAAACATACAAAACACAAAACATAAACAAAACTAAAAGATTTTTTCTGAAGATTGTCTGATCCCGGGTTAAAACTCTTCACACAGACACAAATTCAAACATCATATTCACCCCATATATCCTTCCATATCTTATTATCATTTTCTTTTTTATATATATGTATAAAAACCATTTTTATCAATTTTATAAAAACAATGCACAAAGAATCAAGGCATAACAGCTTATAAATTCTTTTCTAGGAAAAAATAATAATAAAAAACCAATAGAGCATAACAATTCCAAATTATAGTATCAATATTTTATCTATTTAACTTCATATCTTATCCCTACTTCTCCTTTTCATCCAAATTATTTCTTGTTAATTAAAATTTTATTGCCTTTTATCAATATACAAAATCAAAAAAAAAAAAAAACCATAACAAAGCCTTTATATATCCTTCCATATCTTATTACCATTTTCAATAACATTCTTTGTCTGTTCTATTTCCAACTATCCATTCATCTTTTTTCTTTTACTATACTTCTCCTATACACCAATTGGAGTAACATCTATAACTCATTACCCTAACTTAAAAGTACTTCGTATAACAATTTTTCTTGGGATTCTGTTTAAAAGATTCTAAAATTACATAATGAATTTTATACTCTAAATACACATATAAAAACACAAACTTATGTACCCTCCAGAATCCCTCTTTTATCCTAAATTAAATTCACCCATTGTCTCTAAATAAACTTTTTTTCTTTAGATCTTGCTTCCCCCCATTAAGTCTTCTCCTCCCCCCCTTTCTCTCTTGCTTATTCTTCTCCTTGCCCTTTTTACCCCTTTGTTTTTTCTCCTCTCTTTTCTTACTCCTTTTCCTTTGCTTTCTAACCTTGCCTCCACCTTTTCGCTCATTTTTCTCTTTTTTGGTTGTTTTTATAATTCTTAAAATCCCCTTTTTCTTATCCTTTTTCTCCTCCTCTCCGGAAGGGACCCATTGTTCATCAAAGATGGCTTCTTCTTCCTCTTCTTCCTTGTCCCAGTCCTTCTGCTGCGTAATCAACTTTTCATAAGTACATAACGCCATTTCTAAGAATTGAAACAAAGCGCCCAAAGTATCTTCCTTTTTATATTTTTGATATTCAGTCTTTAGTTCATCCACAAACAATGCCATTATGAAAAGAGAAACTTTTCCCAAAACAACCACAAGTATTTTTAATCAAAAACAATTTAAAAAAAGTTCCAAAAGTTAATACTTTTCTTCCTTCTTCTCTTTCTCTTTCTGGGGTTAATGTTTAATCAAAGAGGTCCAATTACCATATATCTTTCTTTGGGATTCTAGGCAATCTCCTCCTTTTTCAGCTTCTGCTCCAATTTTTTTTTCCTCTCCCTTCCCACTTGAAATGTCAATTTTAAATAATCAGAAATCCATACCTCCAACAAGGGTTTTCCAATTTCTTCAATTTTTCAATGTCCAAAAATCCTTTTGTTCCTTAGCTTCAACTCTCAAAACAATTCACTTTCAATGTCCAATATATCCAAACATTTCTGCTGTTTCCATGGGGTGGGAGAGTGAAGAAAAAACAAAAGTTCCCTTTAACAGCTTCTCCGCCGCTTTCACTCTTCTTAGGGATACAATGTATCCTCCAGCAATTCAGACAGCTCAGTTCCAGGCAATTTAAAGGATGTTACTTGACCCGGCTCAGACAAAACTTTCACTCTTCACATTTCCTCCAGCGCAATCTTACCCAGTTGCTGGCTTCTTCGTGGCGGCCATTGCTGACCGCCGCTCCACCACCTTGGGAAAAAGGGGTTTTTCCGGAGAAGGGGGGGGGTCTGCGACACCCCCACCTCCCTGTCCGACTCCCCTCTCTCTTCAGCTGTCCCTACAGGGCAGCCATATCCCCCTGACCCATCTGGGTCGGGGGTACCTCGACGGCTAGCACAGCAGGAATCGCGAGCTGTCGCGAATTCCTGCTGCCCCGAAGCCACGCGAAACCGGAAACCGCCTCTGCCGGCAGTTGTTGGTACGCCTGTGCTAAATCCAATTTAGCGAAGACTTTTCCTCCACCCAGGGAATGGAGAAGGTGTTGTACCACCAGTACCGGGTAAGCGTTCTGTTGAAGGGCGTGATTCAGGGTGGCACCATAGTCCCTTCAAATTTTTAACGATCCATCCGGTTTGATGGGTGTTACAATTGGGGTTTCCCAGGGAGCGTGGTAACACACCCTGGGCATTTAATTTATCAAGCTGCTCGTCAATCTTTGGTTTAAGGGCAAACAGTACTCGACAAGGCTTAAGGCGGATGGGGGCTACTTCAGGGTTAAGGTTAAATGATATAGGGGTCCCCTTGTACTCACCTAGTTTGTCTGCAAAGACGTCCTGGAATTCCTGGATGAGGGCCTCCTCCCAGTCGTAGCTTCTGGTTTGGTGAATGCTGGCTACCTCAATCCCAAGTGGAGCGAACCATTGGAGGCCTAACAAACTAGGCCGATCCCGGTCGACGACAGTCAATGGTAAAGATGCAGTACAATTTTTGAATGAAACCCGGACTTGGCTGGATCCAACGACTGGAATTCAGTTTCTCTGATAGTCCTTGAGTATGATTCTTTGGAATCTGAGGTCTTTCCACCGGACGGCAGGAATTAATTGTTTAAGGGTCTTCCAGGAAACCATTGAGAGGGACGATCCTGAGTCAACTTCCATCACACAGGGCTGGTTTTCGATGGCGACCTTCACCTGGATCTTCTTGGCGTCTAATGATGAGGCGTGACCAATCGTGATGGTTTGGTGTGCCTCTTCTCATTTCGTTGAATGGGCTAGTGGTTTGTTTCTGTACAAGTGGTTGTTCCATTGGTGGTTCAAGTGTTCCCGATTCACAGGATGACTTCCTGTGGTTTGGTGGTAGTTGGTCCCCCTCTGAGGTGGGCTGGATCCTTGCTTGCTTCTACAGACTCTTCCGATTGGCCTCTCTTTCCGCAAACTTGACAGAGCGTATCGAGGAATTTGCAGTCTGATCGTGGGTGGTTTGCCCAACAATCAGCGTATTGGTACTGCAATCTCTGGCCACGTTGATGGTGTTGGTCTCATTCAGACCGGAGCTGGTTGATCTCTTCCTCATCATTCAAGATCCTCATGGTGGGTTGCCGTTGCATGTCCCTCAAGGCGAGGTGAGGCTTCGCCGGCGAGTTGGCGGGGTGGGGCATTGGTGCGGCGTATTCGGGCAGCCGACTTCCTGGTTGCTTCTGCTGCAGTAGCGTCAGTGATGGCATCTATAAGGCTGATGTCACCTTTCGCCATCAGCTTACTCTGCACTGTTGGTGCATCTAATCCCAGAACTATTCGGTCTCTCAGGGCTTCTTCGAGGTCGGCGAACCCACAGAGGCCTCCCAGGTTCAGGAGATCCGCGATGAAATCTGCAACGCTCTCTCCCTTCTGCTGGTCTCTCTGGTAAAATTCATGTCTTTGGTCAAGCGTTGGTACAGTAGGTGCATAGTGGGCCCGTAGGAGGGGCTTGAGGATGTCCCAGTCCATGGATTTCACCTCAGCTGGTTTCGCGACTGCCTTAGCCATCTTAAACACGGTTGGGCCGCAGTGAGTTAGGAATACTGCTCGCTTTTTTCCAGTAGTGGCATCCTTCAAGTTGTTGGTCTCCAGAAACATCTGGAATCAGTCCATATATGAGTCCCAGTTTTCTTGTGCCGGGTCGAATGGAGCGGGTGGTATGACGCTGCTGGACATGGTTTCCGCTGTTGATGCGTCTTCAGCCACATGCTCTGTTTAGCTCTCTACAGTGCTCAGTCAGCTCTGACGTCTCCATATCCCACCTTCGTCGCCAGTGTTATGCTCTGTGCATGGGCGCAAGGAATGGAGACGAGAAGATGAACAGTGAACTTCAACTCTTTATTAATCATTGTGGAACAGAGCAAAACCCTAGGGCAGAAGCAGCCCTTTCATAGGCAAGCTGCTGATCTAGTAACCAATAAGAAACGTGGAGCATTAACTCCCTTAACCAATGAAAGAGGCCCGTTAAAAGACAATCAGATTCTCCTGAATGGACCAATCCGATATCGCTATTATCGGCCAATCAGAAGAGCAGGGTTAGAACCCTGCTCTTTTCTAAAGGTTTTTAATAACTTTATTTAAGCATTTTATTAGTTCATAACACGGCCCATTTTAGATGCAGGTAAGTGCAGGGCATGTGCAGAGGCTCAGGAAGGGCAAAAAACAGACCTCCTGGAAGTTCGGAAATGTTGTGAATGCATAAGGTTTAATAAAGTTATCTTGAGCTTGGAGTCAAGTGCAGGGTTCTGGCCCTGCACTTCTGATTGGCTGTTAATGGCAGGATCGGATTGGCCCGTTCCTGGGGATCTGATTGGCCATTAATGGAGCGTTCATATTGATTAAGGGAGCTAGCGCTCCTAGATCGTTATTGGTTAAATAGTTATTGGGTTGCCTATATAAGGAGGGCTATAACTGCCATTGTTTTTGAGCTGTCACCATGTAAATAAAGAGTTGAAGTTCACCGTTCCAAAGGCTCGTCTCCATTCTTTCTTGCCCATGCTCCAAACTTAACACTGGTGACGAAGGTGGGATGTGGAGACATCAGAGTTGACTGAACTAAGAAGAAACACCGAGCACATGGCTGACAGCACTACACGGCGGAACCATGTCCGGCGACATCGTACCACCCGCTCCGTTCGATCCAGTGCAAGAGGACTGGGAGTCCTACATGGATCATTTCCAAATGTTTTTGGAAACTAACAATTTAAAGGATGCCACAGCTGGGAAGAAATGGGCGGTATTCCTAATGCATTGCGGGCCAACTGTATTTAAGATAGCTAAAGCACAAGCCAAACCTGCAGAAGTGAAGGCGATGGACTGGGATGACCTCGAACCCCTACTAAGAGCTCATTACGCACCGACCGTGCCCACGCTCATGAGACGGCACGAGTTCTATCAAAGAAACCAGTGAAAAGGAGAAAGCGTCGCTGATTTCATAGCAGACCTCCGAAATCTGGGAGGCCTCTGCGGATTCGCCGATTTGTAAGAGGCACTGAGAGATCAAATAGTTCTGGGACTAGATGCGCCAGGCGTGCAGAGCAAGCTGATGGCGAAAGGTGACATCAGCCTTGCCGATGCCATTGCCAATGCTACTGCAGCAGAAGCAACTAGGAAGTCGGCTGCACAATTACGCCGCAACCGCGCTCCGGTACACCAACCGACAGGCAACATTTTACCCAAGTCAGAAGGGCAGCTTACAACGGCCCACCACAAGGATCTCTCTTCGTCATCAGACAGCGACGAAGAAGAGGTCCATCGACTGCGGTCTGATCGGGACCACTACCCGAAGTCCCTACACCCTTGCACTGGCTGTGGAGCCAACCATGCCAGGTCCGAATGCAAATTCCACGACGCACTCTGCCATGAGTGTGGGAAGAGAGGCCACATCGGACGGGTCTGCCGAAGTTTACAAGGACCTGGCCAGGCCTCAAAAGGGGCTAACTATTGCCAATCGACAGCAAACTGTCCTGTGAGGCGAGAACCAGTAAACCACTCCTACAGAAACCGAGTTTTGAAGCGAGAAGAGGCTCACCATACTATCACTATCGGTCACGCCTCTGCCTTGGATGCCAAGAAAATCCGAATTAGAGTGGCCATCGAGAACCAGCCTTGCCAAATGGAAGTCGACTTGGGATCGTCCCTCTCGATGGTGTCCTGGAAGACCCTCAAGCAACTCATCTCCACGATCCAGCACCAAGACCTCCGTTCCCAAAGACTTATTCTTAAGGACTATAAAGGGAATCGAATCCCTGTCGTTGGTTCCAGTCGAGTCCGGGTCTCATTCAAGAAGCACACAGCGTACTTACCGCTAACTGTGATCGACAAAGATCGGTCCAGTCTGCTAGGTCTCCAATGGTTCACACCACTTGGCATTGAAGTGACAGGCATAAACCGAGTCAGCGGAAGTGACTGGGAGGAGGACCTCATCCATGAATTCAGGGACATCTTCGCGGAAAATTTAGGCGAGTACAAGGGGACCCCAATATCGTTCAGCCTTAATCCAAAGATAGCTCCCATCCACCTTAAGCCTCGTCGAGTTCCGTTCGCCTTAAAGCCGAAAATCAACGAACAACTCGATAAATTAATAGCTCAGGGGGTGCTAGAACCTACTGATCACTCCCCCTGGGAGAACCCAATCGTAACACCAATTAAGCCGGATGGTTCAATTCGAACTTGTGGGGACTACCGGGCCACCCTGAACCATGCCCTACAGCAAAATGCATATCCGGTGCCAGTGGTGCAGCATCTCCTCCATTCCCTGGGGGGCGGAAAAGTCTTCGCTAAATTAGACTTAGCTCAGGCATATCAGCAATTACCTGTTGATGAAAAGACAGCACAGGCACAAATGATTGTGATGCACCGAGGTGCCTTTAAATGTACCCGGCTCCAATTTGGAGTCAGTGTAGTCCCGGGAATTTTTCAGAGCCTTATGGAGAGGCTACTACAAGGGATTCAAGGCGTGGTCCCCTACTTTGACGATGTATTAATTGCTGCACCTACAAAAAAAATATTACGGGATCGTTTAAAATTAGTTCTACAAAAATTCCAAGACGCCGGCCTTGAAGTGGAAAAGAATAAGTGTAAATTGTGTACAGATCGTGTCGAGTTTTTAGGGTACCTAATTGACAGTCAGGGTATTCACCCTACCGACAGTAAATTGAGAGCAATAAAAAATGCTCCCAGGCCTCAGAACAAGGCCGATCTCCAGGTGTTCCTAGGCCTCATCAAATTTTATAATGTATTTCTACCACATAAAGCAACTGTCGCTGAGCCATTACATCATTTGCTAGACAAAAAAGCAATTTGATTATGGGGTCATAAAGAAGAACAGGCGTTCCATAATGTAAAAAAACTACTGACTTCTGACGCTGTACTCATGCAGTACAATGAGACTCTGCCATTAAATATCACATGTGATGCTTCGCCTTTCGGAGTGGGCCCCATTCTGAGCCATGTACTGCCTAATGGGAACGAAGCCCCTGTTGCATATTGTTAGGGATAACATTGGTTTACCCTAACTGGTTTAGGTAAATAATAATATGTAATCATAGTTTGTAAGTTAAAGTGTCTGCAACTTTAACTGTGGGATAGTAATTAAGGGAGTGGTTGTGAAAGCACTTTAAAAGAAGCAAGGCTGCAGCTTGCTCACTCTCTGGCTTTAAAGTTCCTGATTACTGCAAGGACACAACACTGCATTGCTCGAACGTGAGAGAAAACAAAGGACAGACTTGTAAGTGAATTGACATAGGGTATTCAACACGGACTTTGCTAACTGAATATCCCTGAATGGACTGACTAAATGATACATGACTATTGGACTGTTATTTTGACTATGCTATGAACTCATAATGGAATAAACTATATTTTTGATAGCACAAGCGTATCTGTCATTTTTACTGTATGTTAATAAATATACAAGCTTAGCTCACTCATTTATCTGTGTGCCTATCTGACTAAGCTGCACATTCTGTTTAGCTTGTCTCCCTAACCCTGGTTGGGGAAACCAGGCTTAACACATATTTTTCAAAGACACTTTCAAAAACTGAGCGAAATTATAGCCAAATTGATAAAGAAGCCCTCGCAATTGTATCTGCTGTTAAAATATTTCACGAGTACGTGTATGGCCAGGCTTTTACTATCATGACTGACCACAAACCGTTAGTGGGGATAATAGCTGGAGATAAGCCCTACATATTATCCCCCAGGATGACTCGCTGGTCAGAATTCTTGGCTGCTTATAATTATCGGCTGCAATACCGCCCGTGGAAAGCCATTCCCCACGCCGATGCATTGAGCTGAGCACTGCTTCCAGAGACTCTTGATGATTCCACACCAACGGTAACCACGTTACAAATTGAAACTCCACACGCCACCATTAACCACCCGAGATATCGCGAGAGAAACCAGACGTGACCCCACCTTAGCACAAGTCCTGGGCTGGGTAGAACGCGGATGGCCATTGGACCAATTATCGGATGACTTCACACCATTCAAGACTCGACAAACGGAGTTGTTTTCTCAAAAAGGCTGTGTCATCTGGGGTGATAAAGTCGTTATCCCAGAATGACTCCAAAAAGCAGTACTGAGAACCTTGCACGATGGCCACCCCGGTATCGTGCGAATGAAAGCCCTCTCACAAAGCTACGCATGGTGGCTGGGCATCGACAAGCAAATCGAAAATTGGGTTAAAGCTTATCATAGATGCCAGGAAGTGAGCAACGCCCCACCAAAAGCCATCCCTACCGAATGGGAGACCCCACGGGGACCCTGGTCCCGTATTCACCTGGACTTTGCGGGGCCGACCAAAGGCCACACCTTTCTTCTAACCATAGATGCCTGCTCGAATTGGCTCGAGATTCACTGCATGACGAACACAACCACTGAAGCGGTTATCAAAAAATTGGAAAGACTGTTTGCAACCCACGGATTACCAGACGTTCTGGTATCCGACAATGGGCCCCAATTTACCGCGCTGTCCTTCGAGCAGTACCTGGCTGACCGCGGCATCCGACATGCGCTCACCTTGCCTGCGCACCCTGCGACCAATGGCAGGGCTGAGCGCATGGTCAAATTTGTTTAGAAAACTTTGCAGAAATTAGACTATGATAACATCGACGACAAAATCAACCGAATCCTTTTTCTACAACACATCACACCTCATAGCGTCACCAACAAAACTCCTGCTGAACTGCTAATGGGACGAAAGCTCCGCTCCCACCTCGACCGGTTACACCCAGCTTATGAACTGGAAAAACCACTAGGATCCAGCGGCCGATGTCGTACCTTCCAGGTAGGCGATTTGGTATACGCTAAAAACCTATCAGGCGATCCGCTGTGGGTAGAGGCGACAGTAGTCCGTGTAACCGGCCCGAGATCCTACCTTGTACAATGCCTTGACGATAGACTATGGAAATGCCATATCGATCAATCATGATCACGGCTCCGGTCGGGCATTTCTGAACTCCCTTATGACCAAACTGGGGGGAGGGGAGATACAGAAGAAGATGAATTTCAATTAGAAGAAAAACCGTTCAAAGGGAACGATAGCGGAATAGAGACACAGGAATTGGAACCAGAAATGGGAATAGATTCACCTCAGGGAATTGCCGAAGATATTGATGATGACGGAAATGTGAACTCTGAACCAGAGGCAACCCCTTCGCCAAACAACGATCTACCTTAGCGAGATTGCAGCCAAATGCAAAACACACAGCAAAAATCAAAAAGACTAATAAAGCAACTGTCCTACCTTAAGGACTATGTAACTGCGCCCTGTAAACAGAAGCCAGGGGGAAGGGGTGTTGTGAATGCATAAGGTTTAATAAAGTTATCTTGAGCTTGGAGTCAAGTGCAGGGTTCTGGCCCTGCACTTCTGATTGGTTGTTAATGGCAGGATCGGATTGGCCCATTCTGGGGGATCGGATTGGCCATTAACGGAGCGTTCATATTGGTTAAGGGAGCTAGCGCTCCTAGATCATTATTGGTTAGATAGTTATTGGGTTGCCTATATAAGGAGGGCTATAACTGCCATTGTTTTTGAGCTGTCACCATGTAAATAAAGAGTTGAAGTTCACCGTTCCAGAGGCTCGTCTCCATTCTTTCTTACCCATGCTCCAAACTTAACAGGAAAGGCTGGAAATGGGCCTGTTTCCAGCTTCCAGAGATCCTCCAGAGCGTGGGGAGGCCTTTTTTGCCCTCCTGGAGGCTTGAGGAAAGCCTCTGGAGCCCAGAGAGGGCAAAAACGCCTCTACCACCATGATGCAGGATGATGAAAAGGCCACGCCCACCATGCCCACACCATCAGGGGTGGGATTCTTCCAGTTCACACCTATTCACTAGAACCGGTTGTTAACATTCTAAGCAGTTCAGAGAACCGGTTGTTAGAAGAAATGACTGGCCTAATCCTGTAAGGAAGGCAGGAAGGAAACATTCTGGTGTTGCTTACAGAAACTGCCTCTCCATTAACCCTTATTACATCCTTGGCAGGACTAGACTTCCTGTCTCAGGAACTTCTCTGGAGATTTTTCCCCCTCCTTTGCTGCTACTTTGCTTGTGTGGAGTGACCATTCAAAGTTACAGTGGCACTGAAAAAAGGGACTTATGACCATTTTTCACACTTATGACTGTTGCACAGTCATGAGCCGCCAGGCGAGGAGATGCATGCCTCAAAGTGAGTGATGTTGAGTTGGCCACGCCCAGCCAATAACATGACCACCAAGTCACGTCCACTCAATGACATGACCACCAAGCCACACTCACCAACTAAGCCACACCCACAGAACTGGTTGTTAAAAAATTAAATCCCACCCCTGCCCACATCCTCCCATCAACCAGGTAGAGAATCGTTTGCTAAATTTTTTAAAGCCCACCCCTGGATGTTGTGTTCGTTTGATTTGATCAGATCTGGGACAAATGAAAATAAGGTCAGAAGGATGACAAATGGAAGAAATGTGAAATTGATATTTTTATTTATTATTATTATTATTATTAATTGTAGGTGTAACCTCCCTGACAGTCAGTTTGATTTAGTGCAGGGGTCCCCAACTCCTGGTCTGTGGACCAGCACGGGTCTGCAGTGTGCCAGAAACTGGGCCACACAAACAAGCAAAGCCCATGTCCAGGATGCAGGCAGCACATGAAACCACACTCCCTCCAGTCCTCGGAAAATTTCTGCACAAAATCGGTCCCTGGTGCTCAAAAGGTTGGGAGCTGCTGGTTTAGTGCCTAAAGCACCAGTCTAGAAACTAGGGGATGCTGAATTCCAGTCCTGGCTTAGACATAAAGCCAGCTGGATGTCTTTGGGCCATGAATTTTTAACAGCCGTAGGAAGGAGGCAAAGCACTTCTGAAAAATTTTTGCCAAGTAAACTGCAGGAACTTTCCCAGGCAATGTCTGAGAATCGGACATACCATATTTTTCACACTATAAGATGTATTCTCCCCACCCCCCCAAAAAAAATATTGCGTGGAAATTGTTAAGTCTGGAGCATGGGTGCGGATGATGGAGACGAGCCGGTGGAAACAGTGAACTTCAAACTCTTTATTTACATATTGTGACTGCTCAGCTCAAAGGCTGTTCAAGCCTTACTTATATAGGCAAGTCATCAACTACTTAACCAATAGCGAACCTGGAGCGGTAGCTCCTTTTAACCAATAGGAATGGTCTGTTAGTGGCCAATCAGATGCTTCTAAACGGGCCAATCTGATCAGGCCATCAACAGCCAATCAGAAGTGCAGGGCCAGAACCCTGCACTAGACTTCAAGCTCAATGATAACTTTATTGGTATTATGCATTCACAACAGAAATTGTTCTATCTCCAGAACAAAAGTAGGCTGGAGACTGGAGTTGAAATCAGCTCCTTATTTTCAGTCAGTAAATTCAACTGAACCCGAGCCGCAGCAGCCTCTTTTATAGCAGCTGCTCGCGGCTCGTAACCAATGGCATTATTTTAAACCTCCCGCCGTTTAGGCGGCCAATCATAATACGTTGCTAACCAGCAATCGCTAGGCGGTATTTGTTGTCCAATCGGAGTATAGTATTTCGAGTATGTAAATGTCTATATTCAACAGAAATGTCTTTGCATCTTATAGAGCAAATATTGTGGTAGGGGGGAGGGGGGTTGCTTCACCGCTGCCAGGGAATGCTGGAGCCTTCGCTGCTAATTGCTGCCTATCGCCGCCCATTCACCACCGTCCATTCACTGCCATCCGTTCACTGTCTGCCCATTCACCAGCTGCCTTGCCACTGGCTGTTTGCTGCTGCCCAATCACCACCCGCCCATTTGCCATTCCCCATTTGCCACCGTATGCTACGGTCCATTTGCTGCAGCCCATTCACCATGGCCCATTCGCCATGGCCTGTTTGCCACTGATGGGAATGGGTGGGCGGCGAACGGGCCGTGGCGATTGGCTGCAAACGGGCAGGCGGCGATTAGGCAACAATCAGGTGGTGGGCGGATGGCAATTGGGCAGGCAGAGAATGGCGGTGGTGGCAGTGGCAATAGGCAGCGATCGATAGCAAAGGCCATTCTACAGGTAGTCCTTGACTTACAAGAATTCAGTTAATGACCTTTCAAAACTGCAGCAGAAGTCAAAAAAAGTCAAAAAAAGTGGCATAATCATTTTCTACACTTAAAACCATTGCATCATCCCCATGGTCACGTGATCAAAATTCAGACACTTGGCAACTGACTCATAGTTATGACAGTTGCAGTGTCCCAGATGGTCACTGTGATCCCCTTTTGCGACCTTCTCACAAACAAAATCAGCGGGGAAGCGAGATTCACTTAACAACCAAGTTGCTAAGTTAACAACTGCAGAGATTCCCTTAACAATTGTGGCAAGACAAGTTGTAAAGTTCACTTAACATCTATCTCACTTAGCAACAGAAATATTGGGCTGAACTGTGGTCGTAAGTCAAGTATCACCTCTACTGCATTTCTTCTCACAACGTGTTGGCTGCATTCACAAAACATAATCAGGAAACCAACTAGGGTTGCATAACTTTCTAAACTTGGTTAAAGGGAGCCTTGGTTTGATTAACAGAGACTAGGATGTGAGCTCAAATCCATTCTCAGTCCTGCAAAAAACATGGTGGAGATTTGGGCCGCCAGTCCCTCTCTCTCAGCTCATCCTGTGTCCCAAGAATGCTCTTGTGGGAATAAAATGAATTGAAATCCCAATCTTGAGCAAAGAGCAAGATTAAACCAATAATCCCCCCTCAAATGATTTTATTTCATTCTCAATACAGGTTAATTGCATTACAGGAATGCTGCCTGTTCTGTCCTTCATTAACATACTCGAGATCCCCGTGCTTTGATTAGCCAAAGCGCGGGGCTCTCCGATTGGTCAGGCGAGCCGCGCCGATTGGCTCGCTAAGAATCTCCCGCGATTGGTCCATTCAGACCGCGGGAGATTCAAAGCGGTGCCATTGGCCGCGGCCGCGGCGGCGAAAGGAATAAAAGCCACGGGCTTTTCTCCTTTCGCCAGTTCGGTTCCAACTTGCCAATAAAGAGCTTTTGCACGAAATCACCGACTCCTGGCATCATTTCGCGGACACAACACTGCCCCTGCCAAATGTAGGAATGAAGAGCCTCTTTTCTCTACCAGCGACACAAACTGGTGTCAAAACGGTTCCTTTTGTTGTTCGGGGCTCGGGTAAATGAGAAAAAGATCTCCTATGGAGCAAGAGAGACATTCATAAGTAAAACCGCTTTATCGGGGAATAAAAGAAAATCTTACAAATCGATAGCAGTAGTACCTGATGTTTAATACATGGCGACACTGAGGGAATTTTTCCACAGACTGAAACATCTGTCGTTTTCAGATTTCTGAGTGGAATATTATGATTCATAACCTAGCAGGATGGATTTGGGCAGCGTGTCTGTAACTAAAGATCTGTTCTGGTAGCCTTTATATTAAGCTGGGAGAATTGCAGGAGACTATCACAATTCATTAATTTCTGGGACAGAAGAGCTGGCAATGGAGGGGAAAGATTGCAGGTGACATTCCCAGGTAACATAAATTGCATACATACTTATCTCGTCCTTTGAGAATCGGGTTTTATATTACCTGTTGGATAAGAACCTTAAAAGTAAGGTTCTACATTTAGGCAAAAATAAAAAAAAAAATCAAATGCAGAGGTATAGTATATGTGGTATCTTGCTCGATAGTAGTAATTGTGAGAGGAATCTCGGAGTTCTCATGGACAACCATTTGAATATGAGCCAGCAGCGTGTAGCAGTTGCCAAAAAGGCCAAGATAGTTCTAGGCTGCATAAACAGAGGGATAGAATCAAGATCACATGAAATGTTAATACCACTTTATAAGGCCTTGGTAAGGCCACACTTGGAGTACTGCATTCAGTTTTGCTCACCACGATGTAAAAAAGATGTTGAGACTCTAGAAAGAGTGCAGAGAAGAGCAACAAAGATGCTTGAGGATAAAACATATAAAGAACAGTTGCTGGAACAGGGTATGTCTAGTTTAATGAAAAGAAGGACTAGGGGAGACAGGATAGCAGGGTTCCAATATCTCAGGGGCTGCCACAAAAAAGAGAGAGTCAAGCTATTCTCCAAAGCACCTGAAGGCAGGACAGGAAGCAATAGATAGAAACTGATCAAGGAGAGAAGCAACTTAGAACTAAGTAGAAATTTCCTGACAGTTAGAACAATTAATCAGTGGAACAACTTGCCTCCAGAAGTTGCGAATGCTCCAACACTAGAAGTTTTTTAAAAGATGTTGGATAACCATTTTTCTGAAGTGGTGTAGATTTCCTGCCTAGACAGGGGGTTGGACTAGAAGACCTCCAAGGTCCCTTCCAACTCTGTTATTCTATTCTATTCTATTCTATTCTAACCTATCACCAAGCAAGATCTCTCACAGCTTATCCTACAGATAATCCTTGACTTGCAACCATGCATTTAGAAGCCATTTAAAGGGACAATGGCACTGAAAAAATGACTTAAGACCATATTTCACACTTACGACCATTGCAGCATCCCCACTGTTACATGACTGAAATTGGAACGTTTGGCAACTGGCGTGTACTTATGACAGTTGTAGTGTCCCAGGAGGGTCACTTCATTTCCATTTGTGACCCCAAATGAGCAAAGTCACTGGGGAAGCCAGATTTACTTAATGACTGTGTTATTAACTTCATAATTGTGGTGATTTGCTTAACAACCATCTTGCTTAGCAACAGAAAATGTGGGCTCCATTATGGTCATAAGTCAAGGACTATCTGTATGTCCAGTTAGACAGCCCTTGAATCTCTGTGTGGCAATAGCCTGATTGTTAGAGTATCTCTCATTTTGCTTTGTTTTGAAATAATTAGCAAGGGATTGAAAAAAAGAAGGTCAACCTTGTTCAGTCATTTTAACATGATTCTATAGAAAGTCAGCATCCACCTCTCTCCTAGAAGAATGAAATATTTTGAGACATATTTAAAAAGGCAGAATATTATATTTCCTTAAATGAGAAATGGAGAAATATGTTTTTAGAGGCAGAAAGCAGCCCCCACCTTCCTTCAGCAGATGCCAGCACTTAAGAGATAAAGAGCTTATTGGACAAAGGAAGACAAGTATCTAGATAGCTCTATTCATAGGCAAAGCAAGTGTTGCAGGCAGTAATCCATTCAAGACAAGGTATTTTGAAACAAAGGCAGAATGGTAGGATTAGAAGCAGCCCAGAGTAGTCCAAACTTCAACCATACCTAGGAGCTCAGACAAATACGTAGGATTTGCATTTTTTCTTTTGCCTATAGAGCCAGCTATGACCCCTATATAATCCTTACATAACCCCATAGGAATCTGACAACAGCCAATACAATATTAAAGGACATGTTCTTGCACAGGAACAGGAAGCTCAAATACAAAGCTCAAGTGCAGAGCCCAAAAGAGGTATAAAAACCCTTCACTCTCAACTCCATTTTGTCAGCTGCCCAGAACCACAAAGCCATTTGGTTCTGCTTCATCAATAAACTGTCTTTCCAATCAGCCTCCAGCCTTCATTTTGTCTTCAGAGCCTTTCTCCCAACTTGGAACTGAACCAGATGGATAATTCCAACAATTCCAAGGACCATTATCTTAGAATAAAGGGGTGGAGAAAGATAGCTCCCAGGCTCAGGAATTCTGGGAATTGAAGTCCACAAGTCATAAAAGGGCCATCATTCCCCACCCCCGTCTTAGAATGACTGTTCTAATTTTCCCACATTCAAAACATGTGTGCCAACTTTAGCAAAAGCTGAATGTAAGAAGGAATTTTGAGGGAAATATATTTTTTTTTTGAAACAAATTTTATTGATTTTAAAGACAAACAAACCATCATTAACCATTAAGTACATAAAACCTCTTTCCATTATTAATTTTACAAGTCAAGTAGAATATTATTTTATGCAACATAATTCTGTTTTACACCATTTCAATATAAACATATAGATATCTCTCAACAAATTTGTCATTATTTCTCTTTTCATATTCAATTTCATTGTTACTATTATTATTTTCTATATTTATCCAGTTTATAGTCATCATCTTCATTCCTCTCTGACTTGATTACCATTATTCTCATCCAACATTCCTCCGAGGTTTTATTAATTCTCAAACAAAACATAGATACACAAAACACAAAAATATAAAACTTCTTTTAAGAAAGTAGTTTGGCCCCAGATTACCTCTCTTTGTATGGACTTCAATTAAATTCGTGCTCATCTTATATACCATTACCTATCTTATTTACCATTCTATACCTTCTATATAATTTCTCCCCGCTTTTCATTCTCCTTATTTCTATTTTATTTAATTCATTTTAATTTAAATCATTGTATTTGTATTTTTTGTCCATTCTTTCCAAATTATCCATTTATCTCATTCCCTATAGTAAGAAAAATAAAAGAATTTCTCCTGAAATCACTGATCAGAGTATGATGCCTTTCTATCCTCCCCCTAAATTAATATTTAAAATAACGCCTGATATCCAATCTGATTCTGCTTAGTACATTCTACCTACTAACCTTCAAAGAGAAAAAATAATAAATTCATAATAATTAATACAATTAGATAATAAATCTAAATATTAAATCTTATAACATTCCGATTGTCTATTTCAAAAAACAAGTGCTACAATTTTATTAAATTTTAAAATCTATCATTACTAAACATTTCAATATTTTAATCTTTTATTAATTCTTATAACATTCTAGTTTTCTATTTCTAATACATAGTACCATCTTATGTACCTTGCAGAATCTTCTTTTTTAAAGAAATTATACCTTACCCTTCATCCCTAAAAAAAAAATCATTTTTTCCCATCTTGTTTCATACCTTTGTGGCTTTTCCCTCCCTTTTCCCTTCCTTTCTTATCCCCCCTAGCCTTTTTACCCCCCCCAACCTCCGCCTTTTTAGCTTTCCTTCTCTGTTGTCTCTTTTTGCTCAGTAACATTAAGTTGGTTTTGCATCTTATTTTTTCCTTTCTTAAGTGTTTTTTTAAGTCTTAAGTCCTTCATTTTCCTTCCTTTCTTTCTCCTTTTTCTCTTAATTAATTTTTTAGATTCACTGAAGATGGTGTCTTCTTCTTCTTTTTCTTCTTCTCCTTCTATTTTCTCCATCTGTTGTTGTGTTTGCTGATAAATAGTAAGCGCCATTTCTAAAGAAAGGAAAGCTTCTTTCACAGCGTCCTTACTTTCTTGATATTCCTTTCCAAGTTCATCATCAGATAAAGCCATTTTTTGTTCTTCTTAGAACAACCAAAATATTTCAAAAGTTAAAACAATTCCTCAAAGTCCCAGAGACATCAATCAGTCCAAACAACGCACAAAGTTCTCGCTTTCTCTTCCTGGGGTGGTATCAGTAAAAGGGAAAGGAAAAAAAGCCCAATCTGTATTTTACAGCCTTGTTGCAATCAATTTCTAGTCTCAAGATCTTCAAGGCATCTCCTCCAGCAAGATCTTAATATTTTTTTTGTCCTCTCCCTTCCCACTTATAACAAGAAGCCAAGTTTTTACCTTTTATAAAAAACAACAGGTTTCTCAATGGCCATTTGTTGATTCCATAAGGAAGGAGAGTAAACTTTCCTTTCAGCACCTCAATTTTGCCGCTTGAAATCCTCCACTGGAAACCAAGTATTTTTCAAAAAGTCATAGTTCTCAGGATTAAACGCCTCTTAAAGTCCTGGATCAGCCAAAAAAAACTTTCTCTTGTAAACTTTCTCCCCTCTTCCTCCTGCTCAGTCTTATCCAGCTGCCGGCTTCTTTGTGGCGGCCATTGCAGACCGCCGCTCGACCGCCTTGAGAAAAGGGGGTTTTGCCGGCTGGGGAGGGGGTCTGCAACACCCCCAAACCCCTCACCAGCTCCCCCCTATCTTCGGCTGCCTCTGCAAGGCAGCCTTAGCCTCCAAACCCATCCGGATCGGAGGCACCAAAACGGCTAGCGCGGCAGGGATCGTGTGGAATCGCGAAACCCTGCCGCTAGCGAAGCCGACAAACCAGAAGTCCGGATTTTGAGGGAAATATTTGAGGTAATAGATAATGCACCATTTATTTTTTAAATCAATCATGACTATGGAAAAAAAGAGAATGAGAGAGTGACAGGGAGAGAAGTATGAATACCAAAATATAGATATACCTATTGCAAATTTTTATTGTTATAATATGTGTCTTGTTGCACAATTAATATATTCCTTCTGCTCTTCCATATGCTGTTTGTCCTTCTCCAAGATCCCAAGTAATCTATGGGCATAGTGGTGTTAGGGGCAGATCAGGGGGTGGCATAGAACGGTGACATAGGCACCATGATGTCGTAAAGCAAATAGCTCTGCAGGTGTGCCAGAAAACATCATGAAAAGATACATTTTTATAACATAGGTGAAAATATCATGACACATGCATGTATTTATTATATTATAGTTGTATAGTGGGTCTAGGCAGTGTTGGAAGAAATTTCCCCAGTTTGTTCCCATCTGGGACACACTACAGACACTGAGAAGAAAGCCAGCTGCTAGAAAGTGGAATTCTTTTAATGTAGGAAGACAAGAAGCAAAAAGCAACTCAGCTTGAGTGTTCCTGGTTGGGAGTATGAATCTGAGCCTTTTATGCTTAATTCCTCTTTGAAGCTCCTGCAGTTTGATGGGTTTTGAGGTGTTTCTGATTGCCCTGGGTTTTTGTTTCCCTGCTTTAAGGGATTAATCCTATCCGGGCATCTGTGTTTTCTTGTCCTAAAGGTTAATCTTGTCAGAGGGAGTTTGAAGAGTTTATTCTTAACCCGATTCCCCTTATCTACTTAAGTATTTCTGTTGTCAGTTCTTTGAGTTTTCCTTTCAGCTGGTGCTTCTTGATTTTCTTAAAGGGGGAAGGGCTGGCTTGAGTCTCTTGGCACAGTTTTCTGAGGTTTCTGGCGCTGTGAGGTTTCTGGCACTGTCCTTTTGGGGTGTACTTCCCACAGCAGCATACAGTAAGCCTACTAAAATGCAAATAGTAACCCCTAAATGTCCAGGAGAAAAAAAACAGACAATCTATCTGGTTAATGGAGGAGAGAAGATTCTACTTCCACCCCCTGTGTACCTTGCTACCTTCCTGGCCATCTTTGCTCATATTGATGTCAATTGTAATTATCTAAATATTTTAATGGGGAGATGGAAATAAAACAATAAAATATACAGAACCTGCAAAGGGTCAGGATCATATGTTAAGTTGCAAAACTCTATGCAAACTGAAAGCTGTCAATAGATTTTGTTGAAAATTATATTTGAAAAAGCATCAGACACACAGAGATAAATTTAAAAAGTATGTTACCTTTTTGAGGGAGACTGAAGGATTGTGCTGAATTGAGTGACTTTTCTCAGCAGGGCAGAGAAACACCCCTAAATTATCGTGCAATAACTTGATGGTTATTTCTACTGTTTTTGCCTTGAAGACTTATTCCACTTTCCCTTCTAATTCACACATCCTTGTAAATTATCAGTTTTAATTCATTTAGGTAAGCCAAGGCTATGAATATTTGCTACAACCATTCCCTGAGGCTACATGTAAATTAATGAATCGCATAGCTAACTGTCTGGTTTTTGCTTCTGTATTTGTAAAGAGATGGTTGGATGGATGGATAGCAGAACACATATGATAATTAAAGTGTAATTGAAAGTATAATCCTTGCTCCTCTTTCTAATGGAACTTTTTGACCGCACACTCTCAGCAGCCTCCTGTGTCTATTAAAATACCACTAATCACAAACCGAGTTGGGGCTCAGAAGGATTAATGTAGTAACCAACCCACAGAAATAAATTCCTTTTTCTTCTTTTTTTAACCTTTGCATACATGCTCCAATTACAGAATAATTTGCAGGCCACTTCCTTCCTATGGAGGGATTTTCATCCAGTTTCTTCAGGTATCCATAATCATCTCATAGAGCCAAAACCATTTGGGCGGTGCAGCCATTTATTTCTTGAAAATATTTATTTCTGCTGGAATTAAAGGGATTTCAAAAGTATTATCACAGAGCTGAAAGCTGAGTAACGCCTTTGATTGTTACACCAAAAAGTTACACAAGTCTCTTCCACTTATAAGAATCTGGGGACTGGTAAGTGAAATTGATGAAAATTGCAAGAAGTTGGTTTATCCTCTCTCTCAGTGATAATTTTAGGACTTAATCACTACTTTTCGGCATCAGACATACTCTGGTATGGCTTGTAGTATAGGAAATCCTTGACTTAACCGTTGTTGGAAGAAATAGCCTTCTGGGTTCAGTTTCAAGTGGAGAAGAAAGACACTGGAAACATGGTGACTGCTTGTGTTAAGTCCTGGGCATGGGTGCAAGGAACAGAGACGAGACATCGAACGGTGACTTCAACTCTTTAACAGGAAAGAACAGAGCAAAATACCTGGGCAGCAGTAGCTCTTTTATAGAGCTGGCTGCCGTCAAAACAACCAATGAACTGAGTTTATCGCTTTCACAAGCATCCAATCAGGGGGTCCCGTTAACAGCTAATCAGACTGGCCAAAAACGACCAATCATGACTCGCTATCTACAGGCCAATGAGAAGTGCAGGATTACAAGCCTGCTGTAATACGAAGCTGTTGAGGGTTGTATCGCTGCGTTGGCTTAGTCCATAATACCCCTCCCCCCTTGGTTCTGTCTGAGGGGTGCGGTGACGTATTCTAGCAAGTAGGCAGGTCGCTTCACCTGTCTGCTCGACCTGCGCTGTCCCACCGGATTCTGTCCTAGTTCTGGTTCTGGTGGGCTGCTAGCTGGGTTGGATGGCGGAGATTGTGGCCCCGGGCTGCGTTCCCTGCTTACGTCAGCGTTGCCTTCTCAGTTTCTTGGATCCGCTTCCATCGTGGTACTGTCACATGGTGAGGCCACTCCCTGGCTCAGTTCTCCTTCGGATGGTGAGTATCCCCTGGTTGATTGTGTGGGCTGTTGGGTTTCGATTATCATTTCTTCTTCGTCCTCCTCAATGTTCCTTTCCCCCCCCCCCCGGCTAGAGGTTTCGGTGCTAGTCTGGAACGGAGATGGTCTATGTGGCATTTCCACATCTTACCGTCTGCCGTTTGTAGGCGATAGGATCGGTGTCCTGTAAGTTGCGTTATTGTCGCGGGGACTCGCAATGGGTCACCCGAGAAGTTTTTTGCAAACACAAGGATCCCTTCCTGCAATGCCCGGCACTTGCTGCTGGATCCCGGGGGTTGTTCTGGCGTGTAGTTTGGGTGGAGGCGATCGAGATGCGAGTGAAGTTTTCGGCCCATCAGGAGTTCAGCTGGGGTTTTGTTCGTGGTGCTGTGTGGGGTTATGTGTTGGAGAAGAAGCATTCGGTTTATTTTCTCATCAATGTCACTGTGGTCCATTTTGTGCAGGGTCTGTTTTACATATTGAACCATTTGCTCAGCCCTACCATTGGCCGCAGGATGAGCTGGCGATGTTAAGGCATGGTGGATGCCCTGATCTGCCAGGTATTGTTCAAATGGCAGGGCAGTGATTTGGGGGCCATTATCTGAGACCAGGACATCGGGAAGTCCGTGGGTAGCGAATAGTTTATTCAGTTTTTTAGTGACTGTGTCTGTGGTGGTGCTTTTCATCTTGTGGACTTTGAATAAGCCAGTTTGAATAGGCATCTACTGTTAGGAGGAAATTGTGTCCTCTTGTGGGTCCCACAAAATCGATGTGGATATGGGACCAAGGACCTCGAGGCGTTTCCCACTGAGTTGGGGGAGTTTTTGGAGGAGTGGAGCAAGTCTCCTGGCATTTACTGCATTTTGCTACCCAAGTCTCTATCTGTTTATCTAAACCAGGCCTCCATGTGTAACTCCTGGCTAGTGCTTTCATGCGCACGATGCCTGGATGTCCATCGTGCAGCATTTTCAATACCCTATATTGCAATTTCTCCGGGACTATGACTATGTCTCCCCACACTATGCAGCCTTTTTGGGAAAATAGTTCTGTTTGATTATTCCTAAATGGCTTGAACGTGTCATCGGTTGCACTGACCAGCCAAACCCATTCTGAGGACTCGTGCCAAAACAGAGTCCTTTTTTGTCTCTAAGGCTATGTCTCGAGTGGTTAGTGGCGGTGATTTGAGGGTTTCAATTTGCAATACAGTTACGGTTGGAGCAGGGTCCTCTATAATGTCTGGTAATGGCGAGCAGCTCAAAGCGTCAGCATGGGGAATGGTTTTCCCCGGGCGATGTTGCAATCGGTAAGCGTAGGCGGCTAAAAATTCTGACCAACGTGTCATTCTTGGTGATAAGATATGGGGAGTTGGTTTGTTTCCCACCAAAATACCAAGTAGCGGCTTGTGGTCTGTAATTATGGTAAAGGGTCTCCCATATACATATTCATGGAAACGTTTAATTGAGGATACAATAGCGAGGGCCTTTTTATCAAGTTGACTATAGTTCCTTTCAGTTTTAGACAAAGTTCTTGAAAAGAACGCAATGGGTGCCTCATTTCCATTTGGTAGGACATGGCTTAAGATGGCTCCTACTCTAAATGGTGAGGCATCACAGGTAACTGTCAAAAGTAGAGTCTCGTTGTATTGCATTAATACAGAATCAGAGGTTAAAAGGTTTTTTATCTCTTTGAACGCTGTCTCTTCACCCCGTCCCCAGACCCAGGAGGCCTTTTTATCGAGAAGTCTATGAAGGGGCTCGGCTACGGTTGCCTTCTGGGGCAAGAAAATGTTATAAAAGTTAATGAGTCCCAGGAAGGCTTGGAGGCCTGTCTTATTCCTAGGTCTCAGGGCTTTTTTAATTGCGGTTAGTTTTTTTTCGGTGGGGTGGATTCCTTGTCTGTCGAGAAGGTATCCCAGGAACTCCACTCTCTCCGTACAAAGTTGACACTTGTCTCTTTTTACCTTCAGACCAGCGTCTTTGAATTTCTGAAGGAGTTTTCTGAGTCGTTGTACTAATAACTCCTTAGTGGGGGCAGCTATTAGGACGTCGTCAAAATAAGGCACGATGCCTTTTATGCCTTGTAATAGTCTCTCCATTAAACTTTGGAAAATGCCCGGCACCACGCTTACTCTGAATTGGAGTCTATTGCACTTGAAAGCGCCTCTATGTGTAACTATTGTCTGGGCTTCTGCAGTTGCTGCATCTACAGGTAGTTGCTGGTACGCCTGAGCTAAGTCCAATTTCGCAAATATTTTTCCGCCACCCAGGGAATGAAGAAAGTGTTGAAACACCAGTACTGGATAAGTGCTCTGTTGAAGAGCATGATTTAGGGTGGCCCGGTAATCCCCACAAATTCTTAATGAACCATCTGGCTTTATGGGCGTTACTATTGGGGTTTCCCAGTGGGCGTGGTCAATTGGTTCCAATACACCCTGGGCTATCAGTTTATCTAGCTGCTCGTCGATCTTTGGATTTAAGGCAAAAGGTACTTGACGAGGCTTAAGCCAAATGGAAGCTACATCAGGGCTGAGATTAAATGATATAGGGGTCCCCTTGTACTTGCCTAATGTTCTTGTGAACATGTCCTGGAATTCCTGGATAAGAGTCTCTTCCCAGTCGTCGCTTCTGGTTTGGTGTATGCTGGCTAGTTCAATCCCGAGTGGGGCAAACCACTGTAACCCTAACAAGCTGGGTCAGCCACGATCGATGATAGTCAGGGGAAGCGTTGCTGTGTGGTCCTTTAAGGATACTTGGACGTTGCTGGCACCGACCACTGGGATTCTGTTTCCCTGGTAGTCTTTCAGGATGATTCGCTGCGTGCCGAGGTCCTGGTGGGAAATGGCAGGGATCAGCTGTTTGAGGGTTTTCCAGGATACCATCGATAGGGACGATCCTGAATCGACTTCCATCACACACGGTCGATTCTCAATAGTAACTTTTACGCGGATCTTTCTTGCATCGAACAATGAAGCGTGGCCAATGATAATGGTTTGGTGGGCCTCTTCTCGTCTCGTTGAAGAGGCAGGTACTTGGTTTCTGTAGTAGTAGTGGTTGTTCCATTGATGGTTCAGATGGTCCCGGTTCTCAGGAGGTTTGCTGATCTCCTGACGGAGGTTGTTCTCCCTTCAGTTGGGACTGGACTTTCGTCTGCTTCTGCAGACCTTCGCGATGTAGCCTTTTTTTCCACAGTTACGGCAGAGTGCATTGAGGAATTTGCAGTCTGATCGCAGGTGGTTTGCTCCGCAACCTGCACATTGGCGCGGACGTCGCTGGTTCCTTTGCTCTCGTTCCGAGCGGAGCCGGTTGACCTCCTCTTCATCACTGTCTGAGGATGACTCGAGGTCTTCATGGTGGGTAGTGGTTGCGTGCTTCTCAGTGGTGAGTGGAATCTCGTCGGCGAGTTGGCGAAACGGTGCTTTCGCTTGGCGCATTCGAGCGGCTGACTTCCTGGTTGCTTCTGTGGCAGTAGTGTCGGCGATGACATCTGTAAGGCTGATGTCGCCTTTCTCCATCAGCTTACTCTGCACATGTGGTGCATTTAAACCCAGAACTATATGGTCTCTTAGGGCTTCCTCTAAGTTTGCAAAACCACAAAGGCCTCCTAGGTTCCGGAGGTTGGCTACGAAATTACCAATGCTCTCATCCTTCCATTGGTCCCTCTGGTAAAATTCGTGTCTTCGTATCAGTGTAGGTACTGCGGGTGCGTAATGGGCTCAGAGGATCGGAGCGAGGGTATCCCAATCCATGGTCTTCACTTCCGCCGGTTTTGCTAATGCTTTAGCCATTTTGAAAATGGCGGGGCCACAATGAGTCAGGAACGCCACTCATTTCTTGCCAGACATAGCATCTTTTAAACTGTTGGTCTCCAGGAACATCTGGAAGCGGTCTATATAGAGTCCCAGTCTTCGGTTGCTGGGTCGAATGGAGCGTGTGGTATGGCGCCGCTGGTCATCTTGCCATCTGTTGCGTGCGCTCTTTTGCCATGTGCTCTGTCTTGTCCGATGTATTTTAGTCAGCTCTATCATCTCCGAATCCCATCCTCGTCGCCAGTGTTAAGTCCTGGGCATGGGCGCAAGGAACGAAGACGAGACATCGGAGGGTGACTTCAACTCTTTATTTAACAAGAAGGAATGGAGCAAAATATCTGGGCAGCAGTAGCTCTTTTATAGAGCTTGCTGCCATCAAAACAACCAATGAACTGAGTCTATCGCTTTCACAAGCGTCCAATCAGGGGTTCCCGTTAACAGCCAATCAGACTGGCCAAACCTGACCAATCACCACTCGCTATTTACGGGCCAATGAGAATTGCAAGATTACAAGCCTGCTGTAAGATGAAGCTGTTGAGGGTTGTATCGCTGCATTGGCTTAATCCATAACAGAGGGGAGGGGATCAAGCTATTTCTAAAGCACCCAAAGGCCAGACAAGGAACACTGGATGGAAACTGAACAAGGAGAGATTTAACCTGGAAATAAGAAGAAACTTTCTGACAATGAGAACAATCAACCAGTGGAACACCTTGCTCTAGGAAGTTGTGGGAGCATCATCACTTGAGACTTTGAAGAAGAGATTGGACTGCCATTTGTCAAGAATGGTGTAGGGTCTCTCACTTGGGCAGGGGGTTGGACTAAATGACCTATAAGGTCCCTTTCAACTCTGATTATCTGTTATCTGTTAACAAAGGGAAACAAAGAGTTCTATTCTTAGTACTGCTAAGTGGTGCTCATTCAGATTTTTACAGCCAAGTTATGGTAGACCCACAACAGCCCTGTAGTAATGTCCATGACTTTGCAACAATATAGTAAGCCAAGGAATGGTTGCATGTACCAGAGGTGGTATTCAGCAAGTTCTGATCAGGTTCTGGAGAACCGGGAGCAGAAATTTTGAGTAGTTTGGAGAACCAGCAAATACAACCTCTGACTGGAAATTTTATGGTATCCTTCCCCTGCCATGCCCACCAAGTCATGCCCACAGAACCAGTTGTAAAAAAAATTAAATCCCATCACTGGCATGTACCTTGAAAATAAGGAGATGCAGATTTTCTTGCAGCAATCAAAACATTTTGGAAAATTAAACCAATACTCCAGCTTTCACATAGTCAAGGAAATATCAGAACAAATCAATGAAAAGTTATCTCTCAAGGCATAAAAGACAGACTCAAATGATGATATTTAAGAGACATTAGCTGTCTCTTAAATATAAGACTCAGCTGTCTTGAGGTGCCTACAATGCTGAGAAAGGTGGAAGAGGAGGAGGTGGCAAAGAGTAGAAGAAGGAGGAGAAGAATAGCAAAGTGATTAGACCGAATTAGAATGATAATGGGAGAACTATTTCATGAGTGTCAAACTTGATTGCATCAGATGACATATCATGACATTTTTTTGCCTTTGCAAAGCTGGGGAGAGCGTGGCCTGTGTATGACACATCTGGCCTGCAGGCTGCCAGTTTGACAAGCCTGAACTACTGGAAGACTTAAAGCAATGGCCCTCAACCATTTTTGTGCCACGGCCCGGTACCGGCATCACAAAATGATCCGCGGCCCGTTACTGGCATTAGCACGCATGACAAGGCAAGGTGAGCCGAGCGACTGGCCAGCCAGCCGTCCCCCACTTCCCCCCGCCACCTTCAACTCCTCCTTTGTACCTTTTTTGTGCTTTTTTGTACTTTCTTAATTTCCTCCGCCATCGGGACAGCTCTCCATTTGAAGCCACCCCCTGCTTCGATGAAACTAAGGTGCGAGGATTCCTTCAGGACCCAAACACCGCTTTCCAACGGAAAAGCTCACCTGGAAGCACTTTCTCTTTGAAACAAGATGGCGGTGCCCAGCAAACCGGCGGCCCGGTAGAAAATGATCCACGGACTGGTATCGGTCCGGGGCCCGGTGGTTGGGGACCCCTGACTTAAAGGACCAGATTAGAGATTATCTAAGGTATTAGAAGAATAATTTGGGGGGTTCCAACTTGAGCCAGGTTGTGCAAGAATAAGTAAAAATGAAATTCAGACAGCTGTGAGGAAAGGAAAAAAAATATTTATTCCCCAAAGCAAAGAGATTTGCTTTGGGAGCAGCTGCAGAGAATTGGGGTACAGTGAGATTGTTTTAGAGGGGAACTTGTCCTGTGTGTGGAAGTGTGTACATGCTGAATCTCAGGTGATACTCAAGGGGCGTGGGAGTGTGTAGGTACATATCATCTATGATGTTTATTCTTGTGAACATGTAATTCCGCTGAGGCACCATTTTAATTAAGTCTACTTATGTTTACAGACCTTCTCTTTTGATACGTGGATTAGATCTGGATAACATTTTGGAGGGTTTGAGTAAAAGATTTTCACCTGTTTGCTATTTTTACCTGATTAGCTTAGTTTCAGCTCAACTATTAATTATCTAGTGGATACACTGATTCTCAGTCCATTGTGCAGTCTGTTAATGTTTAAGGGAAGGTGGAGACAGTACAAAGAATAAAATATATTTTAACATAAAACTTCCTACAATGTTCTGCAAGTCAGTAGTTAAGACATCAGGCTAGAACAAAGGTCTTCAAACTTGGAAAGTTTAAGACTTGTGGACTTCAACTTCTAGAATTCCTAAACTAACATAACTGGAGGAGGAATTCTGGGAGTTGAAGTTCACAAGTCTTAAAGCTGTCAAGTTTAAAGATCCCTGGGCTAGAAACTGGGAGACCGTGAATTCTAGTCCCACTTTGGGCATAAAGTCAGCTGGGTAACCTTGTCCTCCCAGTGTCAGAGTTCCCAGTTACACACCCATTGAAAGCAGAAATCCAAGGCAGGTAGAACAATTTATTGAATACATCATATTGGCACAACAGGTGAAAACGTTCCCGAGTGTTCACCTTATTAAAAAGTGAAAGTTCCCTCTTCCCCCAAGTCAGTAGTCACATTGTCCAATAGAGGTGCTGGCCAGTTGCTTGGTTACTCAACTCCTCCTCTCCCCAGTCACCTGTCGGAATGTCCTTGGTTCTCACAGGAAAACTTTTTGTTTTGACTACAAAATCCTACCTATCTTATTTTCCCCCACTCCTCTCTGTCTCTTCTGCCTTGTGGCAACCCTGAAGCCTCAAAGATGGCTTTGGCCAGGTTCACTTCAGAGTTTGAAACCCAGGAAAAAGGCAATTTCAAACAACTTCTGAAAAACTTTGCCAAGGAAACTTCAGGGAGTTGTCCAGGCAGCCACCAAGAATCAAACATGATTGAACCATTAAAAAAAAAACCTGTAATATACTTAATTAATTACAGTATAAGTATATTAATTGTATATTAATTAATATACTTAATTAACTAATGTGACTTTATAGTGTATAATTGATCAGCCAACATTCCATGTCTTGAGCAGCTTTAAAAAAACAACAACAATGTTTCTGGAGAACAGCTATCAAATGCCCTTGTGGAAGGTCACTCCAATTGTTGGAAGCAAATAAACACAAATGTGTATGTTCGGAAACTGTTTTCCTAAGCTTTTTAGTCATGTTTATCTAAGGCTGGAATTCCATTAAAACAAAGTTGCATGTTTTATTTCCTCTCTATCTGTGGTTGCTACCGTACAAATATGTATTTAGAGAACTCCAGTTCTTGAATCAGGAGGGTTCTGACCTTTTCTCTGAGAATATTAAAAAGGGTACCATGGTATCTGCATTCCAGGTACAGTCTTCGTGATCCCAATTAAACAATTAAACAGAGTGACAGCAATCAGATTGAAAGATACAACATCTTTTTCCAAGTAGCTTCAGTGCACATGGCATAACTCTATGCTGAGAATGTTAATTCAAGAAGATCATAAATGCTGGCATTTTGTGTGAAAATAATGCAAAGGTTTTTAAGTCCATAAAAAGGATAGTTTAAGAAAAAACTCTTGCACAAATCCTTGCTTATTTAAGGAAGTATCTAAATCTTAATTAAGGTCCTCTGTTACTGATTTTCAGCTCATTTACTTGAACACCCGTAGACTTCTGAATATTCTGAATAAAATGGACTGATACAGATGTTTTCATTTTCGTCTTTGGGAGATCTTTGAAATTACTGTGCTGTCATTTTTATGTTCATATGTTCCTGTAGATTGTTTTTTCTTTTTCTTTTCTTTTTTTGCAGCTCTACAAATTACACAATACTGTGAGAGCTGATCTGTTTTTATGGAGGTCATGATTCTTGTGATCCTGTTATAAAAACTACAGGGAAAAAAAATAGAATTGACTTAATTCCTGAGATTGTCTACAACTCATGGTGTTAAATTCTTATCTGTGTTTAGCTGAGATCCCTCTTCTATTAAGAAATAACCAAGTTACATTCTTCCTTCAAGTCTCACTCTGTCTTCATTTATAGTTCTACTTAATTATAGATGATATTTATTATCAGCAATAAATGAATGATATTTATTATCAACATCACTAGGAATTCAGTCCGGCTATTTAGCTATTGTTTGGCTACTTTAACAACATGTGAGCATATATAGAGAGAGAGATGAGGTTCATCCAGTTCACAGAAGTTTCTTATGTAGCCCAATATGTGCTATTAAATATCTCATTATGTTTATCTGTTTGTCTGTTTATACCCTCAAGTTAGCTCAAATGGGGAATTTCTACCTCAACAATTTTTGGTTCTCAAAATCCACTAATGTACTCAAAATCCACTAATGTTATAAAAAGGCATTAAATATATGGGACTTATTTCTCCTGTGGAACTGAAATTTCCACAATGCCCAGACCTGTTTGAATTGCAGAGTTGTGGCTTTTGCAATGTCCATGCAATTGTGTGATCCTGATTTCTGACACTTCCTGCTAACTTCCCACCAGCAAAGTCAATGGGAAAGTTGGAAGTTGGTCCTGCCCCCATTGTTGTTGTTTTATTAATTCAGCCGTGATCATTCTAATTATCTGTTTAGGAAAGCAAATGTTGACTTATTGTTGAAGTTTGTTTGCCAGCACAATTGTTCTTGTACTTAGAATATATACTCTTCTTAGATTATTAAGGGACGATCCAACAATGGGGTAAATACAATATTATTTCAGTGATATTTAATTTAAGTTAAATTAAGTTAAATTAAATTAATCTAAGTCAGTTTGGTCTAGTGGTTAAGGCACCAGGGAAGAAAGCAAGAGATCTTCAAGTCCCACCTTAGTCATGAAAGTCAGCTGGGTCACTTTGGGCCAATCATCAGTTCTAGTCCTGCCTTAGGCATGAAAGCCAGCTAGGTGACTATGGGCCAATCATCAGAAGTCTATGAGTTCTAGTCCTGCCTTAGTCATGAAAGCCAGCTGGGCAACTTTGGGCCAATCATCAGAAGACTGAGTTCTAGTTCTACCTCAGCCAGGAAAACCAGTGGGGTGACTTTGGACCTGCCACTCACTCTCAGCCCATCCCATCTCACCACAGTTGTTGTGTGGGAAGTAGGAAAAGGAAAGTTTATTAGATTTATTTGCTGCCTTGAATTATCTGTAAGAATAATAAAGTTGGAATACAAATTAACAATAAACTACGTTTTACACGAAGTATTTCATAAAGTCATACCACTCTGACAGAAGGCTCCAGGCTCATGCAATATATTTTGCTCAGTAGTGGGAATCCCACCTGTTCTACTACCAGTTCAGTGATTGCACATGCACCTAATGCATGTGCACCCAGGGGTGGGATTCTACCAGTTCACACCTATTTGCTAGAACAGGTTATTAACATTCTAAGCAGTTCGGAGAACCGGTTGTTAGAAGAAATTCCTGGCCTAATCCTGTAAGGAAGGCAAGAAGGAAACATTCTGGTGTTGCTTACAGAAACTGCTTCTCTGTTAACCCTTATTGCATTCTTGGCAGGACTAGACTTTCTGTCTCAGGAATTTCTCTGGAGTTTTTTTTTCCTTTCCTTTGCTGGCATTTTGCTTGTGTGGACTGACCATTCAAAGTTACAATGGCACTGAAAAAAGTGACTCATGACTGTTTTTCACACTTACGACTGTTGCAGTCATGAGAGGCCAGGCGAGGAGATGCATACCTCAATGTGAGTGATATTGAGTTGGCCACACCCAGCTAATAACATGACCACCAAGCCATGCCCACCACCTAAGCCATGCCCACAGAACCGGTTGTTAAAAAAATTGAATTCCCACCCCTGTGTGCACCTAATGCACATGTGCAGCTTTCCCCACACCAGCTGAGGCCTACAGCACCAATCAGCTGAGAAGATAAAGAAAAGTGCAGGGGTGGGTGGGAGGATTAATCCTGCACTTTTCTTTTCTTTCTTCTCTCAGCTAATCATCAGAGGCTTTTTTTACTACCGGTTTGGGCGAACTGGTCCAAACTGGTAGCATACCACCACTGGTTTTGCTAATTTTGGAGAGCAGAAAAGCTCTCTAACAGTTTGCTGTGTTAAGTCAGGGAAAGACATCCAGTACAATTTGCTAATTGTAAGGTACAATAACTCAGGGCTACCTGATTCTTTCACTTTGTTGTCGACATTTGATTCCAGAGATTGCTCTCAGGTGTTAATCCATACAGATCCTCAGAGGGGAGAGAAGGACAATTATTGTTATCTCACTTTTTAATTAAATTGGTCTTTAGTGTATGAACATCATTTGCAACAGGCTTGAGTAAGTCTCTGGGTACTAATGAGTATTTTATTTAAATATGGAAGCGAGTTTACTTTGGGAAACCTTGGCATCCATGGAAGTTGCCTTTGCAATCTTGTGAATCCTCCGCAATGGATGGATGATAGAAGTTTTTTGCCAAATTCTACATAAAGCAACAACTGGGAGTAAGTGGAGATTTCTGCAAAGGCTAAAGAATGCTGAGAGAAGCAGAATTATGTGATCACCTTTTATTATTTTCTCACAAAGTCAATGGGTAAAGCAGATTCATGTTACTACCTTAAAAACTGCAATGATTCACTTAACTGTGGTGAAAAAATGAGGCAACGCTCACTTAAACGTCTTGCTTGGCAACATAAATTTTGGGCTCAATTATGGTTTTAAGTCAAGGACTACCTGTATTACCACATCAATTATCTACACTTTTCTTCTTTTCAATGATGGCTTAATCTTGTGTGTTATGAGCCAAGATTTTATTAGTCCGTATCCAGAAATCTCACAATATTTTAACCTGCTCATTCTTGACCACTTTTTCAACTGTATGTTCCCATCGATGTTTTGTTACTGGCATATGATATTTTTTACAGATGTTCCACTGAATCATTCTGGTGAGTGTGTTATGTCATTTGTTTGTAATCAGTTTGTGCAATCGTCTTGTATGAGATATGATCTACTATTCCTTCTGCTTATTTTCATTATTATTATGGTTCATTGCACAATCGGCCAGATGTTTAGACTGGATTTGGCATTTTTAATCCACCCATCAAGTCCTTCCCAAGAATCTGCAATAGGTTTTGTACGAGCACATCTAGAAAATAGTTTAGGGCTGTGAATATGTTGTGTTTTGGGCCTCCACATATGTTATTTTATGTTGTACCATTTGGTTTTTAGATCATTGCTTACTTGTTCTGTTTTAAATTGTATCTTAGCAGAGTTGCTAAGAGTTTATGAGTTGGGTAACTGTTAAGTACTTGGACATGGGTTGGAGTAAATGGAGACAGCCTTTGAATGTGAACTTTCAGCTCTTTATTGCATAGTGACTTCTCAAAACAATAACAGTGAACTCTGCCTTATATAGGCAACTTTTGTGAGAGTTGTCCAATAGCGAGCTATGAACGCTAGCTCTTTAAACCAATAATAATCCTCTGTTAAGGGCCAATCGGATTCCTAAGAACTAACCAATCCGATCTGGCCGCCTAACAGCCAATCAGAAGTGCAGGGCCAGAACCCTGCACTTTACCTCAAGCTCATACTTTATTAACTATGGTACATACACAACAGGTAACCATATAAATGGTTTAAACAAACAATCTAGAGACTTCCACACTGAAACGTGAACTGAGTTCACCCACATGCAAACTTTTCTTTTCAGATGATCACACAATCCGTACATACCCCTGAAGCCTTTACTTGGGTTTTCATATGTAAAACTCCTCTTGACTTGTAATGAGTTGATTTATTTTACTGAACTTTAATAAAATTCCACCTAGGACTATGATGGCTGTTCTTTCTGTCATTTGCATCTTGCTTTGACAATCAATGTTAAAGATTGCTCTTACGTGAGTTAAGAGACCTATTCTAAGTGATTGAATTACTTCATTGTAATCCACTTGCCCTGAGCTATTATAAAATTGTAGTTAATACCATTGCTTAAATGGCATTTGAAAATAATGCAGCTGTATAATTCATATAAATTTAATTGCCTTCAGACAGCTAACAAAAATGCTGTACCTCTGATTATGAAAAAAAATATATTTAGAATGATCTTAAACTTACCTTACTGCTGAGCGACTTATTATATTTATTGCACAGCATATAGCTACAATGTTTTTTTTCTTAAGTTAAATTAATTATAAAAGTTAAGTGACATACAGCAGAGGTCCCCAATCCCCGAGCTGCAGCCCACTACTGGGCCGCAGCTAGTGGTGAGATTCAGATGGTTCACACCAGTTCAAGAGAACTGGTAGCTAAGTTTTTGTGGAGTTCAACAAACCGGCTGAATAGCATGCCTCACCTAAAAACAAATAGTCCCACTTGTCCTGCTCTTTTTAATTTTTAATGCGGTTGTAAAACACAATCAGCTACTATGTAAAAACTAGACTGGGCTTTAGGTTTGAGTTAACATGCCAAACAATCAAGAGAGATGCTCTCCATACATCTCGCCAGAGCAATGCTGCTTTTTCTGGAATCCTGTCCTGGTTATCGGAAGGAAGAGAATCCACACTGAGAAGGAAGAATAACTCACAGCCCATTCAGAACTAGAACATGGAAAAGGTGAGCAAATGTGCACATGCACAGCATGGGCATGTTTAGCTCCACTTGTGTGAGTGGCAGGCATATGTGCCTGCTACTTGTGAAAATGTAGTTGTGCACAAACATGCATACATGTGCCCTTGCCTGCCTTTTGTGTGGACCCATCCCCTCTCCTCTCTCTCACTGGTTCAGCAAAGCTGGAAAAGTTGGAGACCAATGACATGGAGGAGCACAGATCTTCGGCATTGGAATGTATTCATTTCTTCTCCTATTCCTCTCCCTCTGAACTCCCTTACAAAGTTAAAAATAACCTTGAAGATCAGGGAAGTAAAGAGCTTCAAAAGTTTGCTTTCTTCTAATCAAGCTCCAATTGAAGCACTCCTCAAAGCATAAACAATAATTTCCTCCTATGTTGTAGAGCAGAGCATCTGCATTTTCCTTGGGTGCCACTCTCTTCAAGGATTCAACCCTCTGACTGATGTGGAGTGCTTCACCTCTGCTGCATGAACTGAAGAGGTGAGATAAGATGTGATGGGTTTATTTTGTCAATGTGATAGAATGTAGACCAGAGTCACAAGTGGGAGGGGGTCTTTCCCAAGGAACAAAGAGACAAAGAAGCTTAGTAACTGGTATATAAATAGCAATAGCTCTTAGACTTATATACCACTTCACTCTGTCAATGGAGTTCAGATGGAATGAGAATAAAATGATGCCTTTTCCACTTGATGGACTGAATTTCCTGTTTTTGCCATGGCCGTTCAGAATTATGTTTTATAAACTCCATGTCTATTATTGAAAATCGTAAAACCATTTGATGAAATTCTCTTCCAGAGGTGCCCGTGGATGTCTGTGACAGAGTGAGGAAAATGAGGAAAGTAGCATCTAAGGAGATTCTCAGTCATGGTTGTCTTAAAGGTGCTTTTTCAAGAGGCCACTGGACTTCCTGGTTGTTTCTTTTTGAAGACATTTTGCTTCTCATCCAAGAAGCTTCTTCAGCTCTGACTGGATGGTGGGGAATGGAAGGATTGATACTCCTTGCAGACAGCTGGTCATTTGCATCCTTTTAGAGGGTTGTCGAGGCCACTTGGAGGTTGGTCTGTTTCATCAGGTTCAACTGTTGAAATCCACAGTTATTGGTGTTAAGTGTTAAAGTGTTAAAGTTGCCAAGTTTGGAGACCTCTGGTCTAGACAGTCACTTATCTGAAATAGAATAGCTTATCCTGCTTGAGCAGGGGGCTGGACTAGAAGACCTCCAAGGTCCCTTCCAGCTCATTCATTCTTTTCATTCTTTGAAAATGTTTGTAAAATGGGGTGCAACTCACTCAACAACTTTCCTGCTTAGCAATGGAAATGTTTAGCCCAATTGTGGTAAGTCAAGAATTACACGTATATGCAGAAAACGGGCTCCTGGTTTTTTAACAAAACTATGCCCACAGTGAACAATGGGTTCACACTTATGTCCACCTCATTTGCTTAATGATCATGGCATTTACCCTTATGACCACTGCATTTTCTCCATGACCATCACAAAAGACTTAAAATTAGGTTGGTAATATAACCAGCCATTTTATGATTGCTATGGCTTACAACTATAATGGACGGACTCCATCGTGGTCATAACCCAAGGACTCTCTGCATGCAATTGCTTCACGATTAAATAATGTGCATAGTTCTGAATGTTTGAAGAGCAGTGGGAAAAAAAAAAAACCCTCATATCTTTAAAAGAAATTACTAAACCAAATAATGCCACTTCGGATCTATTCAGATGCCTATGAAGTTAGAAAATTAGAAGTTGCTTATCTGATTATGTTGGCTTTCCTGTGTTTTGAGACCAATAAGAACCATCAAGGATTTTATTCTTGTTAACAAACATCGGTAGAGTTGAAAAGGAAATTCTCCTTTTGGCCTTGATTTTTATCGGGATGATAATGTACAACCAAGGCCAGGAAATTTAAAAAAAAAAAAGTCAAACTTTCCGGACTAGAAAGTTTTTCAAAAACTTTTAGTAGGGTTTAAACAGAAGGCGACTCCTTTTAAAGATTTTTTGCAAAAACTTCTCAGTGAATGAAAGAATTATTTTCCTCTCCTCCCACGTGTGTGTGTGTGTGTGTGTGTATGTGTGTGTGTGTATGTGCTTTCCCCAAGCTGGATTGTGTGCACAATAATGTTATTACCAGATGGAGAATATACTATCTTTATCCACAAAGTTCCCATGAAAAATAAAACAGAATGAGGTTGGCAAGTGGGCATATTACTGTGTTTTCTCAATGAGCAGAGGAAATTATCATTGTTCTGTAGTCCAGTTCAAAACAATTTTCTTGGGGTAGCCCTGCAAAGTGGAATATCTATTTGTAGCATAATTGTCAAGATCTATACGTTGGCTAAGACAATGTTTTTTTGCTCATATGTTCAGTATCTTCACATGGATACTGTAAATACTTCTCTCAGTGGGATATGTGCTAAAGAACTGGAAACAGAGAGAAAAGCATACCGTTTATGAATATGACATGGACTGCAAACAAAACAAATATGCACATTTTCCTAGGTTTTTTTTTTTTTTTTCATGGCAGATGGAATGTTTTTGTCTGTTTTCAGTCTGCAGGAGCATTGAAAAGTGAAGTTCTCAAACCTTTCTCAGCGTAAGCAAATGTTCGTCAGTCAGCTTGATAGCCTCTTAAATCGCAGACGGGGATAAAAAAGTTGAAGATGCTACACGAGGGACTGATTGATGTAAATGTTTACAGATTAACAGAGTTGGAAAGGACCTTGTAGGTTATCTAATCCAACCCCCTGCCCAAGCATGAGACTCTACACCATTTCTGACAGATGGCAATTTAATCTTTTTTTTTTTTTTTGAAAACTTCCAGTGATGAAGCTCCCACAATTTCTGAAGGCAACTTCTATTTCATTGAATATAGAATAACAAGGTTTGGAAGTGACCTTGTCAGTCATCTAGTCCAACCCCCCACCCAAGCAGGAGACCCTACACCAGGGGTCTCCAACCTTGGCTCCTGGAAGCCTGGCGGACTTCAACTCCCAGAATTCCACAGCCAGCTGGCTGTGGAACTCTGGGAGTTGAAGTCCGCCAGGCTTCCAGGAGCCAAGGTTGGAGACCCCTGCCCTACACCATTTCTGACAAATAGCAATCCAATCTCTTCCTGAAAGCCTCCAATAATGAAGCTCCCACAACATCCTTCTTTTCATTAAAGTAGACATATCCAATTCCAGCAACCGTTATTTATATGTTTCAACCTCCAGTCCCCTGGTTTAGTATAGTTTATTGTCACTGCACCTCGTACAACAAAATCAAACACCATCTTCAGTCCACATCCTGACCATGAAAATAAACACAAACACACATCCTTCACACATTGAACCAGAAACCCCCGACACCACACCAACACCGCACTATACAGAAGAATTCAAAAGAGCTAACGGCCTGGGATAGAAGCTGTTTTTCAGCCTATTTGTCCTTGTTTTCATTATTCCGCCAGATGGTAATAGTTCAAAAAAAAAGGGGGGGGGGTCCCAGGATGAGATGAATCTTTGATAATGTTTTGAACTTTCTTAAGGCAGCGGGAGCTATAAAGCTCTTCCAAAGAAGGGAGAGGGCAACCAATGATCTTCTGAGCTATGACATTAACCCTCTGGAGTGCTTTCCTATCTGCCACTGTGTAATTGGCAAACCATACAGAGGTGCAGGATGTTAAAATGCTCTCTATGGTGCAGCGGTAGAAGGTCACCAGCAGTTTTTCATTCAGTTGTTGTTTTCTGAGAAGTCTCAGGTGGTATAATCTCTGCTGGGCCCTTTTGACCAAGGCTGCAATGTGGGCGCCCCAGTTCAGGTCCTCTTTTAGGGTAACACCCAGAAACTTAAAACTGGCCACTTGCTCCACTTGGTCTCCATTGATAAGCAAGGGTTGGATGTCTGATCTGTTCCTTCTATAATCCACTATAAGCTCCTTGGTCTTATTGGTGTTGGGCAGCAAGTTATTGTCTCCATACCACAACTAGTCCACCTCATCTCAGTAGGCAGACTCATCCCCCCAACCCCCAGAGAGTCCCACCACTGTTGTATCATCTGCAAATTTAGTAATAGTATTACTAGTGTGAGTGGGAATACAGTCATGCACTTAAAGAGTAAGGGACTCAACTCGCAACCCTGTGGTGTATCAGTGTTAAGAATAAGGGCTGAAGAGGTATGATTACCTAATCTGACCCTCTGTGAGTGGCCAGACAGGAAATCCATAATCCAAAGGCAGATTGAATAAGAAAGGCCAAGGTCCAGAAGTTTAGATACTAGTCTGTGTGGAAGAATTGTGTTAATTGTAGAACTAAAATCCACAAAAAGCATCCTCACATACCTCCCTGCCCCCACTGTTCTAGATGAATCAGAGCAGTGTGAAGAGTGATGGCTACAGCATCCTCTGTAGATCTATTTTTTTTACCATCTTTATTGCTCTTCTTTGCACTCTTTCCAGAGATTCAATATCTTTTTTATATCGTGGCGACCCAAAGTGGATGCAGTATTCCAAGTGTGGTCTTTGTAAGGACAAAGCAGAGTTTGCTTTCTTTAAAATGCTTTTCTCCATAAAAATAGGGCTGCTAGGTACCCCCTTCAAATGCTAGGATGGAACACGTTCTCTGGCAGATGGAACAGAAAAAACGTGGGCAGATGGAAATGTCTCACCTAACCTGAACACCTGCTACATACATAAACCCAATCTGCACTTTCATACAAGGAAGTGATAAGAAAATAATCACATTAGACCAGTGCTTCTCAATTATTTTCTGTCATGCCCCCCCTAGTAAGAATAAAACATCTCGCGCCCCCGCGTGACTATAAATAGTATCATTTGTCTATAAAATTGTTATAAGTACACCTCTGCATAACACTGTATCCTTATTAACATATAAGAGAATAAAAAAAGAAATATGGACCAACTCACAACAAAAAAACAGCTTTATTAACTGTAACAAAAAAGATTTAAACTCTGTGCTGTGTGTAAAGCCCACATGCTCAGTGCAAACAAAACTCCTACACCACGGAGCGAATGCTCCCTGCGCACACTCTGCCAATGAGAGCGCCACTGCCCCCTAATGTAGTGGAAGTGCAATTGCACTTTATTCTAGGACAGTAAAAAAATCAAAATAAAAAAGCATGTTCTCCGAGGTCAAACGCACCCCCCTTGACGGAGCCTCACGCCCCCCCAGGGGGGCGCGCCCCACTATTTGAGAAGCACTGCATTAGACATATCCAATCCCACAAAGAATCTCATTATTCTCAACCATGCAACTTATTGTCTTAGCTGAAGAGGAACTTCTCAATTCTCTTTTTTCCAGCCAAGTTCAAATTGGCAATAAACCTAGGGATGCCAGGATCCTGATACAATTCTTTTCATTTCTCTTTGATTTTCACTGTTTCCTTGATAAGCTAGAGATTGAGTCTAAGTGATCTCTTAAGCATATGTAGTGGACCGATTCTTCAAATGATTGGCCTGATAGACGCAGCGGTCATAAAATACCCACAGGATTGGTCTTATTATCTTTCTGGATTATTGTGGGCCCCAAGGCATTGTTACAACTAAGCATAATGCTGGTGTGGAACCACATTTAGAATATGCTAACTTCCTACCTTAAAAAGTGGAATGGGATTGGGTCCCCAAAGTGCTTTTTCCAACCAACCCTCAATGTGCTACTGACCACACATACATACACACAAAAATGTTGCCTTTGGGAAAAATGCATTTGTAACAACCATGACCTGGATGATTGAGGATCTCCATAGACAAAAGGATCATGTGTTTGTAATGTCCTACTCTCTGGTCCCCAACCTTTGTTCATTATTGCCTAAGCTAGGTCTGTCAAACTCACAGCCTGTGGGCCAGATGCGTCATGCACTGGCCACACCCACTCCCGGTTTAGTAAAGGGGAAAAAAGTCACGATATGTCACATGACACTGCCATGACGATACGAATTTGACACTCCTGGCTTAAGCAATCCAATCCAATTCAAAGTTCCCTTAACACTAGTATTTCACACACCCTCTGCCCCACACTTACAGATGTCATGTAAAAGAAAGAGTGATCTCAATGACTTTCAAATGAGGGAATTTAAACTATTACATTGCCAAAGATGACCAGTGACTTTTTTTCTCTTTTTTAAAGAAACATTTCAATTTATTCACCTTTTTCAGACAGCTTGCTTTTCAAGTTGATTTTGTTCATATCTTTTTTTAAAAAAAAAAAAATCCTTTCAGCCTTATTCAGTCCTGTTTCAGTTCTTGTTTGGTCCTGTTTCTTCTCTCAACATGTGCTATTATCACTATTTATAAACCACCGCATGGAAGTAGCAGTTTCAGGTTTATTTATTACAGCCCTGAGGCGAGATACAAACAAGATATTGAATAAAAGAAGGATTACATCCTTCTCTATCTATATGTATATGTGTATAAGAGGAAAAACAATAAGTATAATAGAATCTAAAAATAACTGAGAATGTGGAGATTAAAATAAATCCAAATAAAAAGCTATTAAAAGTCATTCCAATCCTAAATAATGATATGGTGTACCATACAAACGGAAGCACTCACAACTAGGCGAGTTGAGAAGTTATTTTTGAATCCTTATCTGAGGGTAGTAGCATTAAATAGAAATTACACTCCCTACATGAAAGTAATACATTTTGGGCATGTGCTTTACTTGTATTAGGCATGTTGTGAAAGTACTAAACTAAAAGCACGCAGTTTTGCACACATCTCCATTTTTAAAAAAATGCAGATTGGGTTTTTTGGGGCAGGGGATTGTTTTTTTGCTTGCTTTGCCAGAAGTGTGATAAAATTTAAGAAAACCTCCGTTTGTGTTTTACATTTGGAATAGATTTCTTTTCAGGTGGGGAGGGAGAGTAGAACTCCTTAGCATCAGAGCATGTTATATATGAAATACTAATGCCCTGATGATCATTTTGAAAAACCTTTTCTTAGTGAGCACCTAGAAGCCAAAAGGAACACAAGCCCTTACAGAGATATATAGATATAGATATATACCATGTATAGATATATACCGCATATAGATATATGCCAATATATTGGTGCACTTTTACCAGGAATGAGATTTTTTTTCTTTCCACAGGTGAGACATGATATCCAGAACTGAAGCCAAAGAACAGGAAATGTTCATGAGATCATACTCTTTATAACACACACTTGTGTTTCTTTTTGACATCCTTTTCTTTGTCTCTAGCAGCAGGTAATGGGGAAGGGATCTTAACATACTTTTCCATAGAGAATTTGGGAAATTAATGTGTTATTAGATATGTAGGTTATTCACTTCTATGATAAGAGCTGTGATGGAGCAGTGGTTAGAATGCAGTACTGCAGGCTAATTCTGCTGACTAACAACCGCCAGCAGTTCAATTCTCACTGGTTCAAAGTTGACTCAACCTTCCCTCCTTCCAAAGTTGGTAAAATGAGGACCCAGATTGTTGGGGGCAATATGCTGACTCTCTAAACCACTTAGAGAGGGCTGTGAAGCACTGTGAAGCAGCAAATAAGTCTATATGCTATTCCTATTGCTATATATAAACACATAACTACATAGCTTGACTTTAAAATATCCAAAAGAAATTTGAGTCCTATCCATATTTGGAGAGAGATGGATATTTCTTTTTCTGATCTTCATTTTCAAAATGTAGATTGGTCAAAAGACAACCTTTGCTATTCACTGCTAAGGGAGGCTCATGATGGCTTGTTTGTGAAATGATGTGGAATATTTTGCTTGGCAGCATTGTTCGCTGTTTGGTAAATGCTACTAAATTGTAGAAATACGCCTGGAAAAAAGATAGTCATACCAATTTTATTTGTTAGAACCAGAGCCTCATTTACAAAAAGGAACAGCATATCATCCATTTACAGAAATATAAACATCTTCATTTACCACGTCTAATGCTCTATAAAACATCCTAATGAATTACTTTGGTTGGTTCTCAATTGTTATATTGGTAACAATTGATCATGCAACAAAATGACAAATGAAACAGAAAAATACATGTTTTGCTCCAATTTGGAACCAAACCATTTCATGAAGAGAATTGCATTGGAATTTTCTGTCGGGCTTCCGTCCAAAATGAGCTTTATGGATCCTGGACAAACAAATTAAGAAGCAAGTAATTCATTCTGCATTTTCGTTGTTCCAAATTATGAATACATGAAACAACATGGTACATAAAGCACACTAAACCTTGAGGTGTCATGCTCTGAATTGTTTTCTCTTTTCCTTTCAATCATGTCCAATTCTTAGAGACTACCTGGACAAATCCCTGAAGTTTTCTTGGCAAGATTTCTCAGAAATGAATTCCCATTGTTTCCTTCCTAGAGCTAAGAGAAAGCGACTGGCCTAAGGTCACACAATAGTTAGTACAATTAATTAATCAGCAAAACAATGTACCTGCCATGCCCCCATCGGAGTCTTAATCTGAGGAGGAAGACGAACAGCTGTCAGGGAGCAGGGGAGTGGTTCCCTTGGCTGTGAAGGAAACTGGAGAAGAGCAAAGTCAGGTTGGGCAGAGCAGGGAACAGGTAGAACAAGGGAGAGGGGGGTTCAGAGAAAGACCAAGGCCCTCTCCATCCTAGGGCATAGAGGAAAGAACAGAGAAGAGAGCAACGTGGGTTGTGTGGCTTATGAGGGAGGAAAGGGCCCTGATTTCCTTCACAAGGCATACCTGGGAAAGGAATTTAAAGGAGAACCAATTGGGATGGGGGATTTGTCAGGAACAAACATTGAGATTATCTTGAGTTTGGCTGTGGTTATCTGTGTTCCTGGCAGCCTCCCAACTGGTTTGATTTACTGCCTTGTTACTTCATTTTTGGAACTCCTATCTTGCTCTGCTGGATTTAATTACCTTATTTTGCCCTGTTGGATTTATAATTTAAAGTTTTCAGTTTACAACATTTGGACTGGAATATCTGCAGCCAAAGGCTGGTGCAAGTTCATGGGAGAGTTTTTCTCCAGACCAGAAGGTAACTGGGTTATTGGGAGCAAAGTTGAAAATAATAAAGGGACCTCTACTTATTCTCAGGCTGTGTTCCCTTTGTGCCATGCCCTGGGTCATCACAGTTCCTCCAGAAGTTATTGGTGCTCCAATATTGGAAGTTTTGATGAAGAGATCGGACAACCATTTGTCTGAAATGGTATAGGTTTTCTGCCTGCACAGGGGGTTGGACTAGAACCAAACCAAATGGACTAGTCACCAACCAAATTTTGGTGGTCCTCAGAGAAATGTCACCCCCAAAGCAATTAATCCAGGCTATGCAGGAACATAAGGCTACACCACCCACATGGCCCATGGGAACACAAGGCTTGCGTCACTTGCATTGTGAACAACATGAGGCAGTGAGGAGAGGGGGGAAAGGGTGGAGGGGGTGAACTTGCCCCATGTGCCTGGCCTGGCCACTGGGCTGCTTCTTTCCACTTCTTTCTTCTTCTGCTTTTGGCTTCACACAAGGAAAGAAGCAGAAGTCTTTCTTTCTCTCCCCCAAACTCCACCAGAAATGAGTCTTTGGGACCCTGCAAGGCAACCTGCTCCAAGAAGCTGTGCTGGTGCAACAAGTCTCACAAAGGCTCATTTCTGGTGGAGTTTGGGGGAGAGAAAGAAAGACTTCTGCTGTTTCTGCTGTTTTCCTTGCATGAAGCCAAAAGTCTCTCTTTCTTTCTTTCTGTCTCTCTCTCTCTCCTCCTGAGAATGGAGCTGGAGATGGTATTCTGCGATCCCAAATAAAGAATTATCGATTGGTAGGAAAACAGGGTGGGGAATTTTCCTGCAGCCTTTAGGGGGGATTTTCCCAGGGTCTCTGCTGCTTTCTGCAGAGACCCTGGGAAAATGTCACAAAGCCACCTTCAGTCAAAATTCATATTAGTGGTCCGCGGGATTTAAAATTATGAGTTTGATGGTCCCTGAGGTCCAAAAGGTTGGCAACCCCTGGACTCCAAGGTCCCTTCCAACTCTGTTATTCTGTTACCTGTCTTTGCCCTGTGGAACAGTGATTAAAGTGCAGTACTGCAGACAAACTCTGCCCACAGCTTGGAATTCAATTCGTGCTCCATGCTTCCAAGGCCAGTAAAATGAAGACCCAGATTGTTGGGGGCAATATACAAATAATGCTTATTCTCAAAACTGCCCAGAGAATGCTATTATGCTTAAATGCTGTTGCTCTTTGTGGCCAAGGTGGGAGTAGAACTCACAATCGCCTGGTTTCTAATCAGGGGCTTTAGCCACTACACCAAACTGGCTCTCGTTTAAACTTAAAAGCTTGAATTTTAAACCCTTGAAATAGCAATAGCACTTAGACTTATATACCTCTCCATAGTGCTTTACAGGCCTCTCTAAGCTGTTTACAAAGTCAGCCTATTGCCTCCAACAATCTGGCTCTTCATTTTACCAACCTCAGAAGGATGGAAGGCTGAGTCAACCTTGAGCTGGCCAGGATCGAACTTCCAAATTGCTGGCAGTCAGCAGAATTAGTCTGCAATGCTACATCCTAATCACTGTGCCACCAGGGCTCTAAATTGTGATTCTGAACTCAGAACATTTAAAAGTTGGAGCATTCTTCGCATATTTCTACATTACTCTCAGGAATCAGTTTTTACAAGTACTTATTTCTCACCTAGCCAGATTTTAACCTTCATTTTTGCAGCAGCCAAGACTGGCAGTAATTCGAAACCAGAATTCAGTTTACCTGACACTTTTAACTGATCTTTGTGGAAAACTTGTTATATTTGTATGATTTCCTTTTATAATAACTTTCAGCACACTAAAAGAAGAAGAATCTTTATGATATAGATCTCATGTTCACGGGGTTGAACTCCTTTTGGACTTACAGGAGATTTAAATTGAATACTTACTTGAATATAGTCCTATCACTATGTGTCTGTACTTCTTTCACATATAGAAAGCATAATTTTCTTCCTAATGTTTTCTTTACCCCTAATATTTTAGTCCACTTTATGCCACTTTCTGAAGCAGTATTGGCATCATTTAAAAAAATCAAATGTGACCATTTGTTTCATTTATACATCATTTATTTTGTTTGGATAAAGCAAAACAAATTTTCACTTACAAAAATAATGCATCTGCAGCATGTTTAAACCCAGGAATATGATCTCTATTTTTCTCCTTGTTCAGAATACCACTGCTGAACGTATCTGTGTGAATGTTGGCAGTTTGTGAATCAATGCATATTTGATTTGAATTCAAGATTTGGAAGTGACAATTCCCATTACAAACAGATTCAATATTCAATTTGATAAAAGATGTTCCCATAGACTTTAATAAGGAAACTTCAAAACAGCTGCAGCTGTGCCTAGAATGGCACAGGAATAGCGAGGATGGCGGATATTTTGCAAAACAGAAAGCTGTAAAGTTTTAGCGAGATAGCTTCAAAGGTTTTACCAGAATAGATGTAGGAGAAGAGAATGCAGAGTTAAAGGGCAGAGTTAAATGTGTCATCAGCTTAGAGTCCTTGCGTTGTCACAAGAAATCAAAGTCCAGCCCTCTTTTTCCTGTTCTAATTAGGGCAATTGCCGGAATCCTGACAGATGACTCTTATCTAGCACCAATTTAATGTTGAGTTTTAGTTTGTTAGATTCAGCAACTGCACTGTGCAAAGATAAGAGGAGGTTGTAAAGTTGTCAGAGGAAGCTAACAAGCCTTAACAATGGAAAGTCTTTGGGAGAAAGGCCAACTTGCAGTCTGGCAACGTCTTCCAATCTTTCTTGAGCAATTGGAAAGCTCTTGACTCAATTCTGTGTCTTGAACCACTTTAGAAATTCAGTTCAAATATATGATTTGAAGGGATGATTTGATTCAATCTTCTTTCATTGAATCTACTGATCTAAGCCTTAAACCTTCTCCTGAAATATTGTCTATGAGATTTAATTTCAGTATTTGATCTCTGACCAGTCAAATATTTTGCATTTAGAAAGTTGGCAATTTGGGGAGACAGTGTACCACTTCAAGAATATTCTGTCTTCAGCAGAAGATTCCTGATTCATTCTATTGTGAAGTTCCTTGCCTTGAAACATACAGTATCTCAATCAATCAATTCAATCAGAATAGAGCTGGAAGGGACCTTGGAGGTCTTCTAGTCCAGCCCCCTGCTCAAGCAGGAGAACCTATACTATTTCAGATAAGCGGCTGTCCAGTCTCTTCTTAAAAATCTCCAGTGTTGAAGCACCTACAACTTCTGGTGGCAAGCTGTCTCAAGATATGTTTTAAGACAAGGGTGCTAAAAAGTTTGGCTCGTGGACCACAAGTTGTCTGCCAGGAGCTTTTCTCTGTCTCCCATCAGTGGAGATGATCCTCCAAATGAACAATTATATTTTTAGGTTTTTTTCCAGGAGGAGTTTTTAAGAGTTGTTGGAAGAAAATTATATTATATAGGAATAATTTTATTCACTCATTACCCTTGACACTCCTTTAATCATCAACATGATCTGCATTAATCATCAACATGATGTGGATTCAGAAGAAACTAGGTTGCAAACAAAGACAATACAATGTTGTAAGGATCACTTAAATGTAGTTCATCCAATAATTAACAGCCCAGCACAAACTGATTAACCTGCCTTGCTCGCAAACAGGCAAAATATCTTTAAGATTCAGAGTCTTCCTGAACGCACAAATGTGGCAACCCCAAAGTCAGTACATAAACACACACCAAAAGGGGAAAAAAATCTGTACACTCACCTTGTACACTTGTACCTTACGCAAAGTAAGGTAAGGATATTTCCACCAGAGCTGCAGATCCACCAGAATAAACATTTCAAAGGACACATTTAAATACCTCCCAAAGCTCTAGTTTTCCTACACGTTTTACCACCCTCAACACCCCAAATTGTAGCTACCTTTGAGTGCTGTTTTATTCCAGCAGAGCAAAAAAAAAAAAAATATGCCTGAAGCCTAACAGAGCCTGAAGCATTTATTTTCTAAGAATCCTAAACATTTTTCTGAAAAGAATCTTGAAAACAATAGTGGCCATGGCTCCATTCAGTTTCAGACTGCCTTGCTGAATATGCCACATACATTTTATTTGTTTATTTTATTCATTTGTCAAGCATGTATTAGATAACAGATATAATTGGAACATGATTATGATTACATGAAATGGGTATGAATAAAAGGGGACATTAGGACAGGGACGGTAGGCACATTGGTGCTCTTATGCACGCCCCTTACAGACCTCTTAGGAATGGGGTGAGGTCAACAGTAGACAGTCTAAGGTTAAAGTTTTGGGGGTTTGGAGAAGAAACCACAGAGTCAGATAGCGCATTCCAGGCATTGACAACTCTGTTGCTGAAGTTATATTTTCTGCAATCGAGTTTGGAGCGGTTTACGTTAAGTTTGCACCTATTGTGTGCTCGTGTATTGTTGTGGTTGAAGCTGAAGTAGTCATTGACAGGTAGGACATTGTAGCAGATTATTTTATGTACTATGTTTAGGTCAGACCGAAAGCACAAATGTGCCACCCCCACATTTCTTAGAAATATGAACCTGAAGGCAGATCATACAGAAATGCTAATAATGTGAGACTAGGCTGAAGTCGCCATACCTAACAAGGGTGAAGGGTGGGCAAAAGCCAGGACGTCTTGTGGATACCACTGCAACCATATTTATTTATTTATTTGCTGAATGGACAACCCTCATCACCAACCAAAAAGCAGTATTCACCAGGAATCATAGATAATAAGTCACAGTGCCAAATACAATTATGCAAGATTTCCTCCAATTAACCCCTCCTCTGAGAAACTGGCATGTTTATTTATTTAACATATTTACCAATTCACAGGCTTCCAGAAAGCCAGTTGAAAACACTACTCCACTTTTGCCATTTATAAAGGGAGAGGAGAAAGTGGACAAGAAGATAAAGTCAGCAACTAATCCTGCCATTTTGGACAATGCTTGCTATGGGTCTTGTTAGGGATAACATTGTTTTACCCTAATTGGTTTAGGTAAATAATAATATGTTATCATGGTTTATAAGTTAAAGTGTCTGCAACTTTAAATATGGGAATGTAATTAGGGGAGTGGTTGTGAAAACACTTTAAAAGAAGCAAGACGACAGCTTGCTCTCTCTGGCTTTGATGATCCCTGATTACTGCTTGGAATCAAGACTGCATTGCTCGAACGGGAGAGAAACAAAGGACTGATTTGTAAGTGAACTGACATAGGATATTCTACATGGACTTTGCTAACTGAATATCCCTGAATGGACCGACTAAATGATACATGACTATTGGACTGTTATTTTGACTATGCTATGAACTCATAATGGAATAAACTATATTTTTGATTAGCACAAGCGTATCTGTTATTTTTACTGTATGTTAATAAACATACAAGCTTAGCTCACTCATTTATCTGTGTGCCTATCTGACTAACGCTGCACATTCTGTTTAGCTTGTCTCCCTAACCCTGGTTGGGAAACCCAGGCTTAACACTGGTTATTGGCCCAGAGGCTGCAAAGTCAGTTTAACTAGGATAAAACAGATTTATGTAAAAGTGAGAGTTTGTGTTGTTATACATTACAGTAAACAGACAGCTGTGTTTTATTAATTATAGTTTTATATCCATATAAGAAAACATGGCACAAGTCAATCTACAAAGTTTGTCCCTTATATCCAAGTTTGATGGAACAAACTATGTATCATGGTCTATGAAATGTAGTCTGCTTCTACGAAGAGAAGGTTTGTGGAACATAATTGAAAATCCACCAAACGTAGAAGAATGGGATCCAGAGGATGATGAAGATAGACTAAAAATAGAAGAATTTATGCATAAAAATCAACATGCTATTTGCATAATTGGGTTAACCTTAACTGACCAACAGCTTGTTTATATCCACAGAGAGAAAACGGCTGTTGGGTGTTGGCAGAAGCTGAAGAGGATTTATGTTCGAGATAATGTTGGTGCTCACATAAATCTAACACGGAAGCTTTTCAGTACGCATCTCCAGACAAATGGTGATATGCTGAGTCATTTGAAAACTATGCAAAGCATTTTTCAAGAACTGCATGAGAAAGAGCTTATTTTCTCTGAACAACACCAAGTCTACATAATTCTATCTTCCCTTGATGAAAGTTATGACAACTACGTAACTTCCCTTGAAATTTTGCCTAAGGAAAACCTAACTTTAACTGATATAACTGGCAGATTGATTGAAGAGGCCAGAAGAAGGCTTGAAAGAAATGAATTAAGGAGGGAACAACCTCAAAAAGAAGATAATGAATCTCCTACTGCATACGCAATTAAAAAGTGTTTTAATTGTGGAGGAAGAGGACATTTGGCAAGATTTTGTAAAAAAGCAAAGCGCCAGAACGCTTGCCAAAATACTAAAAGTTATCAAAATAAAAATAAAAATTTAGAGTTAGCCATGTATAGTAACGGAGCTGTAAAAAATAATTTATGGGTGGTTGACAGTGGAGCATCCCACTGTATAACAAATGATAACAGAAATTTTATTAAAATGTCCCAGAGTACACAGCAGATATCGTTAGCCAATGGCTGGAAACTGAAAGCTAAAGGTCAAGGTATAGCATATTGTTCTTTTATAAAAGAGAATGTAAAAATGTTATATGTACCACAACTTAAGTTTAATTTAATTTCAGTTAGAATTTTGGTTAAACTAGGATATGTAATTACATTTAGGGGAGATAACTGCATAATTGAAAAAGAAGATAAGAAAATTACTGCATCTTTAAGAGGTGAATTATATGTTTTAAATGATAATGGTTTAAAGGTGGCTAACATAGTTTATGAAAATAAGAAACCTCATGATGAATGTATTCACTTGTTACATCGAAGGCTAGGGCATTTAAATTTTAAAATGCTTAAGAAAACTGTTGAATTATCTAAGGGAATAAGTTTGAAACCTTGTAATAAGTATTTGCAATGTAATGCCTGCAATCAAAGCAAAGCCAGGGTCACACCGGCTAATAGAGTTGATGGATTTACTACCAAAGAGCCTTTAGAGGTAGTATTTGCAGATTTAACAGGTCCGAAAAAACCAAGTGTAGGAGGAGCTCGTTACATACTAAGCATAATGGACCATTATTCTAGATATGGGTTTTGCTATTTAATGAAGAGCAAAACTGAAACGTATCAAAATCTATTTAATTGAATTAAATTTGCAGAAAGGAAAACTAAAAAGAAACTAGTAACTCTTATAACAGATAATGGTACAGAATTTACAAATAATAAATTCCAAAACAGACTAAGAATGTTAGGTATTCAACATAAAATGTCTGCACCATATAGGCCACAACATAATGCCTTTATAGAGAGAAGAGGCCAAACATTACAATCAATGGCACGAACTATGATGTCTGATTCAGGATTACCTGACAATTTATGGGGAGAAGCAATAATGTGTGGTAATCATATATTAAATAATGTTGTTAATTCAACAACAGGTGAATTACCATTCACACTGTGGCATGGTACAAAACCTGATTTAAGTTACATGCACACATTTGGAGCACCAGCATGGGTGCATATCCCTACACAACTTAGACACAAAGGACAGCATAGAGCTAAAAGATTATATTTTGTAGGATATACATCTAATCATAGATCTTATAGATTCTGGGAACCAGGTACATCTAGAGTTTACACCAATGCTAGTGCTAAATTCCTAGAACATGTAGGATGGAATAGATTAGAGCAAGATTTAAATAATGAAGTAATTATTGAACCCTACAAAAGGCAGAAAGATCAGACTAGTTATAAGAAGAGTCCAATTAAAGAAGAAGTCCACGAAAAACAAATAGGACCAGAACAAGAGGAAACAGTTGATCAGGAAGAGTTAGATAATCAAGAAGAGTTAATAAATGAAAGTCCACCTGTAAGTCCTGTAATACCTAGACGTACTACACTAGACCACCTGATAGATATCAAGCAAGATAGATGTAACTAGACCACCTGATAGATATCAAGCAAGTATAGTTTGCCAAGTAACTAAAGTTCCAACTAGTGTAGATGAACTTAAGATGCATCCTGCTAAGGATCAGGAGAATTGGCAAAAGGCAATGGAAAAAGAACTAAATTCATTAAAGGTAATGAAAGTATATGAAGATGCTAAATTACCTCCAGGAGAAAAATCCATTGGGTGCAAATGGATATTTAAAGTAAAAACTGGAAATGATGGGACTGTTACCCATAAAGCTAGGTTAGTAGCTCAAGGATTTAATCAAACTGCATCTGATTACGATGAAGTTTTTGCACCAAGTCTTAAAGCAACATCTTTGAGAGCAGCTTTATTGTGGGCAGCTAAGAAAAACTATGTCATTAACCATTTAGATGTAGAAACTGCTTATTTGCATGCACCATTGCAGCACACTATATATTTAAGAAAACCAGTAGGTATAAAAGACAATAAATTAAATAGTAATGATTGTTGGAAACTCAAAAAGAGTCTTTACGGGTTGAAACAATCTGGCTTTGAGTGGAACCAATATATTGTGAAAGAGTTAAACAATATAGGTTTTAAATCTGGTTTAGCACATCCATGTGTGTTTAAAAGAGAAAATAATGGAACGGTGTCATTATTGTTATTATTTACAGATGATATTGCTTTGATAACTAAGACTAATAATGAAGCTAATGAGATTATATCATTATTAGCCAAAAAGATAAAATTAAAGCATTTAGGTGAAATTTAAAAGTATCGAGGATTGACAATTAACAAAACAAAAAATGGTTTTAAGATATCTCAAGAAGATAAAATTTGCCAATTAATTAAAACGTTTAAAATGGAACTTTGTAAACCGGCAAAGACTCCAATGAGTCAGGAAGTTTGCCAAACTGATGATCAAAGTCCCAAATTTGATAAGTCCATATATCAATCTTTGATTGGAAGCTTATCATATATATGCAATTGGTCTAGGCCTGATATAGCTTATAGTGTCAATCAGCTGGCTCGTTTTAATTCAGATCCACATCAATGTCATTGGCAATCATTAAAGAGAATTTTAAGATATCTTAAAGGAACAATGAACCATGCATTGTATATAGAACCAAAGGGTGATTTGAGTCTTAGTGCCTATGCAGATGCAAGTTTTGCAACTGATATAAACACTAGAAAATCAACATCTGGGATGGCTATATTATTTGGTAAGACACTAATAGGGTGGAGGTCAATCAGACAACAGCATATCAGCTTGTCCACGATGTAAGTAGAATTTTCATGTCTGTCATTATTATGCACTGACTTGATTTTGTACAAAGTTATTATTAGACATGGGTATAACTGTTAAAGATTCCATTATTGTGTACGAGGACAACCAGGCAGGTATAAAGTTCGCTACTAGTATTGCTGTAAAAACTAGATCAAAGCATACTGATTTAAGATACTTAAATGTTAGAGAATCTGTAAAGAATGGGCTAATTAAATTGGAATACTGCATGACAGAAGAAAACATTGCAGACCAATTTACAAAAGCTCAAGGAGTAATTAAGTTTAAAGAAAGTTGTAACAAATATGATTTAAAGATGTAAATAGTTATATTTATTATTATTTCCTAAAAGGGGAGAATGCGAGGGATAACATTGTTTTACCCTAACTGGTTTAGGTAAATAATAATATGTTATCATGGTTTATAAGTTAAAGTGTCTGCAACTTTAAATATGGGAATGTAATTAGGGGAGTGGTTGTGAAAACACTTTAAAAGAAGCAAGACGACAGCTTGCTCTCTCTGGCTTTGATGATCCCTGATTACTGCTTGGAATCAAGACTGCATTGCTTGAACGGGAGAGAAACAAAGGACTGATTTGTAAGTGAACTGACATAGGATATTCTACATGGACTTTGCTAACTGAATATCCCTGAATGGACTGACTAAATGATACATGACTATTGGACTGTTATTTTGACTATGCTATGAACTCATAATGGAATAAACTATATTTTTGATTAGCACAAGCGTATCTGTTATTTTTACTGTATGTTAATAAACATACAAGCTTAGCTCACTCATTTATCTGTGTGCCTATCTGACTAACACTGCACATTCTGTTTAGCTTGTCTCCCTAACCCTGGTTGGGAAACCCAGGCTTAACAGGTCTCCCACTCTCTCCCTTTCTTGACAGCATTTAGTTATCCATTGTAATTAGTATTTGACATTAAATGGCTTCAAAGATTTCATATTTTCAAACTGCTAAAGTCAAAACAATCAAACAAATGAAGCGTATTCTCAAGATGATGAGTGCAGCAGGCCAAATACAATGGCACCACTGTGGCATTTCCTAGGACTTGTAATGCTAGCTTAATGCAGGAAAACACATTCTGTCATCAAATACAGATGGTGCTAGTAAGATAACATCTGACATGGGATATCACACGCCAGCATTGTCTCATCATTTTGGTACATTTCAACAGCCAATACAAGGATAAGCCATCTATTCAACTGAGGGCAATTTCAGTTTAAAAAACGATGCAGCCATTCTGACTGGGGAGAGAAGCTTAGCTAATACAAAAATAGTTCCCTTGGAGCAATATAGAAATATATACAGAATAACAGTCGGAAGGGATCTTGTAGGTCATCTAGTCCAACCTACCACTCCAGCAGGAAACCCTACACCATTTCTCATAGATAGTAGACCAGTCTCTTCTTGAAAGCCTTCAATGATGAAGCTCCCACAACTTCTGAAGGCAAAGCTGTTCCATTGGTTGATTGTTCTCACTGTCAAAAAATGTATCCTTATTTTCAGGTTAAATCTCTCCTTGTTCAATTTCCATCGATTATTCCTTGTCTGGCCTTCAGGTGATTTAGAAAATAGCTCGACCCCCCTTCCTCTTTGTGGCAACCCCTCAAATATTGGAAGACTGCTATCCTGTCTCTCCTTCTCTTCACTAGACTAGTCATGCTCAGTTCCTGCAACTGTTCATCGTATGTTTTAGCCTCCAGTCCCCTAATCATCTTAGTTGCTCTTCTCTGCAGAGTCATAATATCTAGAGTCATAATATCTTTTGTATAGTGTGGTGACCAAAACTGGGTGCAGTACTCTAGGTGTGCTCTTAATAAGGCTTTATATTGTGGTATTAATACCTCACTTGGTTTTGATTGTATGCCTCTAATAGTGCAATTTAAGATTGCATTGGCTTTTTTTGGCTACTGCCACACACTGTTGACTTATATTTAATTGGTTGTCCACTAAGACTCCAAGATCATTCTTGCAGTTACTGCTATTAAGCCTGGTTTCTCCCAGTTTATATGTGTCATATCCTAATGCAATATCTGCCAGCTTGCACCCTCCACGGATTCAGCTGAATATATTAACAAGACCGTGGTGTCTATAGAGGTGGTCCTTGACTTATGACCAAAATTAGGACCATTGATAAGTAGCGTTAACCCTAACCCCAACCCTAAACAGACAGAAGATATTACAAACACCAATGAAGCAGAACACAGCAAACTCCAAGACCAATAAACACAGACCAAGACTCCCAACCAATCAGGGTGAAGAAAAAACCATTCTAACACAGCATGAGGCCAGCACCAAATTTAAAACAGAAATGGCTGCAAAAGCCTGACACATAGACAAACCCCATACAAAAGCCTGATTATGGCAAATGAGATTCTGCCGAAACATCGCTACAAGTTTAAAAGCACAACTATAATGACGTGGGAAAATACCTGAACAAAGCTGAATTACATACACATACACACACACACACACACATATATATATCTATGTGAAAAGAAAACATGTATGTATGTATGTATGTATGTATGTATGTATGTATGTATATTTGTTTTCGTAGATTTTCACAGGTCCAGGTATGTAGGTCTAGGTGTGTTCAGGTCTTTTCCCATGTAAGATTAAGAATATCTTGGTGACGTTTCGGCGAGGTCCACTCGCCCTCCTCAGGCTGGTGCTTTCGTCTTCGTGCCAGTGCAAGCAGTGTATGATCGGAGCAGCCGTCTCTCTATAAATACTGGTGGTGGGGGCTGGTGTACTGGGCTGGTTGGCTGCACTGCTGCCTCTTGATTGGTGGATGGAGTTGATGTTGGTATAATGGGCTGTGTGATGGCCTTGTGAGTTTTGTTGTGGAGATATCCTGGATCTTGTGCTGTAATCTCCTGGCTCGTTTGTTTTGTAGTGATCTTTTTTCCATTGGCCTCTCATGTTTTAATGGCTTGGGTAATAGGTTGTGTGATGGGCTTGCAAGTTCTTTTGCTGTGGTATCCTGGGTCCTCCGTTGTAATCTCTTGGGTCGATGTATGTATGTATGTGTATATATATGTATGGTATTCAGCTTTGTTCAGGTATTTTCCCACGTCATTGTAGTTGTGCTTTTAAAGTTGTAGCAACGTTTCGGCAGAATCTCATCTGCCATTATCAGGCTTCTGTATTGTGTTCGTCTGTGAGTCAGACTTTTAAAGTGGTTTCAGATTTAAATTTGGGGCAGCCTATTGCTGTGCCAGAATAGTTTTTTCTTCATCCTGATTGGTTGGGAGTCTTAATCTGTGTTTATTGGTCTTGGAGTTTGCTGTGTTCTGCTTGATTGGTGTTTTTAATATCTTCTGTCTGATTTGTAGGGTGTTTTTTTTTTTGTCTTGATTGGCTGGCAACATTGTGTTTCTTGTATTGGAGGCTTTTAATGTGGCTTGGCTCCAAGTAAACAGACAGTTATCATTTATTAGGAAGCTAGGTTTTATCTGGGTGCCTGGTTGGGATGTGTTTGAGCTGGAGGTATTGGGGGGTCTGTTTGTGCCCAGGTGTTTGCTTGGCTTGTGGTGTGAAGATTTTTTTGTTTGTGAGTGCAGGCTTCCAAATAATTGACAGTCTGGTGGAGTCATCTCTTCTATTCATGCTTTCAGGTCCTTTTTCAATCTCTATGGCTTCTCTGATAATTCTGTAGCTGGGGTTTTCTATAGTGGCTAGGGTTTTGGTGCCATTGAAGTCAGTACTATGACCTGTTGCTTTCATGTGTTGGACTAGTGAGGAAGTGTGTTCCAGCTTTTTGACTGCATTTTTGTGTTCATCTAGGCGGGTACTTATTGTGAGAGTAGAGTACAAACTCACACAAATACAGGCAGGCAAGCTGGCTCGGACTTCACAGAGTTAATTCTTTGGAACTGATAATATTCTTGGCATTCCAACACATCCTGCCTGTCAAGTCTGAACTGATAGTAAATAAAATTTTACTCACAGAAAATCACAAGGCATTCCACAAAGAAAATCTGAAGTAAGGTAAAACTTTGTCCCGTACAAAGTTTCAGGAGAAAACACACCCACTTTTATCCCCTGTGGGGTGTGGCTCAATGACTCAGCTCACTCTCTGACCCTCCCACGCCTCCTACATTGCTGCTCATGTTTCTCCCTATGACGCTGCTTAGGATCGAGCCAGCACTCTTCCTCTTTACTCCCTGTCAGGGGCTGCTCCGATATGCCTTTCTCCTGATTAATCTCAGGCTGTTCCTCTTGGTTATCTGATGGAACCTGAGGCATTATTAGGGAGGAAGGTCCTGGGGAGGAAGGCATTCCCAGTTCCTCCTCCTCATCTTCCAGGTCCTCTTCCTCTGACAGCATAGGCTTGGGAATCGGGGCCACAACATATATGTATATGTATATAAATCTCACCTTCATTACTTTCTAACTTAAAGTGGTGACCATAGATTCCTTCCTCCTCCTCTTTTCCCCACAAGAACAACAACCCTGTGAGGTGGGTTGGGCTGAGAGAATGTGACTGGCCCAAACTCACCAGCCACTTTCATACCTAAGGTGGGACTAGAACTCTCAGTCCCCTGGTGATTGCCGCCAAATCTCTCCAATGGCTTTGTTATGTATTTATAGGCATTGTTTGGAGATGATGGACATGATAATTTTCTTCAAGAACTCAGCTGAATATGTGCTACTCTCCTGAGATAGATTTTTCACAATAGTTGCGGGTTCTCAGGAAGAATAATCTGGATAAGAAGCTGTTGCTGGCTTTCTATAAAGCCTCTGTGGAGAGCACTCTGACATATTGTCTGGGTGTGTGGTATGCAGGCTCTACAGCTGAGGACAGGAAAACTGTACAGAGGGTGATAAACACAGCTCAAAAGATCATTGGTTGCCCTCTGCCCTCCCTGGAAGACTTAGCCAGGTCTCGCTGCCAAAGCAGAATCAAGGCCATCATAGAAGTCCCCTCACACCCTGGCAATTGTCTTTTTGACCTGCTGCTGTCTGGATGGTATTTTCGGTCAATAAAATCCCACACCACTAGACTGACAAATTGTTTCTTTCCCTGGGCCATCCGAACCACAAATAAACACAAAGTCACTATCTTATTAAGATGTGAAAAGATGTGAAATCTCAATACCCCATTCAGAAGTATAATAACATATTACAGTACAATCCATCTCTTGTGTATTATACTCAACTAAGCAACACAGTCAGTGTTGGATGTATATTTTGTGTATATTCGTAGATATTGTACTCTCTGATTGCAAATGGAGACGGAGGTACTCTATTTTTCTTATCTTCATTTTTAAGTGCTTTGGTTTTATTATATTGCGAACAATTGCTGGAGTGCATCCACAGTTTCGTTGTACTTGTACAATGACAATAAAGTTGTTGTTGTTGTTTTCTTCTTCTTCTTCTTCTTCTTCTTCTTCTTCTTCTTCTTCTTCTTCTTCTTCTTCTTCTTCTTCTTCTTCTTCTTCTTCTTCTTCTTCTTCTTCTTCTTCTTCTTCTTCTTCTTCTTCTTCTTCTTCTTCTTCTTCTTCTTCTTCTTCCCCAATCTTAAATAGCCAACCAGAGGTCTAAAAGATAGCTGTACTAACATTTGCATGAAAGCAATTACAGCTGTCTTTTTAGCACCTTGATTGAATAAATGGCTGCATTTTACTTCAAGCAAATGTTAAGGCCCTTTCCTTGTCAACATCTGGTTGAAAACATAAAAGTTCCAAGTAATACAAAATAGGCCTAGGTTTGTGGGATTTCAACCCAGTTTAATCCTTCTAAACCAGGGGTGTCAAACTCGATTTTCATTGAGGGTCGCATGAGGGTTAAGTTTGTCCTCGGTAGGTCAGAGTGGGCATTGTTCTGTACGCTCATTTGCATTCTTGAAACCCCGCGCTTTCATTGGCCAAAGCGCGGGGCGATCTGATTGGTTTAGCAAGCTGCACTGATTGGCCCGCTGAGAATCTCCCGCGATTGGTGGAAACGAATCATGGGAGATTCAAAGCGGTGCCATTGGCCGCAGCCGCAGCGGCTTGAGAATAAAAAGCCACTGTTTTTCCCTCGGAGCCAGATCGGTTCCGGGGACTAAATAAAGAGCTGAAACCCTAGTCACCGCCTCCTGGTCTCCTTGCTGATGGACACAACACTGGTAACGAAGGTGGGATCCCGAGTCTGAACCCCATCGAGCACATGTCTGACGGAAGCAAGACCAACGAGATGGCCAGCATCGCTCCGCCCGCGCCCTTTAATCCCCCTAGCGAGGACTGGGAATCCTACACAGACAGATTCCTCATGTTCCTCGAATGCAGCAACATGAAGGATGCCACCGGGCCAAAAAAAACGAGCCATCTTCCTGACACACTGCGGGCCCGCAGTGTTCGAGATGGCAAAAGCCCTAGCGAAACCCGCTGACGTCACAGGGATGGACTGGGCCGACCTCAAACCTTTGCTCCGCAACCACTATGCCCCCGCCATGCCCACCCTCATCAGGCGGCACGATTTCTACCGGCGGGACCAGAGACTGGGCGAAAGCATCAGCGACTTTGTTGCAGAGCTGCGGAACCTAGGAGGCATGTGCGGATTCTCTGACATGGACGAGGCCCTATGGGACCGAGTCATGCTCGGACTTCGGGATCCAGTCCCATAGAGTCGGCTGATGGCCAAAGGCGACATCGCCCTCACCGACGCCATCGCTGAAGCCACCGCAGCTGAAGCCACTCGGCAGTCGGCGAACTGCATGTGGAGATCAGACGCAGGGGACCGCACCGCGACCACCAACCCTGGATGGGCGACTGAGGCCCAAACGGAAGCAAGTCACCATGAGCCCACCACCCACCATGGCGAATTCCACTCCACCTCTGACACCTCGGACGAGGAGGAGGAAATCCACCGGCTCCAGGCAGGACGCGACCAGCGCAGCCAGCGGGATCATAAGTCAGGGACCGCGTGTGCCGGTTGCAGAGGTGACCACCCTAGATCTGAGTGCTGTTTCTTTGATGCAGTCTGCCAGCACTGCGACAAAAAGGGTCACATCGCCCGCGTCTGCCGATTAAAGAAAGCCTACAGCCCCAGACGGCGGGACCACAGCGAGTGGAGACGGAACAGCACACCCCCCAGAACCAGAGATCGCCCAGCCGACAACCGATGTGACCGGAGCGGGTGAACCCAACGAGGTGGCGAGACCCGGCGGAAGGAGGAAACCCACCAGATGGTCATCATTGGCCATGCATCAACCACCGATGACCAAAAAGTCTGCGTGGAGGTAGGCATTGAAGGTGAGCCATGCAAAATGGAGGTGGACTCCGGGTCCTACCTCTCCATGGTCGCCTGGCAAGAAATCAAACGCTTGGTGCCTACCATCCACAAGAAGGGACTGGAGAACCAGAGATTAATCATCAAAGACTACCAGGGAAACTGCATCCCGGTAGTTGGAACCGGACAACTCAAAGTGACATTTAAGGGCCGCACTGCAAAGCTTCCCCTGACGATCATGGACCGAGACCAACCCAGCCTTTTGGGACTGCAATGGTTTGCACCGCTCGGCATCGAAGTCACGGGCATCAATCACATTGCCGAGACCGATTGTGAGCAACAACTGGCACGGGACTTCCAGGAAGTGTTTGACGGCACCCTAGGCAAGTACCGAGGGCCCACCATCTCCTTCAGCCTAGACCCTAACATTCCCCCGAGACGCCTAAAACCAAGGCGGGTATCTTTTGCACTCAGGCCAAAAATTGACAAGCAAATTGACAAGCTCATCAAGCAAGGGGTCCTACAATCAATTGACCATGCCCGGTGGGAGACCCCAATAGTCACCTCAGTCAAGCCCGATGGGTCAATGAGAATCTGCGGGGACTATAAGGCCACCCTAAATTGCGCCTTGCAACAAAGCACCTACCCCGTCTCAGTAGTGCAGCATCTTCTACACTCACTGGGGGGAGGCAAGGTTTTTGCAAAACTCAACCTGGCCCAAGCATACCAACAGCTACCGGTCGACGCAGAAACCGTGGAGGCGCAAACCATAGTCACCCATTGGGGAGCTTTCCGATGTAACCGACTCCAGTTTGGAGTCAGCGTGGCGCCTGGAATTTTCCAGAGCCTCATGAAGAGACTCTTGCAAGGCATCAAGGGGGTGGTGCCCTACTTCGATGATGTGCTGGTGCTGGCAACCAACCAGCAAGAACTAGAGGGTCGGCTAAGGGAGCTGCTAACCAAATTCAAGGAAACCGGGCTAAAGGTGAAGAGGGAAAAGTGCCAACTTTACACAGAGCGGGTCGAGTTCCTGGGGTACCTCCTAGACCGGCACGGCATCCACCCAACCGCAACCAAAATCAGAGCCATTAAGGAGGCCCCCAAACCCAGGACTAAAATGGAACTGCAGGCGTTTCTGGGACTGCTTAATTTTTACAATGTTTTCCTGCCCCAAAAGGCGACCACGGCGGAGCCTTTGCATAGGCTCTTGGACAAGGCGGCTACCTGGACTTGGGGGAAATGCGAGGAAGCCACCTTCAGGAGAGCCAATGAGCTGCTCACCTCAGATGCCGTCCTCATCCAATACAATGAGACCCTACCATTCGCCGTCACATGCGACGCCTCACCCTTCAGCGTCGGTGCCGTCCTCAGCCACACAATCCCAGATGGAAGAGAAGCACCCATTGTTTCTTCTCCAGGACACTCACCAAACCAGAGTGGAACTATAGCCAGCTGCACAAGGAGGCCCTAGCCATCGTCGCAGCAGTGAAGAGGTTCCACGAGTACCTCTACGGCCACATGTTCACAATCATCACAGACCACAAGCCGTTGCTGGGCATCCTGGCAGGGAACCGGGCCACCCCAAACATTTTATCTCCCAGGATGACAAGGTGGTCCGAATTCCTTGCTGCCTACAGCTACCGGCTCACACACCGACCCGGTAAGACTATCACACATGCAGACACTTTGAGCCTCTCGCCGCTACCCGATTTAGACACTGACTCAGCACCCACGACGAGCACCCTCAGCATAGAGACTCTGCCCGATCTACCCATAACCGCGTCAGACATTGCCCGAGAAACCAATAAAGACAAACGTCTGGTGCGGGTGTTACATTGGGTAGAGAAAAGGTGGCCAGAAAAGGACAACGATGAAGCATTCAAAACATTCCGGAACTGGCAAACGGAACTCTTGCTGCAAAAAGGGTGTGTACTGTGGGGGGATACGGTGATTATCCCGGAAAAACTGCAAGGGAAGGTATTGGAATTGTTACACGAAGGGCACCCGGGCATAGTTAGAATGAAAGCCCTGGCTAGGAGTTATGCTTGGTGGCCAGGGATGGATAAACAAATTGAGGCCTGGGTGGCAAGGTGTCAATGCTGCCAAGAAACCAGACCAAGCCCTCCCACGGCACCGATCCTAGAATGGGAAACTCCCAGGGGACCTTGGTCTAGGGTCCACATAGACTTTGCCGGGCCCACCAAGGGACATACATTCCTAGTAACTGTAGATGCTTACTCCAACTGGTTGGAGGTAAGCAACATGAAATCCACCACCACAGAGGCCGTGACCAAGGAACTTTGCAAACTATTCGCAACACACGGCCTCCCAGATGTCATCGTGTCGGACAATGGCCCCAATTCACCTCGCTGGAATTTGAAAAATTCCTAGCGGAATGGGGCATACGACATGCACTGACAGCTCCGGCGCATCCGGCGGCGAACGGAAGGGTGGAACGGATGGTTCAATTTACAAACAAAACCATCCAGAAAATCGAACACGGGGAAATCCAAGAAAAAATAAATAAAATGCTTTTTATACAACAAATAACCCCAAACACGACAACGAACAAAAGCCCAGCAGAACTACTAATGGGGAGGAAAATGAGGTCCCCACTCGATAGACTGCATCCCACATACAACCCGGAAAAACCCCCAAACTCCTCCAGCAAGCACTGATCCTTTGCACCAGGTGACGCCGTCTACGCAAAAAACCTAACCGGAGACCCACTATGGGTACCAGCAACCATAACCCAACTGACAGGTCCCCGCTTGTACCGGCTGCAAACAACCGACGGACGAGCGTGGAAACACCACATCGATCAAATAAGATCGAGAACAGACACGAGAAACACAACCGACACGCAACTAGACATAAACAATCCCCTTAACACAAGCCAAGAGGGGAGGGAATACCCCGGGAACCAAAACCCAGAAGAAAGGAACCAGCCATACTCACCAGCAAGCAGCCAGCTCGGAACCTCACCAGGGAGAAGCAGCCAGGCCAGCTCGACCAGCCCGGAAAGACCAGGCGGGAGCGGCGAAAACCACAGCTCAACCAGCCCGGGTAGACTGGGAGGGAGCTGCGACAAGCGGCCCGGCAAGGCCTACCAGGCAGTTCCATCGACGAGGCCAAGAGACACAGAGAACCTGACCGAACCGGCCAGGAGCCAACCAATGACTGACCTGCGCAGGTCCAGTAGACAAGTGTGGGGCCCCACCTACTTACGGGACTACGTTACGTAGGACCAAACCACGAGGGGAGGGATGTTCTGTATGCTCATTTGCATTCTTGAAACCCCACACTTTGATTGGCCAAAGCGCGGGGCGATCTGATTGATTTAGTGAGCCGTGCTGATTGGCCCACTGAGAATCTCCCGCGATTTGTGGAAACGAATCGCGGGAGATTCAAAGTGGTGCCATTGGCCGCAGCCGCGGCGGCTTGAGAATAAAACACCGCTGTTTTTCCCTCGGAGCCAGATTGGTTCTGGGGACTAAATAAAGAGCTGAAACCCTAGTCACCGCCTCCTGGTCTCCTTGCTGACGGACACGACAGGCATGGTCAGGGTGGATGTGGCCATCAACATCACTCATGTCGGGGATGCCTGTAGCAGCCCAAGCACTTTGCCAGCAAAAATGGAGCTCAGGAGGGCTGCCTGCGGCCTTTGCAAGTTCCATTTTTGGCTGTGACAGCTTCCTGCAACCCTCTGCAAGCAAAAACGGAGCTCGGGAGGGCTGCACTCTGTTTTCATTGGCAGAGGCACCATGGGCCAGTCCTTTGCTATTTCCAGGGTAGCCCCATGGGCCAGATCTAAACACCCCATGGGCTGGATCCAGCCCTTGGGCCTTGAGTTTTACACCCCTGTTCTAAGCAATCAGTTTGGGGCTCTTCTTAAAAAGACCTTCAATGATGATGATGACGTTATTCCTTTGGTCATGTCTGTCTCTTGGTGCTTCCTTAGGCCAGTTCTATCCACATCTTCTGATCTTACACTGCTTCTTTGAGTTTTTCTAAGCTCTGGTGTCAGTTTAACAGCCCAACAACCACATTGGCTAATGTCTCTGTGTAGTCATTGGCTGCACATTCATGAGTGACATTAGACGTTCATGTGAAGATGAGACAAAACCTGCTATCAACTCTTTGATGTGAGCAACAATCCTGGCCAATCAGGTGTTCCAGCCAAACTCTCCATCCTAATTCCAAGTAAGAATTTATTAGAAAAGTCATATTGGCACATCTGGGGAAAAACAGAATCTGAATTCCCATGTTTTCCCCTGCTATACTAAAGTCACACCCAGACCCCTTACTGATAATCCTCAAGTCACACTCTCCAATTCACCTCCATTGTGAACTCCCACCAAGTCCAGTCACTTCCCTCCAAACTCCAGTGACTTAACCTTGAGCTCTGGTGAAAGAATGTTCAAGACTTGGAAGGGGCCTTGGAGGTCTTCTAGTCCAACCCTCTGCTCAAGCAGCAGAGACGTGGTGGCACAGTGAATAGAATGCAGTGTTGCAGGCTAATCCTGCTGACTGCCAATAGTTTGATTGTCACCCGCTCAAGCTTGATTCAGCCTTTCTTCCTTCTGAGGTGGGTAAAATGAGTATCCAGATTGTTGGGGGCAATACCTTGTTGAGTCAAGACCTTGTTGATGATCCAAACTCTGCGCGGGTGCCTACTGTCTCTGTCCTATTGATTCTTTTTATTTTTATTTTATTTTTCTTATATGTATCCATTTCATGTATTCATAACTAATGTTTATACTTATACCTATTATCTTGTAAGTGATTGACAAATCAAATAAATAAATAAATATTCTGACTCTATAAACTGCTTAGAGAAAGCTGTAAAGCACTGTGATATATATATAAGTCTAAGTGCTATTGCTAAACCATTTCAGACAAATGGCTGTCCAGTCTCTTCTTAAAAAGTTACAGTGGTGAAGCACCCAGAACTTCTGAAGAGAAGTCATTCCACGGGTTAATTGTTCTCACTTTTTCTCCTTAATTCCAGGTTGCTTCTCTCCTTGATTAATTTCCACCCATTGTTTCTTGTCCTGCCTTCAGGTGCTTTGGAGAATAAATTGATCCCCTCTTCTTTGTGGCAGCTCCTCAAATATTGGAGCACTGCTATCATGTCACCCCTAGTCTTTCTCATATCCAAATCCTGCAAATACACCCTCTTGGTTTTTTTTTCCAAAACTATGAATTATAGGATGCAACCTTGCCCAAGTATCTAGTAAACAGAATCAACAGTTGACATGAACTCCAAAGAATACTTTTAAAACCAGTCTGACTTTCCACAATTCAGTTGTCCTCAACTTACATTTTGAAGTTATGATATAATAAGAAAGTGACTTATGACCAATCCTCACACTTACAGGCATGTATATCACATGATCAAAATATGAGTCCTCGGCAACCGTAATGAATTTCTGATGTTTGCAGCATCCCCGTGGCCACATGATCTCCATATGAATCTGGGTTCATAGAATAGAATAGAATAGAATAGAATAGAATAGAATAGAATAGAATAGAATAGAATAGAATAGAATAGAATAGGAGCGATTGGATACAAAAGGAATTTGTATTTGGTGCATATGCTCTCAGTGTACGTAAAGAAAAATATAAAATACATTCATCAAGAATCATAAGACACAACACTTAGTGAGAGTCATGGTTTACTAATAAGCAATCAAATCATACTAGGAAATAAATAAAACAATATAAATTGTAAAAATGCAAGCAACTTGGTTATAGTCATAAGTGGGACGAGATAGGTACTAGAAAGGATAAGAAGAAGAGTAAAATTCTTCTTCTCATCCTTCCTAGAACCTATCTCTTATAATATAGTCTTAGTAAATAATTTGACAGTGCTGTGGGAATTAGTTGTTCAGCAGAGTGATGGCATTTGGGGAAAAATTGTCCTTGTGTCTAGTTGTTCTGGTGTGCAGGGCTCTAAAGCGTCGTTTTGAGGGTAGGAGTTGAAACTGTTTATGTCCAGGATGTGAGGGGTCTGTTGATATTGTTTTTTCTGCAATTCTGATTATGACAGCATGCTTCACTTAATGGCCATAGTGATTCACTTAATAACAAAAAAGATCATAAAGCCAGATGCAATTCACTTAGTAACCTTTTTGCTTGGCATTTGTAGTTGTAAGTTGAGTACTGTACTGAATTTCAAGTCAGTTTCTGCTAGCCAAGCATTATTCTTTGTTAATAGAAAAGTGACAGCTTTAAATTAATATTGTAATTCAGAGAAGAACTGTCTACTAATTTGGTAGTTTTTCTTTCTTACTTACTTTTTCTTACTTTCGTCAGTAGAACTGGAAAGATGATGAAAAATGATGCTTCAGCTCTTATTATTGGAGACTTTTTTTTTACTTCCCAGCAATGAGTTGAATAAGTTGTGCAATGAATATTCACCAATTATTAGCTCAGTAAACATTTGTGAATAATGGAAAGGCAATGGAAAGAGAATGAGCAAACAATGAATAATGCATGTAGGCATTATTGTAGAATGAGATGAATAAATTGAGCAATAAATACTATTTCAGTCCACCAGCTTCTGTTTTTTAAGAGAAAGTAATGGTCCTTTATGGTGTTTAACCACATCAAGTAGGAAAGGAAGAGGGTTAGGAGAGAATCCCATTTGGGAACTCCAAAGGCTAGGAAAACTCTTATAAGGGACAACAAATCATGCAGGAAAAAGGAGGGGAAGGAGGGAAGGAGGAAAGGGGGGAAGGAAGGAGAAAGAGAATAGATAGATATAGATATAGATAGATGACAGATAGATGAGATAGATAGGAAGGTACATAGGTAGGTAGATGATAGATAGATAGATAGATAGATAGATAGATAGAGAATGAAAAACTGCTGCTGACCTTCTACCGCTGCACAATAGAGAGTATCTTAACTTATTGCACCTCTGTATGGTTTGCCAATTGTACAGTGGCAGATAGGACAGCACTCCAGAGGGTTAACGTCATTGCCCAGAAGATCATTGGTTACCCTCTCCCCTCTTTGGAAGAGCTTTATAGCTCCGCTGCCTTAAGAAAGTTCAAAACATTCTTAAAGATCCATCTCATCCTGGGAACCCTTTTTTTGAACTGTTACCATCTGGCAGACAGTACAAGATAATAAAAACAAGGACAAATACCGTATATACTCGAGTATAAGCCGAGTTTTTCAGCACATTTTTTGTGCTGAAAAAAAACCCCTCGGCTTATACTCGAGTCAGATTCCCCTCTGAAAAAAAAATGGTGTGGAGCTCCGAAGCTGGGCAGCCGCTTCCCTGCTTCCGTGTTTCCTTTGCAACTTTTAAGCATGGGAGGGGGAGGCTTTTCTGAGCTCTAGGCTGAGAAAGCAACGCGAGCGGAGGTCGCTCCACTCAGTTTCATTTCCTCAGCTCCAGCTGCTTTCAGTCCACTCGGGAGGAGGGGGAGGAGGGGGAGGCTTTTCTGAGCTCTAGGCTGAGAAAGCAACGTGAGCGGAGGTCGCTCCACTCAGTTTCATTTCCTCAGCTCCAGCTGCTTTCAGTCCACTCGGGAGGAGGGGGAGGAGGGGGAGAGAGAGAGAGAGAGAGATCATAAGAACGGCTCTTGGTTTTTTCTTGCAAGGGAGAGAGTGACTCCTGCCTACCACTGTCATCATCATAATCTTTTGGGTTAGTGAATCAATCAAACCTTTCATGATAGTGAGATCGTTTCCCAAATTTCCCTTAAATCAGGGAAGAAATCAGAAACAAACCTTTGGGCTGAGAATAAGCTTGTTCCTATGATGCCATTTTTGTTCACTTCAGTGTGAAAAGTGTGAAAAAAACACACTTCTTTTTCTTCATCTTCTTGTTCCCTATTTACTGGTCTCTTTCAAAGAGGAAATTGTGAACATCAAACTTATTCTCAACTGTCCTAGTGAAAGTTTTTATTGGCATCTATTTTTATTTTTGAAATTTACCAGTAGCTGCTGCATTTCCCACCCTCGACTTATACTCGAGTCAATAAGTTTTCCCATTTTTTTTTGTGGTTAAATTAGGTGCCTCGGCTTATATTCGGGTCGACTTATACTCGAGTATATACGGTAGGCTGAAAAATAGCTTCTATCCCAGAGCAGTAGCTCTTTTGAATTCTACTGTATAGTGCAATATTAATGGAATATCAGGGGTTTTCAATTCAGTGTATAGAATGTGAAGGATGTGTGTTTGTGTTTATTTTCATAGTCATAGTGTACACTGAAGATGGTATTTAATTTCATTGTATGAGGTGCAATCACAATAAACTAAACTAAACTAAACTAAACTAAACTAAACTAAACTAAACTAAACTAAACTAAACTAAACTAAACTAAACTAAACTAAACTGGATGGATGGATGGATGGATGGATGGATGGATGGATGGATGGATGGATGGACGGACAGATAGATGAGAAAGAGAGAGATGATAGATTACACATAGAGAAAGTGGAAGTGATAGAGTGATACAAATAAAGAGAGAGAGAGAAAGATGACAGATGTAGAGAGACAGACAGACAGGGATGATTGAGGATATATTCAGACAGAGAAAGAGAGGATATAGATATAGATAGATAGATAGATAGATAGATAGATAGATAGATAGATAGATAGATAATATATTCATATCAAAGCAAGTTTACTTGTGCTGTACATCTCCTCTTGTATGATCCAATTCAAAATGGACACAGTATTTTGAGTTTTCTGAAAAAGCAATTTAGGGAGTGTTTGGTTTTATGTGGTGACCACCATCTTGATTCTCTCCTTTTTTTTTTTAGCCTTCAATTCCCCCAATACTTGAAAATGTCTTAATTGTCTTAATTAATGGGATGGAAGTAAAGTTTAGATTTCCCTTGTGAAGAAGCTGTAATAGAATCATGATTCATGTGCCCTTTTCTTGTTGCTTTTATAATAATGTGAAATGGAGATTTATTATTTTTTTCTATTAGATAAATATTCAGTAAAAATGAACCAATGGAATTTCTGACCTTTTTACTTAATGATAATTGCAAAGATGTGGGTGATTCTGTTGTAAACTTTTGACAATAGCTTTGGAGACATGACAAAGAATAATTTCTAATAGGCCAGGAAGGTAAAATTGCTTTACGATGCTATATTACTAGCATCCTACATTATAATTACATTTGGAGTAAAATCATATAAACTTGAGAATGGCCATTTCAAAAATAGGAATTGAAAATATTGATTTATAAAAGTAGGAATGAAAATATTGATTTATAAAAGTAGGAATTGAAAATATTGATTTATAAAAGTAGGAATTGAAAATATTGATTTGGGGGCTATGTTTATATTTATATAAATGAAATACCATATATACTCGAGTATAAGCCGAGTTTTTCAGCACATTTTTTGTGCTGAAAAAAAACCCCTCGGCTTATACTCGAGTCAGATTCCCCTCTGAAAAAAAATGGTGTGGAGCTCCAAAGCTGGGCAGCCGCTTCCCTGCTTCCGTGTTTCCTTTGCAACTTTTAAGCATGGGGTAATCGGAAGCAGAAAAGTTCTTGCTTGAGGATATATTGTTTTTTTCTTTTTTTAACTGTTTTTTTTGGGGGGAAGACCCACCGCCATGTGAGAATGCTCAGACACGAAATCTATCCAACCGAAAATAAGTGTGTGTGTGTGGGGGGAATTTTAACAGAGGGAAGATGTAGGGAGAAGGCAAAAGCGACGGAAGATCCTTCAGGGGAAACTGAGGGGGAGACTCACCCTTGGTCCAGATGAGCCCCCTTCCCCTTTCTCTAGGCTGAGAGAACAACGCGAGCCAGGTTGCTTCGGCTCCACTCAGCTTCATTTCCTCAGCTCCAGCTGCTTTCAGTCCACTTGGGAGGAGGGGGAGGAGGGGGAGGCAGCTCACGTTATTTTCTGAGCTCTAGGCTGAGAAAGCAACGCGAGCCGAGGTCGCTCCACTCAGCTTCATTTCCTCAGCTCCAGCTGCTTTCAGTCCACTCGGGAGGAGGGGGAGGCAGCTCGCGTTGTTTTCTGAGCTCTAGGCTGAGAAAGCAACGCGAGCCGAGGTCGCTCCACTCAGCTTCATTTCCTCAGCTCCAGCTGCTTTCAGTCCACTCGGGAGGAGGGGGAGGAGGGGGAGGAGGAGGGGGAGGCTTTTCTGAGCTCTAGGCTGAGAAAGCAACGCGAGCCGAGGTCGCTCCACTCAGCTTCATTTCCTCAGCTCCAGCTGCTTTCAGTCCACTCGGGAGGAGGGGGAGGAGGAGGTGGTGGTGGCAGCTCGCGTTGTTTTCTGATAGTGAGATCATTTCCCAAATTAATTGATTCACTAACCCAAAAGAAGAAGATGTTGATGACAGTGGGAGGCAGGAGTCACTCTCTCCCTTGCAAGAAAAAAGCAAGAGCCGTTCTTATGATCTCTCCCTCTCTCTCTTTCTCCCCGTAATACAGTAAAGCCCTTTCCAGCACACGCGCGATCTGCCCCCGCCGCTTTGCACCTTGCAAATGCAAAAACCCTGGGGTTTTTGCATTTGCAAGGTGCAAAGCGGCAGGGGCGGATCCCACGTGCTGGAAAGGGCTTGACTGTATTACGGGGAGAGAGAGAGAGAGGGAGAGATCATAAGAACGGCTCTTGCTTTTTTCTTGCAAGGGAGAGAGTGACTCCTGCCTCCCACTGTCATCATCATCATCTTTTGGGTTAGTGAATCAATTAAACCTTTCATGATAGTGAGATTGTTTCCCAAATTTCCCTTAAATCAGGGAAGAAATCAGAAACAAACCTTTGGACTGAGAATAAGCCTGTTCCTATGATGCCATTTTTGTTCACTGCAGTGTGAAAAGTGTGAAAAAACACACTTCTTTTTCTTCATCTTCTTGTTCCCTATTTACTGGTCTCTTTCAAAGAGGAAATTGTGAACATCAAACTTATTCTCAACTGTCCTAGTGAAAGTTTTTATTGGTATCTATTTTTATTTTTGAAATTTACCAGTAGCTGCTGCATTTCCCACCCTCGGCTTATACTCGAGTCAATAAGTTTTCCCAATTTTTTTGTGGTTAAATTAGGTGCCTCGTCTTATATTCGGGTCGACTTATACTCGAGTATATACGGTATTATTATTATTATTATTGAATGAATAATTATTTAATCCTGTCAATAAAAAAGTAAATAAATGAAATACTCTACCATATATGTAAAGCTAGAAGGAGAATGCACCTCACCAAGCATACTTAATTTTGCTAATGGATTAGTTTATTTTCTAATCTGGCATATTACACTGAAATAAAATTGGGTTGAATTTGTACACCAGGTTAAGCTACAAAGCAACACATGAAAATCAAAATTATCCAAACTTAACATATTGTACCAATGCAGCCACACTAGATACTCCTTGACTTATGACAACAACTGGGACCAGAATTTCCATTGCTAATCCAGATGCTTGTTAAGTGAGCCACACACAATTTTATGACCTTTTTTTGCCAGGGTTGTTAAACAAATAACTGCAGTTGTTAAGTGAATCACTTAGCAACTGCACTTATTGTTGTTAATAACAACATATATGTTAATGAGCTGCAGTGGCGCAGAGGTTAGAGTGCAATACTGCAGGCTACTTCTGCTGACTGCCGGCTGCCTCCAGTTTGGCAGTTCGAATCTCACCAGGCTCAAGGCTGACTCAACCTTCCATCCTTCCAAGGTGGGTAAAATGAGGACCCAGATAGTTGAGGAAAATATGTTGACTCTGTAATCTGCTTAGAGAGGGCTGTAAAGCACTGTGAAGTGGTATAAAAGTCTAAGTGCTATTGCTATTAATACAGTATGGCTTTCCTGGCTTTCCTCACTGATTTGGCTTGTTAGAAGCAGGCTGGGAAAGTTCACAAATGGTGATCACATGAGCCCAGGACTCATGCCCAGCCTTCATAAATATATGCCAGTAGCCAGTCACCAAAGTTTTGATTGTGCGACAGTAATAAATGCGAGGACCGTGGAGAACTTCCGGTTTTGCATGATTTCGGCAGCAGCAGGAATTTACTTGTCTGCAATTCCTGCTGTGCTTGCTGCCAAGGTGCCCCCGATCCAAATGGGTCTTGGGGATATGGCTGCCCTGTAGAGGCAGCCGAAGAGAGAGGGGATCCGGACAGGGGTTTGGGGGTGTCGCAGACCCCCTCCCCAGCCAGAAAAACCCCTTTTTCCCAAGGTGGTGGAGCGGCGGTCAGTGATGCCTGCAGCCGGGTAAGATTTGTGCTGGAGGTTGCAGGAGGAAGTGAAAATTTGGCTGAGCCGAGACAATAACAACTCTTAATTACCCTGGAAACTGAACTGTTTGAATTGCCTGAGGATACATTGTTTCCCAAAGAAGACCGGAAAGCTGCAGTTAAAGCTGTTAAGGGGATTTTTTTTTTCTTTCTTAACTCTCCCTCCCCATAGAAATAGCAGACGGAGATCTGGAAAATTTACTTGGGCACAGAAGGTAACTCAATTTGAAATTTAAAGCCAAGGGATAAAGGATTTCTGGACATTGGATTTAAAAAAAAACCAACAACTTAAAATTGATTTGGTTTGCTTTGTGACTTTGAGATCTTTGTGAAATTTTGTTTTTTTTAAAAAAGGGACTAAAGACATTAGGGTTGCGTTAAAAAAGAAAGAAAGAAAAAATGGCATTATCTTTTGAAGGACTACAAATGGAATTTCAAAAACTGAAAAACAAAGATAAGTGCTCGTTTGGATCTATCTTTCGCTTTTTGGAAATGGCGATTTCTACCTACCAAGAAATACTACAGGAAGGCTGGGATGAAGGAGAAGAAGCCATCTTTAATGGACAAACACACTTAGTGGAGGAAGAAAAGCGGAAGGGGGGCAAGGAAAAGATGAACTTAGAACTTAAAAAAGCAACCAAGAAAAAGAAAAAGGAGATGAAAAAGCGATATGATGTCAGAAAGCAACAGAAAAGAGAAATACAACAGAGAGGGAAGATTAAGAGAGTGAAATTGGAGAGATGGGGGGGTCAAAAAGTTAGAATGGAGAAGAAAGAAAGGGGGAAAGGAAAGAGAAGTCATAAAGGCTTTAAACAAGATGTAAAAAAATGTTTTTTTTTTCAGAGATAAAGGGTGAGATAATCTTTTTTAAAAAATGATTCTGCAAAAGTACATAAAAATGCATTGTAGACATTATATTTGAAGTTGAGTTAGAAAATTAGAATATTATATGATTTAAAAATGTATTAAAGTGAAGTCATGATTTAATTATAGAGTTTAATTTCTTAATTTCATAATAGTATTGTTTAAGAATTAATAATAGAATTTAATTTCTTATGAAACATTGCTTTTACTATATTATAAATTTAAAATTTCTTTTTTACTTGTTTTTAGTTTTATTATTACTTATTAAACTCAATATTATTTGTTTGTTTTACTATTTTGAAATGTAATACTTTGAATGTACCGAGCAGAATCAGCACGGAAAATATGTATTATTTTAAGTGTTGTTTAGGGGGAAGATAAAAAGTTGTCATACTTCAGTCTGGGTTTACAGGAGAAATATTGTATTAGATAGAAAGGATAAGTAGGTGATTGAAAGAAAACAGACCAAAGATGTAAATATAATTATTTAATTGAGATGGAATAAATAAAATAGAATTAAAAGAATGAGTAGGAGAGAGAAAATATATGGAAAATAGAGAATGTTAAATAAGATATGAGATAGTATATTAAGTGAGTATATATTTTGATTGATGTCTGTATAAAAAGAGTTAACTTGGGGTAAGCCGCCTTCCAAAAAGAAGTTTTATATATTTATGTTTTGTGTAATGTTTGTTTAAGTCTGACAGGATGTGGAAGAATATTAATGAAAAAATATATATTTTTAAGACAGAAGAAATATGACTAAATAGAATGAAAGGGAGTAATAAAGAAAAGTTTTGAAAAGATATGAAGTTGATTTGATAAGATAAATATATATAAAGAAGTGTGATAATTTTGAATTATCTTCTTTTTAAATAAGATTTGTTTCTTCTAGAAAAGATATTTTATGTTGCAACATCCTATGTTTTGTTTGTGTGTGTTAAAAAAAACTAATAAAGTTTGTTATAAAAAGAATAAATAAATGCGAGGACTGTTCATAAGTCACTTTTTTTCAGTGTCATTGTACCTTTGAGTGATTGCTAAATGAATGGTTTGTAAGGAGAGCATATAATAGAACAACAACTTTGGAAGGGATCTTGGAAGTCTTCTAGTCTAACTTCCTGTTCAAGTAGGAAACCCTACACCATTTCAGACAAATGGTTATCCAATCTCTTCTTAAAAACTTCCGGCGTCGGAACAATCACAACTTCTGGAGGCAAGTTGTTCCACTGGTTAATTGTTCTCACTGTCATGTCAGAAAATTTCTCCTTAGTTCTCGGTAGTTTCTCTCCTTGATTAGTTTCCCTCCGTTTCTTCTTGTCCTGCCTTCAGGTGCTTTGTAGAATAGGCTGACCCCACTCTTCTTTGGGGCAGCCCCTGAGATATTGGAAAACTGCTATCATGTCAGCCCTAGCCCTTTTCATTAAACTAGACTTATCCAATTCTTGCAACTTTTCTTCGTATATTTTATCTTCGAGTCCCCTAATCATCTTCTCTGCGCTCTTTCTAGAGTCTCAACATATTTCTTACATCATGGTGACCAACACTAGATGTGGTATTCCAAGTGTGGTCTTAGCAAGGCATTATAAAGTTGTATTTACACTTCATGTGATCTTGAAGTGTTCCCTTGATCCCTATGTTAATGCAGCCTCAAACTATGTTGGCTTTTTCAGCAGCTGCAGCAGATTGCTAACTCATATTTAAGTGATTGTCTGGTAGGAGTCCAAGATACCTCTCGTACGTGCTACTATTGAGCCAGGTACCACCTATTCTTTTTTAACTGAGTTGCTTAGATTTGCTGTTCGAACTCAGCCACTTTTTATGATCCACTCCTTTGGCAAAATTCAGTGGCACTTCTCAGCCTAGAGGTCACAGTCTCTTCCAGAATGGAAATGTTTTCGGCCATGAATCCTTAAATATTTCTGTTACTTGACATTCTTTCATTGCAGCTCAGCCTTCTTGTCAATTAGAAATCTAATTCAATATCCTGAATCATTTCCTTCTAATCTCCAAGCAAAACAAGATCTCTGCTGGCAAGAAAAATGGTAGCCTTGATTCCTTCCTGGTGGACTATATGGAGTAAGGTTAAATGCACAAGAGGAGATGTTGATCCAATTCCTCTCTATGCAGTTGGAATAAAACATGGAACCACTTGCCTCCAGGAGTTGTGGGTGCTTCAACATTGGAAATTTTCAAGAAGAGAATGGACAACCATTTGTCTGAAATGTTGTAATGTTTCCTGCCTGAATAGGAGGTTGGATTAGAAGACCTCCAATATTCTTTCAGAAATGCATGACATAATGTAGGAGAACAAACCCATCAGGAGTAGATTCAGAAGTCTATCTGCAGTTAAAAGACAAACTCTCTTTTGAAGACAGCAAAGTCTATATTTTGGACAGAGAAGACCACTGGTTTGAACAAGGGGTCAAAGAGACCATCTGTATCAACATTAAACAGCCCTCTCTCAACAGAGGGGGAGGGATATGATGTCATCTATCTCCAGTCTACAACAAAGTCCTTTCAAAAGTTCCAAGAAGGCTCCACACCCATTTGCACTACCCAGGTGACTCTGAAGACACAAATAAACCCCCAGATAGCCTCAATGACTCTCTAAAAAGAATGCAAATGACCAACTGTCTGCAAAGAGTATAAATCCCATAAAGAGTTTACTTCACAGCATTATTGAATTCCTGAAAAAAAATGCATAGATTATATTGCACATTTTAAAAATATTTGCCACATTTCTGTTAAAAAAAAAAAAAGACTTATAATAAAGCTGGAAATGAAGCACTGAACAATGTTTTTTTTTTTAAGCCGAAGCTCAGCTCAACATGTGACAACTGGTGACAACATATTTAAATCTCTTAATTGCTGAATGTTTGACAGCTTCCTTCCATTCATCAAGCAGTGGTTTGCTTTGTGACTATCCTTATCATTAACTTGTGAATTTCCTAATGGAGTGTTAACACTCCCTATTTAATTTGTTCGGAGATGAGTCCATCTGTTCCAGGGGCTTTGTGCAGTCTTAATTTGTGTTTTGAGTTCTTGTTCTGTTTTTAGGTCTATTAATTTGGTGCAATATTTTTTGATTTTGAAGAACCCCAATTTAGTAGAGTCTAGTCCACTCAATTGTTTAATATTGCACTTCCTCTTACCCTGTTTCCCTGCTTTTTTTTATCCTTTCCCATTAATTAATGCAAGGAATGGGATATATGCTTCCTTTCAAGCACAGAACAAACCACCATAACCCTGAAGTTCTGCCCCACCATTTTGGATCATCCATGGTTTGGAGCAGGGATCTTCAAACTGTTCAATTTTAAGACTTGTGGACTTCATTTGTCAGAATTCGCCAGCCATCATGAATTCTGAATTCTGGGAGTTCAAGTCCACGATTCTTAAAACTCATCAAATTTGGAGAGCCTTGATTTGGAGGAACTAAACTCAGATTACTTTGGCTATTCCAGGTTTGGTATTGTTGGAAGGAAAATCCTTCTGGTTCAGTTCCAAACTGGGAGAAAGACACTGGAAACAACAAGGAAGCTGATTGGAAAGAACGTTTATTGATGAACAGAACCACGCACAAAGACAGCTTGTAGTTCTGGGTCAGCTAAACAACCAACTAGATAAGAGGAAGCGTTTTTATATGGTTCTGTGTTTTTGAACTTTGGGATTAGTGCAATATGGGCTTTACGTTTCTAAAGAGGGTGTTGGGAAATTCCCATTGAAGCTGATGGCTTATGTCCTGTGCTGGATTTTGAGTGAGGGGCTGCTTGTTCTAATCCTTTTACTCAGCTTTTGTTAGCTGTCAAACTTTGCTGTATGGGGTTTTGAAATATCCTATATTGAATGGACTTCTGCTGGCAGTATTTGCTTTGCTCATGAATGGAGATATCTAGATAGTTGGCTTCCTCTTTCAACAAAATTTTTATTTCCTTAAGTGCTGGCATCTGCTTTGTGCTATTAAGAAAGACTGGGGGCTGCTTTCTGCCTCTAAGAACTCCTTTGGAGAAATAAAATATTCTGCCTTTTTAATATTCCCCAAAATATTTCATTCTTCTTTTTTTTTTTAAACAAATTTTATTAATTTTACAGAAAACACAAACAAAACTAAAATATCTTTTCTGAAGGATAAGCAAGAGAGAAAGGGGGAGAGGAGAAGCCTCAATGGGGGGAAGCAAGATCTAAAGAAAAAAAGTTTATTCAGAGACAATGGGTGAATTTAATTTAGGATAAAAGAGGGATTCTGGAGGGTACATAAGATTGTGTTTTTTATATGTGTATTTAGAGTATGAAATTCATTGTGTAATTTTAGAATCTATTAAACAGAATCCCAAGAAAAATTGTTATATGAAGTACTTTTAAGTTAGGGTAATGAGTTATAGACGTTACTCCAATTGGTGTATAGGAGAAGTATAGTAAAAGAAAAAAGATGAATGGATAGTTGGAAATAGAACAGACAAAGAATGTTATTGAAAATGGTAATAAGATATGAAAGGATATATAAAGGTTTTGTTATGTTTTTTTTTTTTTTTTGGATTTTGTATATTAAAAAAGGCAATAAAATTTTAATTAACAAGAAATAATTTGGATGAAAAGGAGAAGCTGGGATAAGATATGAAGTTAAATAGATAAAGTATTGATACTATAATTTGGAATTGTTATGTTCTATTGGTTTTCTTCTTTTATTATTTTTTCTTAGAAAAGAACTTATAAGCTGTTATGCCTTGTGCATTGTTTTTATAAAATTGATAAAAATGGTTTATATATATATATAAAAAAAGAAAATGATAATAAGATATGGAAGGATATATAAAGTGAATATGATGTTTGAATTTGTGTCTGTGTGAAGAGTTTCAACCCGGGATCAGACAACCTTCAGAAAATATTTCATTCTTCTAGAAGGAGAGTGAGCTTCCCACCATATGAAACAGATACCAGGATAGATCTAGTACACATTATACAGTATGATCTGATACAGATTCCAGGATAGATCCGCTACACATTATTCATTCTTCCCTTTCCTTTAGCGACTCCCATCATGTTGTATCTCACTGCTAACCCTCAATCTTCCCACTACTTCAATTTCCTTCCTTTCTTTATCCCATCAGCTACCAAAGTCCTTGGCTTTTCTTCCATTCTCCCCCAGAACATTTCTGCCTAGAGGAAAACAGAAAGAATAAACCCATTTCATTCTATGTATAGGCCAAAATAGCCAAAACATATGTGCTTCAGGCATGGATCATTCAGAAGTGGTTGGTGAGTACAGAGGTTCATGCAGAGTTGATGCATGGAAGATTTGGTACATTTCTATTCACAGTCCTGCCAGGTAGAACTCTTGTGAAAACTGTTAAGTCTGGAATATGGGTGCAAATGATGGAGACGAGCCGGTAGAAACAGTGAACTTCAAACTCTTTATTTACATATTGTGACAGCTCAGCTCGAGGGCTGCTATAGCCTTCCTTATAGAGGCAACTTGTTAACTCTTCAACCAATAGCAAACCTGGAGCGCTAGCTCCGTTAACCAATGGGAATGGCCTGTTAATGGCCAATCAGATGCTCCTGAACAGACCAATCCGATCCTGCCAATGACAGCCAATCAGAAGTGCAGGGCCAGAACCCTGCACTTGACTTCAAGCTCAATGATAACTTTATTGGTATTATTCATTCACAACACCCTTTTCCCCCAGCTTCTGCCCACGGGGCGCGGTTACATAGTTCTTAAGGTAGGACAGCTGTTTTACTAGTCTTTTCGATTTTCGCAAAGTGCCTGGCAGTTGGCTGCACTTCTGCTGAGGTAGATCGTTGTTTAGCGGTAGGGGTGCCTCTGGTTCCGAGTTCGCGTTCCCGTTGTCACCAATATCACTGGCCACTCCCTGAGGTGCACTCACTCCGGTCCCTGGTTCCTGTTCCTGCATTTCAGTTCCATTATCAGTCTCTTCGAAAAGGTTTCCCTCTAATAGTAATTCGTTTTCCTCTGTATCTCCCCCCCCCCCCGAATTTGGTCAAAAGGGAGTTCGGAAGTGCGAGATGGTAGCCGCGATCGTAGTTGATCTATGTGGCGCTTCCAAAGTCTTTCGTCAGGGCACTGAACGAGGTATGATCTTGGGTCGGTTACGCGGATTACGGTCGCCTCTACCCACAGCGGATCGCCCGATAAGTTTTTAGCGAATACTAAATCACCTTCCTGGAAGGTACACCATCAGCCGCTGGATCCAAGTGGCTTTTCTGGTTCGTAGACTGTGTGTAACCAATCAAGGTGGGAGTGGAGCTTTCGTCCCATTAGCAGCTCGACAGGAGTTTTGTTGGTGACGCTGTGAGGTGTGTTGTGCTGCAGGAAAAGGATGCGGTTGATTTTCTCATTGATGTTGTCGTAGTCTATCTTTTGGAGAGTCTTTTTGACGAATTGTACCATGTGCTCAGCCCTACCATTGGCAGCAGGGTGCGCAGGCAAAGTGAGCGCATGTCAAATACCGCGGTCAGCCAGGTACTGCTCAAAAGACAGCGTGGTAAATTGGGGCCTGTTGTCAGATACCAGAATGTCTGGTAATCCGTGGGTTGCAAAAAGTCTTTCCAGTTTTTTGATGACCGCATCAGTGGTCGTGTTGCTCATTTGGTGAATCTCGAACCAATTCGAGCAGGCGTCGATGGTTAGCAAAAACATGTGGCCTTTGGTTGGCCCAGCAAAGTCCAGATGGATGCGGGACCAGGGTCCCTGCGGCGTCTCCCATTCGGTTGGGGTTGCCTTTGGTGGAGCGTTGCTTACTTCTTGGCATCTCTTGCAAGTTTTAACCCATGATTTGATTTGTCTGTCGATGTCTGGCCACCACGCGTAGCTTCGTGCGAGGCCCTTCGTGCGCACGATGCCAGGGTGGCCATCGTGCAAGGTTCTTAGCAGTGTCTGTTGGAGTCATTCTGGGATAACAACTCTATCGCCCCAGATGACACAGCCCTTCTGCGAGAACAACTCTGTTTGATGACTTTTCAATGGTGCAAAGTCATCTGGGACTTGGTCCAATGGCCATCCGCATTCCACCCACATGAGGACTCACACCAAGATGGGGTCGCATTTTGTTTCTCTCGCAATGTCACGGGCAGTTAATGGCGGCATGTGAAGTGTCTCGATCTGCAACACTGTCATCGTTGGTGCAGGATCATTGATAGTTTCAGGGAGCGGTGTATGTCTCAGTGCGTTGGCGTGGGGAATGGCTTTACCAGGATGATATTGTAGCCGATAATTGTAGGCAGCCAAGAATTCTGACCATCGGGTCATTCTGGGAGAAAGTATGTAGGGAGTTGGCTTGTCCCCACGATGATCCCCAGCAATGGTTTGTGGTCAGTTACAATGGTGAAAACCCGGCCGTACACGTACTCATGAAATCTTTTAACAGCTGATACAATCGCCAGGGTTTCTTTATCGATTTGGCTGTAATTTCGCTTGGTTTTCGAGAGCGTCTTTGAGAAGTAAGCAACAGAGGCTTTGTTACCGTTAGGTAACACATGGCTCAAAATGGCGCCCACTCCAAAAGGCGATGCATCACATGTTATGTTTATTGGCAAAGTCTCATTGTACTGCATTAGTACGGCGTTTGAAGTCAGTAGTTTTTTTACATTACAGAATGCCTGCTCTTCTTTGTGACCCCATACCCAGATTGCTTTTTTATCTAATAGACGATGTAAAGGTTCAGCGACAGTTGCCTTGTGTGGCAAGAATACATTATAGAAATTGATGAGGCCTAAGAACGCCTGGAGGTCAGTCTTGTTCTGGGGCCTGGGAGCGTTTTTTATTGCTCTCAATTTGCTATCAGTAGGGTGAATACCCTGACTGTCAATTAGGTACCCTAAGAATTCAACACGATTGGTACACATTTTGCATTTATTTTTTTTGACTTTCAGGCCTGCTTCCTGAAATTTTCATAATACCAGTCTTAAATGCTCCCGTAAGATTTTTTGAGTGGGGGCAGCAATGAGTACATTGTCGAAATAGGGGACAACGCCCTTGATCCCCTGCAATAGTCTCTCCATTAGGCTCTGAAAGATCCCTGGGGCTACACTGACTCCAAATTGAAGCTGCGTACACTTAAAGGCACCTCGGTGTATTACGATAGTCTGTGCCGGTGCTGTTTTTTTGTCAACTGGCAGTTGCTGATAAGCCTGAGCTAAGTCTAGTTTAGCAAAGACTTTTCCGCCCCCCAGGGAATGGAGGAGGTGCTCTTCCACCGGCACCGGATATGGGTTCTGTTGCAGGGCGTGGTTTAGGGTGGCTTGGTAGTCCCCGCAAATTCTAATGGAGCCGTCCGGCTTAATTGGTGTCACAATCGGCGTTTCCCAAGGGGAGTGGTCAGTTGGCTTTAAAACTCCCTGGGCAATCAACTTATCAAGCTGCTCGTCGATTTTCGGTTTTAGAGCGAACAGAACGTGATGAGGCTTAAGGTGGATGGGAGCTATCTTTGGATTAAGACTAAAGGATATCGGGGTCCCCTTGTACTCACCTAGCTTTTCCTTGAAGATGTCCCTGAATTCGTGGGCGAGGTCTTCCTCCCAGTCACTGCCACCGATTCAGTTAATGCCTGCCACTTCAATGCCGAGTGGTGCGAACCATTGTAGGCCTAACAGACTAGGCCGGTCCTTATCGATCACCGTCAGGGGTAAGTACGCCGTGCGGTTCTTGAATGCAACCCGGACTCGACTGGAACCTGCAACTGGGATTCAGTTCCCCTGGTAGTCTTTTAACACGAGCCATTGGAATTGAAGGTCTTGGCGCCGGATAGTGGGGATGAGTTGCTTGAGGGTCTTCCATGAGACCATTGAAAGAGACGATCCCGAGTCAACTTCTATTTTTTCAATGTTCACGTTGAACTGAATTTTCTTAGCATCTAATGAAGAGTCATGGCCAATAGTGAGTGTTTGGTGGGCCTCTTCCCATCTCACTAGACGACTCACGGGTCGGTTTCCGTAGGAGTGGTTTACTGGTTCTCACCTTACAGGGCGATTCCCTGTTGATTGGTGGAGATTGGTTCCTTTCGAGGTCTGGCTGGGTCCGAGGAGGCTTCTGCAGACCCCTCCAATGTGGCCTCATTTCCCGCACTCGTGGCAGAGTGCGCCGCGGAATTTGCAATCGGAGCGGTAATGATTGGCCCCGCAGCCCGCGCACGGTTGCTGGGACTTCAGGTGTTGGTCCCGATCAGACCGCAGGCGATGGACCTCTTCTTCGTTGCTGTCTGATGACGAAGAGAGGTCCTCATGGTGGGCCATCGAATGCTGCCCTTCTGCGTTAGGTGAAATTTCGCTGGCCGGTTGATGTGTTGGAGTGCGATTTTGGCGTAGTTGGGCAGCCGACTTCTTGGTCGCCTCTGCTGCTGTAGCTTCAGCTATGGCGTCTTTAAGGGTGATGTTTCCCTTTGCCATTATTTTGCTCTGTACGTTTAGAGCGTCTAGCCCGAGGATTACTCGGTCTCTCAAAGCCTCTTCCAGGTTGGTGAAATCACAAAGGCCTCCCAAGTTCCGGAGGTCTGCAATGAAATCGGCGATGCTTTCTCCTTTCCGCTGGTTCCTTTGATAGAACTTGTGTTGTCTTACGAGCGTTGGAACGGTGGGTGCATAGTGAGCCCTTAGTAGCGGTTCGAGGACGTCCTAGTCCATGGCCTTCACTTCAGCCGGTTTCGCTAACGCCTTAGCCATTTTGAATACCGTTGGCCCACAGTGCGTTAGGAATACCGCCCGTTTCTTCCTGGCCGTGGCATCCTTCAGATTATTCGTTTCCAAAAACATTTGGAAACGATCCATGTAAGACTCCCAGTCCTCTTGAGCTGGATCGAATGGAGCGGGTGGTATTACGCCGCTGGACATGGTTCTGCCGTTGTGCGCTTCAGCCACGTGCTTAGTTGGCTCTGATGTCATCCAATCCCATCCTCGTCGCCAGTGTTAAGTCTGGAGCATGGGTGCGAATGATGGAGACGAGCCGGTAGAAACAGTGAACTTCAAACTCTTTATTTACATATTGTGACAGCTCAGCTCGAAGGCTGCTATAGCTTTCCTTATATAGGCAACTTGTGAACTCTTCAACCAATAGCAAACTTGGAGCGCTAGCTCTGTTAACCAATGGGAATGGTCTGTTAATGGCCAATCAGATGCTCCTGAACGGACCAATCCGATCCTGCCATTAACAGCCAATCAGAAGTGCAGGGCCAGAACCCTGCACTTGACTTCAAGCTCAATGATAACTTTATTGGTATTATTCATTCACAACAAAAACTTCATTTTTTTCTCTTTCCATTCAATTTGTTGGGCTTTATGTTAAAGCAACCAATATTCTAACCCCCAATTTCTGAAAAATATACCCCCCCCCCCATTTGTTTTTTCTCTCCCTTTTGGTTCTTTGGTGTGTAGAAAATACCAAAGTTTGCTAGATGGCTTTTTTTTCCCCATTTCCCATTCTTAATTTCACAAAGTGCCCAAAGAATCTTCTTCTCCAATTCCACCCCTTCCTCCCTCCCTCTCTTTCTTCCTTTCTTCTATTGCTCTTCCTCTTCCTCCTCTTCCTTCTCTTTCTCTTCCTCCATCCCTTCCTTCCTTCCTTCTCTTGCTCCCCCTCCTCCTTCATATCTTTAAATGCAACATTCTACATACCAGTATATAAGGCTTTCCCCACCTTTTTCTGCTAGCTACATTTCCCAGTTGACTGGAAATTTTATTCAGCTTCATTTTCAAGCCATTCCCATAAGTGCAAGCAACAGTAATCTATGAGTTCAGTTTCATGCCCCTGTAAATAATTCTGAACTTTTAACACCATGCTAAAAAGAAAGAAAATACATAAAAATCACTTGAAAATCATTTGTAAGTGAAAATGGAATTTTCAGAACAATTTCTCCATCAATAACATTCAAGAAGAGATGGTGATGGTTGTTAAGTTCTGTGTATGGGTGCAAGGAGCGGAGATGAGGCCAGTGAACAGTGAACTTCAACTCTTTATTAAGCATACTGAACAGAGCAATCACCTAGGGCAGCAGCAGCCCTTTTATAGGGTTGGCTGCTGTCCTATTAGCCAATGAGAAACATGAAAGTATTAAACCCTTGAATCAATGAGAGTTGGCCCGTTAACAGCCAATCAGATTTCCCAGAAAGGACCAATCCGATGTCGCTATTATCGGCCAATCAGAAGTGCAGGATTAGAACCCTGCTTTTTACTTAAGTTTGTTAAAACTTTATTAAACGCCTTTATTAGTTCATAACACCCCTTCCCCCTAGGTTCCGTTTGAGGGGTGCGGTGACGTATCCCGTAGATATGCAGGTTGTTTTAACTGTCTATTAGATTTGCGCTGTCCCACCGGTTTCTGTCTGTAGTCCGGTTTCGGTGGAACGGTTTTTTATTTATTTGGTACAGGCGGTTCCGCATCCTCACAGGATGACTCGGTGACGCTAATTCTGTCGTTGTTGTCCTCCGGTCTCTGCGGGCTCGCCTCCGTTGAGGTATTCCTCTGTGGCGAGGTAACCCCCCCTTCTTGATTCTTCTTCATGTAATGCACTGGCCTGCTGACTTTCTTTGATTTCATCATCCAGCATCTCAAATTCGGTTCCCTCGACATCCCCTCCCCCCTCAGTTTGAGAGTCACAGGAGTCGCGGGAACTGGGTTGCAACCTAGAGCGAAGCTGATCTATATGGCGTTTCCATATTTTTCCGTCCAATGTTTGCACACGGTACGATCTGGGCCCGGTGGTTTGGTTTACGGTTGCTTCGAACCATAATGGTTCGTTGGAAAGGTTTTTAGCAAAGACTAAGTCACCTACCTTGAACTCACGGCATTTTCCACTAGATCCACAGGGTTTCTCTGGCGCGTAGGATGGGTGGAGACGGTCGAGGTGGGAGCGGAGCTTGCGTCCCATCAACAGTTCAGCTGGAGTCTTGTTGGTGACGCTGTGCGGGGTGATGTGTTGGAGTAGGAGTATTCTGTTTAGTTTGTCATCAATGTCCCCATAGTCTATCTTGTGGAGAGTTTTTTTTAACAAATTGGACCTTCTTCTCGGCCCTGTCATTGGCCGCAGGGTGTGCCGGCGAGGTTAGCGCATGGCGGATACCCCGATCCGCTAAGTATTGTTCAAACGCCAAGGCAGTGAACTGGGGTCCGTTGTCGGAGACTAGAACGTCTGGCAGTCCATGTGTTGCGAATAGTTTTTTTAATTTGCGGGTGACTGAATCAGTTGTAGTAGTCTTCATCTTGTGGATTTCGAGCCAGTTGGAATAGGCATCCACTGTTAGGAGGAACGTATGTCCCTTAGTAGGTCCCGCAAAGTCAATGTGGATGCAGGACCACAGCCCCCAGGGGGTTTCCCATTCCTTTGGAGTTGCTCTAAGTGGGGCACTGCTGACTTCTTGGCACTTTAGACAAGTCTTCACCCAGGCTTCGATCTGCTTATCGATGCCTGGCCACCATGCGTAGCTTCATGCGAGCGCTTTCATACGCACGATGCCGGGGTGACCGTCATGCAATGCTTTCAAAACTGCTCGTTGTAACTGCTCTGGGACAACGACTCTGTCTCCCCACAGGATGCAGCCTTTCTGCGAGAAAATTTCTGTTTGCTGGTTTCTGAAAGGGGTGAAGTCGTCAGGGGTTTGTTCTACTGGCCATCCTTGTTCGACCCAGCTGAGAACTCGTGCCAGGACAGGATCTCATTTTGTTTCGATAGCAATGTCTCTGGCTGTTAGGGGCGGTGAATGTAGTGTTTCAATCTGGAGTGTCGTGAGGGTTGGAGCTGGGTCGTCGACAGTTTCCGGAAGTGGGGCACGGCTCAATGCATCAGTGTGGGGAATGGCTTTCCCCGGGCGGTGTTGCAATTTATAATTGTACGCAGCTAAGAACTCCGACCAACGAGTCATTCTAGGTGACAGTATATAGGGGGTTGGCTTGTCTCCCTCTATAATCCCCAGCAAAGGTTTGTGATCAGTAATAATAGTAAAAGCTCATCCATACACATATTCATGAAACCGTTTCACAGCAGATACAACAGCAAGAGCCTCTTTGTCAATTTGGCTATAGTTACATTCAACCCTCGATAAGGTCCTTGAAAAATAGGCAATAGGGACCTCACTACCTTTTGGTAACACATGACTCAAAATGGCTCCTACTCCAAATGGTGACGCGTCACATGTAATGGTTAAAGGCAAAGTCTCGTTATACTGCATTAAAACAGCATCGGAGGTTAGTAAGTTTTTCACTTGTCAGAATGCATGCTCCTCTCGGTGTCCCCAGACCCAGGTGGCTTTTTTGTCAAGAAGTCTATGTAGGGGCTCAGCTACGGTCTCCTTCTGGGGCAAGAAAAGTTAATGTTGTAAAAGTTAATGAGCCCCAGGAAAGCTTGGAGGTTTGTTCTGTTCTTGGGTCTTGGGGCATTTTTGATCGCTTTTAGTTTGGTATTAGTGGGGTGAATGCCTTGCTTATCGATTAGGTACCCCAGGAACTCTACTTTCTCTGTACATAGTTGACATTTATTTTTTTAACCTTTAGGCCGGAGTCTTTAAATTTCTGGAGAACCATTTTAAGACGCCTCTCTAGTATTTCTCTATTCAGGGCCGCAATTAAAACGTCGTCCAAATATGGCACGATGCCCTTGATCCCTTGCAAAAGTCTCTCCATCAGACTTTGAAAAATCCCTGGGGCCACACTCACTCCGAATTGGAGTCGGTTGCATTTAAAAGCGCCCCGGTGTGTAACAATCGTCTGTGCTTCCGCGGTTTTTCTATCTACAGGCAGTTGTTGGTACGCATGCACTAAATCCAATTTAGCGAAGACTTTTCCACCCCCCAGGGAATGGAGAAGGTGTTGAACCACCGGCACCAGGTAAGCGTTCTATTGAAGGGCATGATTAAGGGTGGTCCTGTAATCCCCACAAATCCTTAACGATCCATCCGGTTTGATGGGTGTTACGATTGGGGTTTCCCAACGGATGTGGTCAGTTGGTTCTAAAACACCCTGGGCTATTAATTTATCGAGCTGCTCGTCGATCTTTGGTTTTAGAGCAAAAGGTACCCGACGAGGCTTAAGGCGGATGGGGGCTACTTCAGGGTTAAGGTTAAATGATATCGGGGTCCCCTTGTACTCGCCTAGTTTGTCTGCAAAGACATCCTAGAATTCCTGGACGAGGGCCTCCTCCCAATCGTTGCTTCTGGTATGGTGATTGCTGGCTACCTCGATCCCGAGTGGGGCGAACCATTGAAGGCCTAACAAACTAGGCCGGTCGCGATTGACGACGGTCAGCGGTAATGATGCAGTACGATTTTTGAATGATACTTGGACTTGGCTGGAGCCGACGACCGGAATTCGGTTCCCCTGGTAATCTTTGAGTATAATTCTTTGGGCTCTGAGGTCTTGACGCTGGACGGCAGGGATCAACTGTTTAAGGGTCTTCCAGAAACCATCAAGAGGGACGACCCTGAGTCAACTTCCATAATGCAAGGTTGGTTCTCGATGGCGACCCTCACTCGTATCTTCTTTGCATCTAACGATGAAGCGTGACCGATGGTAATGGTTTGGTGTGCCCCTTCCCGTCTCGTTAAAGTGGCAAGTGTTTTATTTCTGTCGGAGTGGTTGTTCCATTGGTGGTTCAAGTGTTCCCGACTCACAGGACGATTCCCTGTGGTCTGGCGGTAGTTGTTTTCTGTCCGAATTGGGCTGGATCCTCGCTTGCTTCTACAGACCTTCCCAATGTGGCCTCTTTTCCCACAGGAATGGCAGAGCGCGTCGAGGAATTTGCAATCCGATCGCGGGTGGTTTGCCCCACAACCCGCGCATTGGTGCGGTAATCTTCGATTTCATATGTTGCATTCGTCGCGTTCGGACCGGAGCTGGTTGACCTCCATCACTTTCTGATGGAGATTCGAGGTCCTCGTGGTGGGCTGCTGTTGTGTGCCTCTCTAGGCGAGGTGAGGTATCGTTGGCGAGTTGACGGAGCAGTGCATTGGGGCAGCGCATTCGGGCGGCCGACTTCCTGGTTGCTTCTGCTGCAGTAGCGTCTTTGATGACATCAGCAAGATTGATGTCCCCCTTGGCCATGATCTTGCTCTGTGCCATATGGTCATCTAATCCCAGAACTATTTAGTCTCTCAGAGCTTCTTGGAGGTCTGCAAACCCACAGAGGCCTCCCATTTTCTGTTTTTTCACTTTCTTTTTTTCCTTTCATGTGCTTTATTATATTTTTTATTTTATTGAATTCTTCTCTACAGAGAACATTTCCACCCATTATTAAACTCCTTCCTTCCTTCCTTCCTTCCTTCCTTCCTTCCTTCCTTCCTTCCTTCCTTCCTTCCTTCCTTCCTTCCTTCCTTCCTTCCTTCCTTCCTCTTTTCCTTCCCGTAGTTAATTCTATGTTTGAAACTCTTTTTATTTTGAAGAACATGTTCAAATGCAATCTATTTATTTTATTTATTTATTTATTCAATGCCATAACCACCCATGTCAATGCAATTGACTCTGGGTAGCAAATCCAATTAACCCTCTTTGATTATTTTTCTCTATTTGTAAGATATTTTAAAATAATCTGGTCTGTAACGGATGAGTCTTTATCTGTTAAAGAAGGCGAACAAAAGCTACACCTTAAAGACATGCGTGCTGCTTTTATTATTTAAAGGTTGTGATGAAAATTCTGTCTTGGCTTATGAATATCTTTGTTTCTGACAGTTAATTAATTTCTTAACATACCTTTGGAACATTCAAATGGCAGAAAGAAAGAAAGAAAGAAAGAAAGAAAGAAAGAAAGAAAGAAAGAAAGAAAGAAAGAAAGAAAGAAAGAAAGAAAGAAAGAAAGAAAGAAAGAAAATCAAACTGATTGACTCATATAGAGGATATTTACAAATATAGAATAACGGAGGTGAAAGATACTTGGGAATTCTTCTAGTCCAACCCCCTGCTTAAGCTGGAAATTATATATATCTCTCCAGAAAAATGGCCGTCCATTTTGGAGCACCCACAGCTTCTGAAAGCAAACCATGAATGATTGTTCTCACTGACAGGAAATTTCTCTTTAATTCTAGGATGATTAATAAGCTTCCATCGGTTACTTCTTGTCAGCTGCTTTGGAGAATAGGTTGACCCCCACCCTTCTCTTTGACAGCCTCTCAAATATTGGAAGACATGTATCCCATAGTACTTCTTTTCATTTGCTTGGATCGAAGAAGCCAAAGATGAATGATAATATATATTTGTGTTGATATTGTATTTTCTGGGAATATACTCCACATTTGTTCATCAACAAGATTAACATGTCAAACTTTTTGACGAATTGTTGTTTGTGAGATCAATTCCCCCAGGAACCTTATCCTGAATTCATTCCATCTTGCATCACTTAATTCCTTATCCAGCACCATTTGGTGGCCCTATATTAATGTCCACAAGCTACCCTGTAAATAAAAATGATATTTCTTTTTCTAAATATTGTCCTCTAACAAACCAGGTAACAAATTTTTTTAGGAGCATAACGGTTATATCAGTGAAGATGTGGACTTGGAATGTGGCAGCTGGGAAGAAGTCAAATTCCATCTTAGATGTTATGAACTAATAAAGGCGTTTAATAAAGTTTTAACAACCTTAAGTAAAAAGCAGGGTTCTAATCCTGCACTTCTGATTGGCCAATAATAGCGACATCAGATTGGTCCTTTCCGGGACATCTGATTGGCTGTTAACGGGGCAGCTCTCATTGGTTCAAGGGTTTAACACTTCCATGTTTTCATTGGCTAATAAGACAGCAGCCAACCCTATAAAAGGGCTGCTGCTGCCCTAGGTGATTGCTCTGTTCAGTATGCTTGATAAAGAGTTGAAGTTCACTGTTCACTGCCTCGTCTCCGCTCCTTGCACCCATGCGCAGAACATAACATTAGGCATCATTAGAAAAGGCCTGAAAATAAACCTGTCAATATTGTGATGCTTTTACTGGAACATCCACATCTTGAATATTGTGTACATTTCTAGACACCACATTTGGAAATGATTATAATAGAGCTGGAAAAAGGCCAGAAATAACCAGGTGGCTCAAACACCTTTTATATGAAAAAAAACAAACTAGAACATTTGGGACTGTGTAATTTAGAAAGAAGGTGATTGAGAGGACATATCATTGAAGTGTGAACAAATCATCCATGGTGTGAGGAAAATGGACAGGAAGAAGCTTTTCTCCCACTCTCAAAACACTAAGATTAAGGGTCATTTGACAAAGATCTTTGGGGAAAGATTCAGGATAGAAAGAAGCAAGGCCTTGTTCCAAGAGCAGATAATTAACTTGTGGAATTCATTATATTAGACACGGAGGTAAATTGAATAGTTTGAAAATCTGTTGGTCTTGAAAATTCAGGATTACTTCTGGATTGGGTGCAAGATACCTCAAAATACCATTTAGGAATATAGTTTGTCTCCATCTTCTGCATATAAGCATCCCAAAGGATTCTGCTATGAGAAACAAATTGTTGAACTAAGATATTCATGGATCTAATCTAAGAAATCAAATCTTGTCTTGTCTTGTCCTGTCTTGTCTTATCCTATCCTATCCTATCCTATCCCATCCTATCTTATCTTTTAATTAATTAATTGTATTTCTATTTTGTCACAATCCCACAGGATTTGCAGAAATTTAACAGGTATACAGACATTAAACAACAGTGCCCTAATTGTATCAAATATGCACTTTTAAATATGAGATGATTGTGCTTACCATTGTCTTTTTTTTGGCTATTGTTTCTACTAAGAAGTACATACAATGAGATGGAGTTTCTGTGTAAGATAAAGAAGACATACCAATAATACACTCATTACTGCTAAACTGGATTTTAAAGTATCTAATTAAATGTGACAAAATACCTTTTATTTTGCAATAATGGATCAAGTGTGTAACATCAAACACAAATTGCGTTTCTATCAAGTCAATGAAATTATCACTTTTTGAATGACAATTCTATACTATTTCCCTGAAAATATGACCTACCCTGAAAGTAAGTCCTAGTTTGATTTTTACATGTGTGCTCAATATAAGCCTCACCCCCAAAATAAGCCCTGACACCTGCCTTGCCAGCCCATTTCTTCTGAAGCCAGCAAGGTTTTCCTAAAGGCTTCTGTAACTGATAACAGAGACCCAGGTCAATCTGGAGTTTTGTTATCAGCTGCAGAGGGCTTCAGGAAAGCCTTGCTGGCCACAGAAGAAGAAGTTCCTGAAGACCTCTGATAACGAAAAGGAGGCCGGGGGCGACACATGCAAGTGAGGCTAGTCAGTGGATGACATCCCCTCAAAATAAGACCTGGTGCCTTTTTTGGTGGCAAAAAAAATAATAAGATAGGGCCTTATTTTTCGGGAAACATAGTAATGTAATTCACCTCTTCCTGAAAATGTACCCCAAAGATGGCAATTCCATTTTCTTTCAGGTCTCATGGGTTAATAAATCATGAGAGGAAGGAAATGCTTTTTTAAAAAAAAATGTCTGTCATGATAGAATTGGATCTTTCTTTCCAGATCATTGACAGATAATACAGTTAAACGTAACATTAACACAGAATTGATTTAGCACAGTTTAATGCTGGTAGTGAAAAAATGAACACAGTTTAACTTTGTTGAATTTTAAGAAGAATTTGCACTGTTTCCCATCCCTCTGTCATTCTTTTTAAAAGGTTATCACGATGAAACTTTTTTTTTATTGTTTTTAAGGTGGTACTACATAAGATATCAAATACATTGCAAAAAATAAAAAGGGATTCCCCCCAAAAAACAGTCCATTCATTCATATGATTGGATAAGTTTTCCTAGGAACATGATAAAGATAATTTCACTCTTATTTCCTTAACTTCCTCATCTCAGCAACAAAAAAACCTCTTTTTCACGTCACAGTTACTTTTAGAAAGGAGGGAAAAGCACATGGCTAAAGTCATCTCACAGAAATGTATATTCTCACATATATCGTTTTTCAATTTTCTCTCACTTTGTGTTGTGGTTCGCTGGCAGCAGGTGCAGATGGCTGAGGACTCAGAGAGTGAAGATTCAGATGAGGGGTCTGCATATGATGCAGGGATTGGACCAGGACCATCAGGGAGTGGAATGCTACCCTTGGAGATTGTGAAGGCTGGCAGCAGTGATGAAGAGATCCCTAAGGAGCCTATGCCCAGCCCGTGTACATGCAGGCCTGCTCGAAGGAAAGAGCAACTGCAGCAGCACAGGAGACTTGGGAATAAGGCTGCAAGGTAATGGCCCCTCCCTGAGGAGATAAAAGCCAGCTGAGAAATCACAGTTCTTTGCAGAAGGCAAAGAAGTTTTACTCGAGCCTGGTGGATGTAAGGAATATGTGAGTTGGTGTTTGGAGATTATTTGTGTTGGAATTGTTAAGTACTTGAACATGGGTCGAAGTAAATGGAGACAGCCTCTGAATAGTGAACTTTCAGCTCTTTATTTGCATAGTGACTTCTCAAAAACAACAACAGTGAATTCTGCCTTATATAGGCAACCCTTGTAAGAATTGTCCAATAACGAGCTATGAACGCTAGCTCTTTTAACCAATAAGAATCCTCTGTTAAGGGCCAATCGGATTCCTCAGAACTAACCAATCCAATCTGGCCGCCTAACAGCCAATCAGAAGTGCAGGAACAGAACCCTGCACTTTACCTCAAGCTCATACTTTATTAACTATGGTACATACACAACACCCCTTCCCCCTGGCTTCTTAATTATGGTGTAGTTATATAGTCCTTTAGATAGGACAGTTGTCTTTTAAGTCTTTCAGATTTTCGTTGGACTGGTTGGTTGCAATCCTGTTGAGGTAGATTGTTGTTTGGCAGTGGTTCTGCTTCTTGCTCAGGTGTAATTTCTTGCGGTGCAAACGATTCTCCTCTCTGCTCCATTTCCTGAGTATCACTTAGTTCGTCGCTCCCTTCGAGCAGGTTCCCTGGAACTTCATCTTCTTCTGTACCTCCCCCCACTCGGTTTGGTCATGGGGGAGTTGTTGACTGGCCGTTGTGAGTCGTGACCGTAATTGGTCGATATGCCGTTTCCACAGTCTATTGTCACAGCATTTCACTACGTAGGATTTGGGGCCAGTCACTCGTACTACTGTCGCCTCTATCCATAACAGATCGCCCGATAAGTTTCGTGCGTAAACGAAGTCTCCTACCTGGAAGGTGCGACAACGGCCGCTGGATCCTATTGGCTTTTCCAGTTCGTAAGCAGGGTGCAACCGGTCGAGGTGGGAGCGGAGTCTTCGTCCCATCAGTAGTTCGGCGGGAGTTCTGCCAGTGATGCTATGTGGAGTTGTGTGTTGCAAAAAGAGAATTTGGTTGACCTTGTCATCGATATTGTCATAGTCCATTTTTTGCAAAGTCTTTTTAACAAATTGGACCATGCCTTCCGCTCGGCCATTGGTCGCAGGGTGCGCAGGCGAGGTGAGCGCATGGTGGATGCCGCGGTCAGCGAGGTACTGCTCGAACATTAGTGCCGTAAACTGTGGTCCGTTATCGGACACCAGGACGTCAGGCAATCCGTGGGTTGCAAAGAGTCTGTTTAGGATCTTGATCACCGCCTCGGAAGTTGTAGCCGTCGTACAATGAATTTCTAACCAATTGGAGTACGCATCGACTGTCAGCAGGAAGGTATAGCCCTTGGTTGGCCCCACGAAATCCAGGTGGATTCTGGACCAGGGTCCCCGTGGCGTCTCCCATTCAGTAGGCATGGCTTTTGGTGGGGCGTTGCTGACTTGTTGGCAATTGGCACACGCTTTGACCCACTGCTCGATTTGCCGGTCCATGCCCGGCCACCATGCGTAGCTTCATGCAAGTGCTTTCATCCGCACGATGCCGGGGTGGCCCTGGTGCAGAATTCGTAGCAGCGTCTTCCGGAGTCGTTCTGGGACAACGACTCTATTGCCCCAGATGATACAGCCTTTTTGGGAAAAAAGTTCAGTCTGTCAAGATTTAAATGGTGCAAAGTCATCTGGTACTTGGTCCAATGGCCATCCACGTTCTACCCAACCTAGGACTCGAGCTAGGGTGTGGTCTTGTTTGGTTTCTCTCGCGATGTCTCGGGCGGTCATAGGCAGCGAGTTGAGTGTTTTGATCTGCAACGTAGTTGCCGTTGGTGCCGGATCGTCGAGAGTCTCTGGAAGCGGTGCTCGGCTTAATGCATCGGTGTGGGGAATGGCTTTCCCCGGGCGATATTGCAGGCGATAATTATAAGCAGCTAGGAATTCTGACCATCGGGTCATTCTAGGGGATAATATGTAGGGGGTTGGCTTGTCCCCGGCTATTATCCCTAGCAACAGTTTGTGGTCAGTTATAATGGTAAATGTCCTTCCATACACATATTCATGAAATTTCTTTACAGCTGAAACGATTGCGAGGGCTTCTTTATCAATTTGTCCATAGTTCCGCTCTGCTTGTGAAAGAGTCTTCGAAAAGTATGCAACAGGGGCTTCGTTCCCATTAGGCAGTATATGGCTCAAAATGGCGCCTACCCCGAAAGGCGATGCATCGCAGGTTATAACTAACGGCAAAGTCTCATTATACTGCATAAGTACAGAGTCAGATGTGAGCAGTTTTTTAACATTCTGGAACGTTTGCTCTTCCCGGTAACTCCATACCCACAATACTTTCTTATCTAATAATCGGTGTAACAGTTCAGCGACAGTTGCCTTGTGTAGTAAAAATACATTATAGAAATTAATGAGGCCTAAGAACGCCTGGAGATTGGCCTTGTTGCGTGGCCTGGGAGTGTTTTTGATCGTTTTTAATTTACTCTCGGTAGGATGAATGCCCTGGCTATCAATCCAGTATCCTAGAAACTCAACATTGCCAGTATACAATTGACTTTTTTTTTTTTTCACCTTAAGCCGGGCTTCTTGGAATTTTTTTAGAACGCATTTCAAACGATCCTGTAAGATTTTTTTGGTAGGGGCTGCAATTAATACGTCATCAAAATAAGGAACCACGCCCTTGATTCCCTGTAATAACCTTTCCATAAGGCTCTGGAAGATCCCCGGGGCTACACTAACTCCGAATTGCAATCGGGTACATTTAAAGGCACCTCTGTGTGTTACAATTGTTTGGGCTTGGGCCGTTTTTTCATCTACTGGTAATTGTTGATAAGCTTGAGCTAAATCCAATTTAGCGAAAACCTTCCCGCCCCCCAAGGAATGGAGGAGGTGCTGCACCACCAGAACTGGATACGCATTCTGCTGTAGGGCGTGGTTTAAAGTGGCCCGGTAGTCCCCACAAATTCGGATTGACCCATCTGGCTTAATGGGTGTTACAATAGGGGTTTCCCATGGAGAGTGATTGATGGGCTTCAACACCCCTTGAGCAATTAGCTTGTCAAGTTATTCGTTGATCTTGGCTTTAAGAGCGAATGGAACTCGACGGGGCTTCAAGCGAATGGGGGTTACTTTTTGAACTAAACTAAATGAGATTGGGGTCCCCTTATACTCGCCTAAGCTGTCCGCGAAAACGTCGCTGAACTCAGAGATAAGGTCTTCCTCCCACTCACAGCCACCGACTCGATTCACGCTGGCCACTTCAATGCCGAGTGGCGCGAACCATTGGAGGCCTAATAGACTAGGCCTATCTCTATCGATGATCATTAGAGGTAAGTACGCTGTATGCTTCTTGAAGGAGACTCGGACTCGGCAGGACCCGACAACAGGGATTCGATTTCCTTGGTAGTCCTTGAGGATGAGGCGTTGAAATTAGAGGTCTTGGAGTTGAATTGTGGGGATGAGTTGCTTGAGTGTCTTCCAGGACACCATCGAGAGGGACGATCCCGAGTCGACCTCCATGTGGCAAGGCTGGTTCTCGATGGCTACCGTGACTCGGATTTTCTTAGTGTCCAAAGCTGAGGCGTGACCAATAGTGATAGTATGGTGAGCCTCTTCTCTTTGCAAAGCGCGATTTCTGTAGGAGTGGTTTACTGGCTCTCACCTTACAGAACGGTTTCCTGTTGGTTGGCGATAGTTAGCCCCTTTTGAGGCCTGGCTGAGTCCTGGTAAGCTGCGGCAGACCCGGCCGATGTGGCCTCGTTTCCCGCACTCATGGCAGAGTGCGTCGCGGAATTTGCATTCAGCCCTGGCATGGTTGGCTCCACAACCAGCGCAAGGGCATAGGGGCTTCGGGCGAGGGTCCCTGTCAGACCGCAGTCGATGGACCCCTTCTTCGTCGCTGTCTGATGACGAAGAGAGGTCCTCGTGGTGCGTTGTTAGAAGCTGCCCTTCTGTGCTAGGTGAGATTTCGCTGGTCGGTGGTGTTACCGGAGTGCGGCTTCACCGTAATTGTGCAGCTGACTTTTTGGTCACCTCCGCAGCCGTGGCTTCAGCGATGGCGTCAGCAAGGCTGATGTCGCCTTTCACCATCAGCTTGCTTTGCACGCCTAGCGCATCTAATCCCAGAATTACTCAATCTCTTAGTGCCTCTTCTAAATTGGCGAACCCACAGAGACCCCCTAAATTTCGGAGGTCCGCCACGAAATCGGCTACGCTCTCCCCTTTTCGTTGGTTTCTCTGATAAAACTTGTGGTGTCTCACGAGTGTAGGCACGGTTGGCGCATAATGGTCTCTCAGGATGTGTTCGAGGTCTTCCCAACTCATGGCTTTCACTTCTCGAGGTTTGGCGAGTGCTTTAGCCATCTTAAATATAGCTGGGCCGCAATGCGTCAGGAATTTGCTGGTGTGGCGAATTTTCTTTGCTGGTGTGGCGTCCTTCAAATTATTCGTCTCGAGAAACATTTGGAAGCGATCCATGTAGGATTCCCAATTCTCTTGGTTTGGATCGAACAGAGCGGGTGGTACGATGCCGCCGGACATGGTTCCGTTGTTGGCGTCGTCTATCACGTGCTCGGTATTGCTTCCTGGCTTCTTCGGTTCAGACGTCTCCAAATCCCACCTTCATCGCCAGTGTTAAGTACTTGAACATGGGTCGAAGTAAATGGAGACAGCCTCTGAATAGTGAACTTTCAGTTCTTTATTTGCATAGTGACTTCTCAAAAACAACAACAGTGAATTCTGCCCTATATAGGCAACCCTTGTAAGAATTGTCCAATAACGAGCTATGAACGCTAGCTCTTTTAACCAATAAGAATCCTCTGTTAAGGGCCAATCGGATTCCTCAGAACTAACCAATCCAATCTGGCCGCCTAACAGCCAATCAGAAGTACAGGGCCAGAATCCTGCACTTTACCTCAAGCTCATACTTTATTAACTATGGTACATACACAACAGGAATTATTGCTTAGTAATTTTATCTGGTGTTCTTGGCAGCCTTGCAAAAGCTTGGCAAGGCTCTTTCTTATCAGAGCGAATTGGTTTGAAGCAGCCTTTTACCCGTGAAGGAACGGGATTCGTAAAGAAACATTAAAAGGTTGTGCTGTTACCTTTGTCTTGTGTTTGCTTCTTTGGAACCAGGTTTGGATCAGAACACATACACACACACACACACACACACACACACACACACACACCAGAAGTGGTATTCAGCCAGTTCAGACCAGTTCTGGCATACCGGTAGTGGAAATTTTAACCAGTTCTGAGAACTGGCAAATTCCACTTCTGGCTGGGCCCACACACCTACCCTTTCCCAGACTATATTCCATTGATTTTTAGTTCTGCGCGGCCGAGCGGATTGCTGCACCTCAGCTGAGCTAAAAAAAATAGCTCACTTCCCCGAGGGTGATCTTTGAGTGCTGAGCACGCATGCAAAGCAATGTTTGAGTGTGTAGCATGCAGAACCGGTTGTGTGCAGTTTGGAATCCCACCACTGACACACACATGTAACTGAGTAAATGCCAGTTCACGTTTGACAAATTGTCTGAAACTGAGCTAATTCTTAATGTAAAGTGTCGTTTATTAAATTGAATGAGAACTGGGGATGGGAGTTGGAACATTATTTCTCTTGCCGGCACTAGGGAATATAGATACAGTTCATTGGGCCAGCTCTTAGCAATAGAATTAGAGAAAACAGTTTTTTACCAAACACCATCACTCATTGACTAAAAAAATAATTCCCTCAACACTGTTCAACTATTTACAAAGTCTGCACTACTATTACTATTAATCTTCTCATCACTCCTTATCACCCATCCCCTCCCACTTGGGACTGCATGACTGTAACTTTGTCGCTTGTATCCTTACAATTTATATTAACTGTTTCCCAGTATGATTTGATTGCTTATTATACCCTATGACTATCATTAAGTGCTGTACCTTATGATTCTTGACCCTTGACGAATGCATCTTGTGATGAACTAATAAAGGCATTTAATAAAGTTTTAATAACCTTAAGTAAAAAGCAGGGTTCTAATCCTGCACTTCTGATTGGCCGATAATAGCGACATCGGATTGGTCCTTTCTGGGACATCTGATTGGCTGTTAACGGGCCAACTCTCATTGGTTCAAGGGTTTAACACTTCCATGTTTTTCATTGGCTAATAGGACAGCAGCCAACCCTATAAAAGGGCTGTTGCTACCCTAGGTGATTGCTCTGTTCAGTATGCTTAATAAAGAGTTGAAGTTCACTGTTCACTGCCTTGTCTCCGCTCCTTGCACCCATGCACAGAACTTAACACATCTTTTCTTTTATGTACACTGAGAGCATTTGTACTAAGACAAATTCCTTGTGTGCCCAATCACACTTGGCTAATAAAGAATTGTATTCTATTCTATTTGAATCCCATTTTATTTCTGGTCATATGTCATTATCCCAACTTGCCCTGGTCAGCTGGAATATGGATAGCAATAACAGCAGCACTTAGATTTATATACCACTTTATAGTGCCTTACAGCCCTCTCTAAGCAGTTTGCAGAGTCAGCATATTTCCCTTAACAATCTGGGTCTTCATTTTATTGACCTCAGAAGGATGGAAGGCTGATTCAACCTTGAGCCGGTTAGAATTGAACTGCTGACAGTTGGCAGAATTAGCCTGCAATATTGCATTCTAACCACTGCACTACCTCAACACCACGGATTATGGTCGAAACCAGACACTCAGACTTTACTTGTCATAATTCTTGAACTCAAAGACAGATTCTTGAAGGCTTCATAAATTTTCAGCATTATCAATCTACTCTTAGGTTCTTGTAAAGTCCAGGATTTCTACAGCTCTTAGTTTAGCAAATATCTTGCTACATATTAAGGGGAGGAAATAAAATATTTTCAAGAGAAGATAAGATCGTGTTTTCTACTGCTATGTATTGCAGGTCAGATTTCCTGCAAAGGAAAATAATATAAGAGGATTTTATTTTTCAGACCATCTTGCATGCAAGCAAATCGACAACAATATATACAAAATGTTGTCTGGAAAACATTTCACCTGTGATTTATATCTGTGTATTCTTGTGCTTTCGTAGACTTCACACCAAGAGGTAGTTCTTCCTATTGGTTGGCTTAAATATTCTCTTTTATGTTATCATCCCATTACTCATAATTATACCCTTCCAGAGCAATTAATATTCTTCCTCTCCTTCCCTGCTTATTATGTTCTTTAATGATTTGTTCTCCACTATACTCCTACTCTCCTAAGGCTCATTTGTGCTTTGTTTTAGCTCTTCCACTCATCCCTCATTAGTCAAATTTTAATTGTATGTTATTTTCTATATAAAGTCCATCCATTTTTTTTTTAGTCTCTTCCCAGCATGATGTCTCCTCTGCCTTCCAGCTTTATTCTTGCTTTACCAGATCAAATGAAAAGATGCCATTGATTCACAGTAGGTTCCAAGAATGGAGGTAATGTCCTTGTAGGTCAGGCTAATAGGTCCCAAAGCCTCACCGAGTTCCTTGCAATGGCAAAGAGAAAATCGGCATGAAATAATAACACTGTACAGCGATCCATCCTGTATCATCCATCCTTTTTGTGATGGAATGGAATGGAGAAACACTAAAATAAGCTCAGAGTCAAAAAGAATGGCCAGTTAGAAGCTTAAGAAACACCATATGTATGCTCCCCTTAGCTTTTCATTTCTTTGTTGATTTAATTATTGAATTGATAGAGTTACATCATTTTCCATCCACCCTATTGCACTGTATGGCACTGAATGCTGGGCAGCCACAATAGGAACCAAAAGCTTTCTCCACTCTTCTTCTCTTCTCCTCTCCTCTACTCTTTGCAGAATATCTTATGCCACCAGACTTGCAATTCTAGACCTAGACAACCTAGAACTACGACGCCTTTGGTCTGATCTAAGTATAGTACATAAAATTATACATTGCAAAGTCCTACCTGTCAATGAATACTTCAGCTTCAACCATAACTATACAAGAGCAAACAATAGATACAAACTCAAGGTAAATCGCACCAAACTCAATTGCAGGAAATACGACTTCAGCAACAGAGTGGTCAATGTCTGGAATACTCTACCTGACTCTGGGGGTTTCTTCCCCAAACCCCAAAAACTTTAACTTTAGACTGTCTACTATTGACCTCACCCCTTTCCTAAGAGGTCTGTAGGGGGTGTGTATAACCGCACCAATGTGACTACTGTCTCTGACCTATTGTTTCTTTTTTATTCGTATCCATTTCATGTACTCATAACCATGCTTATACTTATACCTATTGTTAGGGATAACATTGTTTACCCTAACTGGTTTAGGTAAAATAATAAATATGTAATCATAGTTTATAAGTTAAAGTGTCTGCAACTTTAAACATGGGAATGTAATTAAGGGAGTGGTTGTGAAAGCATTTTAAAAGAAGCAAGACGACAGCTTGCTCTCTCTCTGGCTTTGATGATCCCGAATTACTGCATGGACTCAAGACTGCTTTACTCGAACGGGAGAGATAAACAAAGGACTGATTTGTAAGTGAACTGACATAGGATATTTCTACATGGACTTTGCTAACTGAATATCCTTGAATGGACTGACTAAATGATACATGACTAATGGACTGTTATTTTGACTATGCTATAAATGGAATAAACTATATTTTTGATAGCACAAGCGTATCTGTTATTTTTACTGTATGTTAATAAACATACAAACATATCTCACTCATTTATCTGTGTGCCTATCTGACTAACGCTGCACATTCTGTTTAGCTTGTCTCCTTAACCCTGGTTGGGGAACACAGGCTTAACACTGGTTATGGGCCCAGAGGCTGCAAAGTCAGTTTAATTAGGATAAAACAGATTTATGTAAAAAGTAAGAGTTTGTGTTGTTATACATTACAGTAAACAGACAGCTGTGTTTTATTAATTATAGTTTTATATCCATATATAGAAAACATGGCACAAGTCAATCTACAAAGTTTGTCCCTTATATCCAAGCTGGATGGAACAAACTATGTATCATGGTCTATGAAATGTAGTCTACTTCTACGAAGAGAAGGTCTGTAGAACATAATTGAAAATCCACCAAACGTAGAGGAATGGGATCCAGAGGATGATGAAGATAGACTAAAAATAGAAGAATTTATGCATAAAAATCAACAAGCTATTTGCATAATAGGTTTAACATTAACTGACCAACAACTTGTTCATATCCACGGAGAGCAAACGGCTGTTGGGTGTTGGCAGAAGCTGAAGAGGATTTATGTCCGAGATAACGTTGGTGCTCACATAAATCTAACACGGAAGCTTTTCAGGACGCATCTCCAGACAAATGGTGATATGCTTAGTCATTTGGAAACTATGAAAAGCATTTTTCAAGAACTGCACGAGAAAGAGCTTATTTTCTCTGAACTACACCAAGTCTACATAATTCTATCATCACTAGATGAAAGTTATGACAACTATGTCACTTCCCTTGAAATTTTGCCTAAAGAAAGTTTAACTTTAACTGATATAACTGGCAGATTGATTGAAGAGGCCAGAAGACTTGAAAGAGATCAGTTAAGGAGGGAACAACCTCAAAAAGAAGATAATGAATCTCCTACTGCATATGCAATTAAAAAGTGTTTTAATTGTGGAGGAAGAGGACATTTGGCAAGATTTTGTAAAAAAGCAAAGCGCCAGAACGCTGGCCAGAATACTAAAAGTCATCAAAAGATAAATAAAAATTTAGAGTTAGCCATGTATACTAACGGAGCTGTAAAAAATAATTTATGGGTGGTTGACAGTGGAGCATCCCACTGTATAACAAATGATAACAAAAATTTTATTAAAATGTCCCAGTGTACACAGCAGATATCGTTAGCCAATGGCTGGAAACTGAAAGCTAAAGGTCAAGGTATAGCATATTGTTCTTTCATAAAAGAGAATGTAAAAATGTTATATGTGCCACAACTTAAGTTTAATTTAATTTCAGTTAGAATTTTGGTTAAACTAGGATATGTAGTTACATTTAAAGGAGATGACTGCATAATTGAGAAAGAAGATAAGAAAATTACTGCATCTTAAAGAGGTGAATTATATGTTTTGAATGATAATGGTTTAAAGGTGGCTAACACGGTTTTTGATAATAAGAAACCCCATGATGAATGTATTCACTTGTTACATCGAAGGCTAGGGCATTTAAATTTTAAAATGCTTAAGAAAACTGTTGAATTATCTAAGGGAATAAGTTTAAAACCTTGTAATAAGTATTTGCAATGTTCTATTTGCAATCAAAGCAAAGCCAAGGTCAAACCGGCTAATAGAGTTGATGGATTTACTACCAAAGAGCCTTTAGAAGTAGTATTTGCTGATTTAATAGGTCCGAAAAAACCAAGTGTAGGAGGAGCTCGATACATACTTAGTATAATGGACCACTATTCTAGATATGGGTTTTGCTATTTAATGAAGAGCAAAACTGAAACGTATCTAAATCTATTTAATTGGATTAAATTTGCAGAAAGGAAAATTAAAAAGAAACTAGTAACTCTTATAACAGATAATGGTGCGGAATTTACAAATAATAAATTCCAGAATAGACTAAGAATGTTAGGTATTCAACATAAAAAGTCTGCACCATATAGACCACAACATAATGCCTTTATAGAGAGACGAGGCCAAACGCTACAGTCAATGGCAGGTACTGTGATGTCTGATTCAGGATTACCTGACAATTTGTGGGGAGAAGCAATAATGTGTGGTAATCATATATTAAATAATGTTGTTAATTCAACAACAGGTGAATTACCATTCACACTGTGGCATGGTACAAAACTGATTTAAGTTACATGCACACATTTGGAGCACCAGCATGGGTGCATATCCCTTCACAACTTAGAAAAAAAGGACAGCATAGAGCTAAAAGATTATTTTTTGTAGGATATAAATCTAATCATAGATCTTATAGATTCTGGGAACCAGGTACATCTAGAGTTTACACCAGTGCTAGTGCTAAATTCCTAGAACATGTAGGATGGAATAGTTTAGAGCAAGATTTAAATAATGAAGTAATTATTGAACCCTACAAAAGGCAGAAAGAACAGACTAGTTATAAGAAGAGTCCAATTAAAGAAGAAGTCCACGAAAAACAAATAGGACCAGAACAAGAGGAAACAGTTGATCAGGAAGAGTTAGATAATCAAGAAGAGTTAGTAAATGAAAGTCCACCTGTCAGTCCTGTAATACCTAGACGTACTACATGTGTAACTAGACCACCTGATAGGTATCAAGCAAGTATAGTTTACCAAGTAACTAAAGTTCCAACTAGTGTAGATGAACTTAAGATGTATCCTGCTAAGGATCGAGAATTGGCAAAAGGCAATGGAAAAGGAATTAAATTCATTAAAGGTAATGAAAGTATATGAAGATGCTAAATTACCTCCAGGAGAAAAATCCATTGGGTACAAATGGATATTTAAAGTAAAAACTGGAAATGATGGGACTGTTACCCATAAAGCTAGGTTGGTAGCTCAAGGATTTAATCAAACTGCATCTGATTACGATGAAGTTTTTGCACCAAGTCTTAAAGCAACATCTTTAAGAGCAGCTTTAGTGTGGGCAGCTAAGAAAAACTATGTCATTAACCATTTAGATGTAGAAACTGCTTATTTGCATGCACCATTGCAGCACACTATATATTTGAAAAAGCCAATTATTATAAAGGATAATAAAAATAATAATGATTGTTGGAAACTCAAAAAGAGTCTTTACGGGTTGAAACAATCTGGCTTTGAGTGGAACCAATATATTGTGAAAGAGTTAAACAATATAGGTTTTAAATCTGGTTTAGCACATCCATGTGTGTTTAAAAGAGAAAATAATGGAACGGTGTCATTATTGTTATTATTTACAGATGATATTGCTTTGATAACTAAGACTAATAATGAAGCTAATGAGATTATATCATTATTAGCCAAAAAGATAAAATTAAAGCATTTAGGTGAAATTAAAAAGTATCTAGGATTGACAATTAACAAAACAAAAAATGGATTTAAGATATCTCAAGAAGATAAAATTTGCCAATTAATTAAAACGTATAAAATGGAACTTTGTAAACCGGCAAAGACTCCAATGAGTCAGGAAGTTTGCCAAACTAATGATCAAAGTCCCAAATTTGATAAGTCTATATATCAATCTTTGATTGGCAGCTTATCATATATAAGCAATTGGTCAAGGCCTGTGATAGCTTATAGTGTTAATCAGCTGGCATGTTTTAATTCGGATCCACATCAATGTCATTGGCAATCATTAAAGAGAATTTTAAGACATCTTAAAGGAACAATGAACCATGCATTGTATATAGAACCAAAGGATGATTTGAGTCTTAGTGCCTATGCAGATGCAAGTTTTGCAATTGATATAAACACTAGAAAATCAACATCTGGGATGGCTATATTATTTGGTAAGACACTAATAGGGTGGAGGTCAATCAGACAACAGCATATCAGCTTGTCCACGATGGAAGCGGAATTTTCATGTCTGTCATTACTGTGCAATGACTTAATTCTGTACAAACAGTTATTATTAGACATGGGTATAACTGTTAAAGATTCCATTATTGTGTATGAGGACAACCAGGCAGCCATAAAGTTAGCTACTAGTATTGCTGTAAAAACTAGATCAAAGCATACTGATTTAAGATACTTAAATGTTAGAGAATCTGTAAAGAATGGGCTAATTAAATTGGAATACTGCATGACAGAAGAAAACATTGCAGACCAATTTACAAAAGCTCAAGGAGTAATTAAGTTTAAAGAAAGTTGTAACAAATATGATTTAAAGATATAAATAGTTATATTTATTATTATTTCTTAAAAGGGGAGAATGTTAGGGATAACATTGTTTACCCTAACTGGTTTAGGTAAAATAATAAATATGTAATCATAGTTTATAAGTTAAAGTGTCTGCAACTTTAAATATGGGAATGTAATTAAGGGAGTGGTTGTGAAAGCACTTTAAAAGAAGCAAGACGACAGCTTGCTCTCTCTCTGGCTTTGATGATCCCGAATTACTGCATGGACTCAAGACTGCTTTACTCGAATGGGAGAGATAAACAAAGGACTGATTTGTAAGTGAACTGACATAGGATATTCTACATGGACTTTGCTAACTGAATATCCCTGAATGGACTGACTAAATGATACATGACTATTGGACTGTTATTTTGACTATGCTATAAACTCTAAATGGAATAAACTATCTTTTGATAGCACAAGCGTATCTGTTATTTTTTACTGTATGTTAACAAACATACAAACTTATCTCACTCATTTATCTGTGTGCCTATCTGACTAACGCTGCACATTCTGTTTAGCTTGTCTCCTTAACCCTGGTTGGGGAACCCAGGCTTAACACCTATTATCTAATACTTGCTGGACAAATAAATAAATAAAATAAAATAAAAAGCTATCTCCATGCCATGGAAACGCAAATGCTTCATTGGATATTGGGCATCTCCCTTCTTGACCACACCACAAATGACACTATTTGACAATATTTTCATGTGGCACCAATTATAGAGAAGATGGGAGAAGGCCGGGTCTGCTGGTATGGGCATGTTCGGAGGGCAGCACCTTCCACCATGGGCAAGACTGCCTATCAATGGCTGGTGACCTTGTAGGCATCCAAAAAAGAGATGGAAAAACACCATCAACAAAGATATGCAAGCCATGGGCCTGGAGATGCAGCCGACTATGCAAACTGGTGTTCAACGATCCGAAAAGCGGACCCTGCACTTGTGGGAATATGCTAGGAAGAAGGAGAAGGAAAAGGAAAAGGAAAAGGAGGAGAAGGAGAAGGAGAAGGAGAAGGAGAAGGAGAAGGAGAAGGAGAAGAAGAAGAAGAAGAAGAAGAAGAAGAAGAAGAAGAAGAAGAAGAAGAAGAAGAAGAAGAAGAAGAAGAAGAAGAAGAAGAAGAAGAAACAACTTAGCCTTCATGTCAACAATTTTTTTTAATATTTGGTACTTCTGTGCAATGCAATGAAGAAAAAGTGTGATCAAAGCTGTCACTCAAGGCCGCATCCTCACAGCTGACATTATTTTCACAGCCATTGTACTTATATTCTCTCTTTGGATCCGTTTTGTTTCAAGAACCTTAGCAGTGGAATTATGGCTGAGGGAGACATGCACTTGCTAGAATATCTTTGTATGTTTCCATCTTTGAAAAGGGCGTAATTCTTACTGACATCATGAAACAGAAGGAACGGATTACATTTTTAGAATTTCGCCTTACTGTTCATCATGCCTGATATTTGTTGAAGATTTGTTTTTCAGGCTCACACCTGCTTTGCTAATTCTTAGGCCAGTGCTAAAGTGATCTATTGTAGGTTCATCCCATGGAGTTGAAGTGGAACTCTTCACTGAAGCAAAGAGGCAACATATTGTACTTGTAGAATACTTTTGCTTGCTAGAAAACTTGTCTTTGTCTCTTAAACTTGCTTCTCTTTGTCTCCTAGACCAAAGGTCTTTGAACTTGGCTGGAGGAGGAATTCTGGGAGTTGAAGTCTACAAGTCTTAAAGCTGTCAAGTTTGAAGACCCCTGTCCTAGACTATTAGCCTGAGTAAGAAGAGGCTTCTGTGCCAGAGATATGAGTGACCAAAAGTCTGGAGAAGATGAAAGAGAAGATCTTTTTTCATAAAGAAGTCTGAAGAGCCTGTTTCCAGCTGAACGCACAAATCCTTGGTATGGACTATGCTGGATGAGGGAAGAGGTATATCTGAAATTTGAAAAACAATATCAAAGACTTTGCCCCTTTGAAATGCTCATCAAAGCTTTGGCAAACAGTGTACACAGAAGGGGCCACTCATGCTTCAGCAAGTGCAGCAGAGGAGATAAGACCCATGCTCTCCACAGTGCGCATTAAAGCTTTCCCAGATGCTTGGAGAATGTGAACAGAGCATCCTCCAGACAGCTTGCATTCAGCCACTTCTGAGCCAACTCCTGCACAGCATTCCAGATTGCACAGCTCTGTTAATAATGGATTTTGTTTTATGAAAGGTTATTTGACTAGGCAGTGTGGTAAAACATGCTGCATGGATGTATCAAAAGCACAGAGTTTACGTATCTGCCATCTCCAAGATTTTGACACAAATAACCTAAAGATGCCTCTGGTTTCATGTGCAGTTTTGACTTAAAGTGGAAACCAGAAGTTAGTTTCTTTATTTTGTTTCTGACAGCCCTGAAGCCATTTTTTGGGAGCATCTTCAGGGCTGCCATAGCAAGGCTGGGTAAAGCTGTGGGAACATAATGGGGGAGATAGAGAGAGCTGGGGGAATGTGTAGCTGTAATAACATTCCTTCTTGTGGGAGCCAAGGATACTGTACCAGGTGTTGGAAGGGCATGGACCAAAGCCAGCCAGAGTTGAGACTACAACCTGATTGGACCATGTGATGGACATGTGGCCTGGAGGGCATGAACTTTGGGGTTTGATTTGGGTGGGGAAAACCCCGGATCCTTCAGAGCCAGGTTTTCACTAGCTGTGACAAAATAACATCCCAAATAAAATTATGCTATGAGGAACCTCTAGGCCTCAGAGTTTTCATTGCTTTGGGTGTCAGGGTTCTGACGATTGCCCTAATTAAATCATGAGGAATGATTTATGAGTTGACATTGGGGTTATTACTTGGAACCCTGACACTGTCTTTGTTTCTTTACTTATTTAATTATACCCCACCCAATATAGGTAACTGTAAGCCACCCAGAGTCAACCTATGGTAAAATGTGCGGCCAATATATTTTATAAACAAACAAATAAACAAACTTCTCTCTCTCCAGAAGGTTTTAGCTTTAGGCTATTCTATGCCTAGCATTTATGTGGTGCCTGGTAAAAGTCTACAGAGATTCCCAGTCATCCATGTAATGGTTGTCCCAAAAGTGCTTTTTCAGGAAGCAACTGGACTTTCTTGTTTTTTCTTTGAATATGTTTCACTTCTCATCCAAGAAGCTTCTTCAGCTCTAACAAGATGTGTTATGGCCCTGTTGGGGAGGTTGAGCAGCTGACAGGGAGTAGGAGTGTGGCTCCAGTGTCTGTGGAAGAAACTGGGGAAAGGCACAATCTGGGTGGGCATTCAGAGGAAGACCCAGGGCCACCCTCTCTTCATCCTAGGGCACTCAGGGAGGAACGGAGAAGGGAGCAACATGGGTTACAGGGGAGAAAAGGGCCCTGATTCCCTTCATTAGTTGCAGCTGGGAAAAGAGGATTTTTAAAGGGTGTTTGCTCACAGCACCTTGCTGGAAGCAAAGCGTGCATTATCTTTGTTTGTCAAGTCTTATCTGGGTTCTGGCATCCTCCCAAGTATGTGTGTATGTTTCATTATCTTTTGAAGTCTGCAATTCCTTATCCTGCCCTGTTTCGTTAATTGCTGCATCATGGTTTGTGTTGGTTTTTATTTATAATTGATGTCTACTTTGAGTTTGGACTGAATTTCTTCCCTTTAAATCTGTTTTTGGGAGTTTTTTTCTCCAGCCAATGATAACTGGACATTGGGGGCCAAGTTGGAGGTATTAAAGAGACTTTACCTACTTTTTGTGACTTTGTTGCTTTTGTGCCATGCCCTGGATCATCACAGGATGGTGGTGGCTGGTACTTAGGAGTCAGCACAAGTAAACAACACAAATTAATAACCGGCCACCAATGCCCCAAACAACCACTAAAAAACCACACATCGCCAGGCACCACATAAATACTATCCATAGAATAGATCAAAGCAGACATTCTGGTGAGAGAGAAGTTCCCTGAGCTCCAGCACAAGTCTAAAAAACTCAGAAGATTGAACCTCTGGTCCCAGTGACCAACCCAGATTGGATTCTGCAAGATCATGCCAATGATCATGCCAATTTTTTTTTCCTGCAAAGTTCCTTTCTGCACAATGCTGTGTGTTCTAAGAGACTCGGGGTCAATCTGCCCAGGGAAGGCTTTCTTTGGAAAGCCATGGATTTACAAAAGGGCTGTATGTAACATTGGCAAGGCTCCACCAGCTTCAGGAACTGCCATCACTTTCTCATCCTTTCCTTGATCGGATGATAATTACATACCTGTCATCCTACCTACTGGATTTTGAAATTGCATACATCCCCGCACCAAGTAACCTACCATTTAGTACTCTTCCATTTGTTAAATAGTGCTGACTGGTACTTTTTAATTAAGCTCTGACAGCTGGGATGTGCATTCAAAAAGCCAGGAGAAGCAGCGGGTATTAGGCTGTCTGTTAGCTTCCTTCCACTGCAACAGCGCAGATTCACATCTTAAAGGAAGGCTTTGCCTTCCAGCAAATTCCTCAGCAGGAGCTGAAGGTATGTTGGCTACTTCTCCAAGACCACTGTGAAATTGGCGTTTTGCAGGTTGATGTTCGGCTAATCAAGGGTAATTAAGCATGGCGTGCAATTTGTGTAACTCCCGATTAAAATAAAAGCAGTTCTTGTCATCTTAATTCCTACCTGTCCATGCAGAGGAGTTTCTCCTACCATCTGGATTGATGGCTTGTCACAATTGTGTTATCAAACAGCCCATTTGGCTGGACAATGGAGGACTCCCAATCTCCTCTTGAAAACGCTAAGGATTTCCTTGCGGAAGGAGGACAGCATCCTATTCCCAAGTCATGCTCAAGCTAAACTAAACCTATTCACAATTCTTTCGAATTTTGTATCTTGTTTTGATATTTGTATATTTTATCTCATCCTAAAGCTGCTCAGAGTTGCTTTGAACTGGGAGATGGGTGACAAATACATTGGATAATGCCAAATCCAGTCTGAACATCTGGCTGACTGTGTGAAAAACGATGATGATGATGGTTATAATAATAAACTTCTGGTCAGGGTTCCTAAGTTGCTTCAACCACATCCAAATAATCACACTTCTCATTTTACTCCAGCAGACACAGTCCTGAACCAGATGGCTAACCTGTACCTTTGGAGCCAAAAATAGATTCTGAATCATCTTTTTTTTGTGTGTGTGTGATCCTGAATAGCCCATCTGACTCAAGTTACTAAAAATAATAACCCGATTCTTCATATTTTTTTAAGAAGGGTTGTGAAAACTGTCCCTTCTCAAAAAAATGTGAAGAATGAAAACTATAGAGGAAGTAATTTGCAAAAAAATAAAATAAAAATAGAATTTCCTGCTCCCCACTCCTAAAGGGTATGTTTGTCATCGTCCACGAGTGTGACATTTCATAACATTTTAAGACATCCAAAAGCTGAAGGGATGTTGTCCTTCTCTAAAAGTACTACACTCCCCTCAATGAACTACAATGGTTAACTCCAGAAATCATGGAGGTTAAACTCAAACTCAAAGGGAAAAAAAGGAAATGAATCCAAATAAATCTGCTTAATTTAAACATTATTGAAAATCATGGCATTTAAATCATAAACCAATTATGCCTGTGATTTTAATGGATTTGACTAATAGAGTTTGGATATCATCCTTTGTCCAGAATTGGAAGAATCCACACATACAGTTATAAGGAAGTTGCCACTAAGGACAACCTATTGCTTATTGGCTTGGAGGAAAAGGCTTTCCGTGGAGAATTATGGAAGAAGGTAATAATGTCAATCTGAGTGCCTTAGGACTTCATAAAAATGCTTCTTGTAACTGGATATCTTCAAGGAGACAAAATTATTCCAAGGATCTTTGGTGTTTGAGACTTACCCTGTAGAAACATTTTTTTCCAGGGGTGGGATTCAAATTTCTTAACAACCGATTCTGTGGGCATGGCCTAATTTGTGGGTTGTGTGGCCTGGTGGTCATGTAACTGGCTTGGCGTGGCTTGTATGTAAATATTGTAAATATATATGTAAAGATTTAATTTTTTATTTTAAAAAAAGAGCAACTTTTACCCAAAATCAGGCAAGGCAGGCAGGCAGATTGAGTTGCTTGCTGAATCACAGCTTCACTCCCAGATCTACCTTTCTGCAATCTGCTGCCTGAGTCTGCACTGAAAAATAGAAGCTTCAATCCTAAGAAAGGTTCAGCTCTGCTCTCAGGCCACTTCTCCCTCCCACAAGCCCCCTGAATACCATCCTTGACTGGGCCTCAGGAAAGCCTCCAGGGTGGGGTGGGGAGGGAAGGAGCCAGCCAGTGGTGCGATTTCCCAGTTCTCTGAACTGCGCAGAATCGTAACAACCGATTCTATAGAACTGGTCCGAATTGGTAGAATTCCACCCCTGATTTTTTTCCTTTCACTTGAAGCAACCAGTCAATGTTGGGCTAGAATGTCCAATAGTCTGGTTCAGAAAGAAATAGAATAAACATTTTTTTCAAAAAAAAAATAATCCAAATCCAAAGACAAAGCAAGAACTGCCAACCTACCTCAAATTTCACTTTGGTTTTCTGCATGGAGCTGGAAACAACTCAATAGATGATATCACACCACAACTAGAATTAAAATAACTATTATTGTGGAAGATGACCAGGCTGAGCTTGAGGGAGGGGTTAAACATGTTATCAGTTTGAATCCCTTTCTGCCCACAAGAGATCTAAATCCAGATGAATTCCATTGACTCTTATCTCTCACCAATTTGCTTTGACTGTTAGTAGTTCAGATTGTTGAAGAGAGCGTAAACATGCAATAAACCTTTATATTCATTTGAACTGTCTCGATTTCTTGATTGCTTGCACTTGATAAATACTCAGTTGAATTGTCCATGTCATCCTTAATCTTAAAACCTCAATTTTTACCTCTTAAATCCCCAAACGATATTAGGGTTTCAAGAGCTGAAGTATGGCTTACAAGCATCTCCCACGGTTAAGAAACCCATTTTGGCCCAACAAATGCAAAGAGGAGGCTCAACTGCCAGATTCCTCCATTCATAGTGACAGAGGGCATAGATATTCCCTGTTTTCAGTTACCCATGCTTGAATGTGCTGTAAATTGAGCATCCTAAGAGATAATGGTAATACAGAATAACAAAGTTGAATGGATCTTGGAGATCTTCTAGTCCAAACCCCTGAACAAGCAGGCCATTTCAGACAAATTATTGTCCAATCTTTTCTTAGAAAAGCTCAAATGATGGAGCACACACAACTTCTGAAGTCAAGTCTTTCCATTGATTAATTGTTCTACCAGGAAATTAATCCTTAATTCTAGGTTGGCTCTCTCCTTAATTAGTTTCCACCCATTGTTTCTTCTTCTGCCTCCAAATGCTTTGGAGCAGTGATCGCCAACCAGTGGGTCGGGGACCACTGGTGGTCCATGAGAAAATTTTGGTGGTCCTCAGAGAAATGTCACCCCCAAAGCATCCCCCAAAGCAATTAATCCAGGCTGTGCAGAAACACAAGGCTTGCATTGCGAACAACATGAGATAGTGAGGGGAGGGCAGAAAGGGCAGAGCGGGGGAACTTGCCCCACTTGCCACACACACCTGGCCTGGTCTCTGGGCTGCTTCTTTCCGCTTCTTTCTTCTTCTTCTTTTGGCTGCATGCAAGGAAAGCAGCAAAAGTCTTTCTTTCTCTCCCCCAAACTCCGCCAGAAGCGAGTATTTGGGACCCTGCAAGGCATCTTGCTCCATGAGGCTGCATCAGTACGACAAGTCTCACAAAGATTTATTTCTGGTGGAGTTTGTGGGAGAGAAAGAAAGACTTCTGCTGCCTTTCTTACATGAAGCCAAAAGTCTCTCCCCCTCCCCCCAAGAACGGAGCTGGAGATGGTATCCTGCAATCTGATATAAAAAATGATCAATTCATAGAAAAATGGGATGGCGAATTTTCCTGCAGAATTTTTGGGATTTTCCCAGGGTCTCTGGTCCGTGGGATTTAAAATTATGAGTTTGGTGGTCCCTGAGGTCCAAAAGGTTGGCGACCCCTGCTTTGTAGAATAGGTTGACTCCCTCTTCTTGTGGCAACCCTTGAGATGTTGGAACACTGCTGTCATATCACTCTTCGTCCTTCTTTCCATTAGACTAGACATACTGGATTCCTGAAACTGTTCTTCATATGTTTTATTCTCCTATCCCCTAATCATTTTTGTTGCTCTTCTCTGCACTCTTTCTAGAGTCTCAACATCTTTCTTAGATTGTGATGACCAAAACTGGATGCAATGTTCAAATGTGGTCTTGCCAAGCCCTTATAAAGTGGTATTAACACTTTGCATGATCTTGTTCTATCCCTCTGTTAATACAGCCAGGACTGTGTTGGTTTGTTTTTTTGTTTTTGACACCTACCACACACTGTTGGCTCATATTTAAGTGATTGAATGTTGAAATATAAAGCTTGACTTATATAATATATTTTCTTTCTTTCTTTTTCTTTCTTTCTTTCTTTCTTTCTTTCTTTCTTTCTTTCTTTCTTTCTTTCTTTCTTTCTTTCTTTCTTCTTCTTCTTCTTCTTCTTCTTCTTCTTCTTCTTCTTCTTCTTCTTCTTCTTCTTCTTCCTCCTCCTCCTCCTCCTCCTCCTCCTCCTCCTCCTCCTCCTCCTCCTCCTCCTCCTCCTCCTTTACATTATTCCCATGCAATGGATGGCAGGATCTGCTTATGTTTCTCCCTATACATACACACAAAAGAAAAGTTAAGTTATCAGATGGATTGAAATGCAATGCCCAAAACTCTCTCAAGAAAGTAAAAATTATCCAAATGATGGGATTGCTTCCAATTGCCGGTCTGGGTTGCTTGAAGAACTTCTGGGAAGTTCAGCAACTGAATCAATGAAGAAGCAGAGACGTGTTAATTCCCATAGGGCTGCAAAAACTACCAGGAGCAAAATATTGAAAAGATGGTGTGTGAAAAGAAAGAAAAAAGGATGGGGGAGGAGAGGAAAGAAAAAAAACAGCTTGCAAAGGTGGGCATAATAGAAACACTTTGGACAAGATTGCCAAAGTCAGAATGGCTTTCATTGATTTTGTCTGGATGGAAAAGCAGCAGGGAAAAACCTCACATAGCTTTTCTGCATTGTAACCCCCCTGCTCCTCCTCCTCTTCCTCCTCACTGCGGTAGCTCAGTGGTTAGAAATGCAGTATTGCAGGCTATTTCTGCTGCCTGCCAGCTGCCTGCAATTTGGTACCAGGCTGAAGGCTGAATCAGCCTTCCATCCTAAAATGAGGACCCAGATTGTTGGGAGCAATATGCTGACTCTGTAAACTGCTTCGAGAGGGCTGTAAAGCGTTGTATATATCTAAGTGCTGTACTTTCCTCCTCCTCCTTCTCCTCCTCCATCTTTTCCTTTTCCATCGTCTTCTTCTTCCTTCACTCTGCTTGGATTGTGAGAGTAATGGGACACTCAATTAAATGAAAGGGCAACCTCTTTAAAACAACAGATATTTTATGAGTCAAACTTTGGAGTGTATTGCTATAAGAGATCATTAAATCAAGCGTGATGGATAGAGTTTTCTCCTTCTCCTTTTCTTTTTTCTTCCTTAAGAAAAAAGAGTGGAAATTGAACGGCTACTGACAGCAAAATCCAAATAATGCCATTCTCTCCGAAGCATGCCCCAGGGAGTTGCTCAGGTTGCAATGATCAATAGCCCTTTTTAATTGCCCCTGTTGTTCCAAAATGATTTGTAAATGCATCTGAAACCTCGCACAGCAAATCACAATGGCCATGGGTACCAGAAACACAATTCTGCCTTTATATCAGGACTGTCCAACAAGTTGGGATACTCAAGCACAGACTGGATGAACATAACAGGGTGGGGGGGATATGCATTCTACCAGAATTTAAGATCAAATCATCAATTGAATCTCCATTGAATGCTAACCCTATAAATTCTAATTATTGTTCCCATACCTCTGACAAGCCAATTAAGTGTGATCATGAAAATAAACTGTGAATATGCTGCACATGGGATGGGCAAATTGTCGGATTGATTAAATGTCAAATATTTAAAGGGTTGCTGCAGAAAAGAAGGAATGGATGTATTCTTGACTGCATCAAAGAACAGAACCCGAAGAACCAAGTTAGTTCAGACTAAAGCATCAGAATAAGATTCCTGACTGTACAGTCTTTGAGGGGACCTTGGCAGGGGTGGGATTCTACCAGTTCAGACTGGTTCGGGTGAATTGGATGTTATAGTTACAACTGGTTCACTGAACAGGTATTTCAAACAACCAGCTGGCCCCACCCCTCCCAGGAATCTCCACATGGCCCATTTTCGATGGAGGTAAGTCAGGGTCCATGCAGAGGCTCTTGGAGTGAGGAAAAATGGGCCTTCTCTAAGTCCAGAAATGGGCCTGTTTCCGGCTTCCAGAGGGCCTCCAGAGGCCGGGAAAGGCTGTTTTTGCCCTCCCAGAGGCCTGGAGGAGGCCTCTGGACCTTTGGGATGGCAAAAATGGCCTCCCCTGGGCTCTGGAGCCGCAAACAGGAAGTTCTGGTAGGCGCTGTCCACCATAGCTACGCCCACCCAGCAACCGGGCAGTGAACTGGTTGCTGGGATTTTTGAATCCCAACCCTGGTCCTTGGTGCTCTCTGAGCTTGCTTGTTTCTTGCAGATGTTTCACTACCTGTAGCAGGTAACATTATCAGTGCTAATAAGGAGTGGGGTTTGCTATCAGTTTATATTCTAGTGGCTTGTCTGTCAGTGTTGGTGAGAACACTCCTTACTAGCACTGATGATGTTCCCGAGTTTGGTAATGAAATAACTGCAAGAAAACAAGCAGGCTCAGCCTCCATTCAACCCTGGCCTACAAGTGTTCTCCTTTATTATATACACTCTTTCCAATGATGGAGCAGCTACCATGTAATCTTCTGGTAAGTTCTCCTTCACTATAGTTCTTCAAAGATGGTCCTCTTTCAGAGATGTTTTGGTGTATTCTGCAAAGAGCATGGACCTGGTTCGATGAATTCGTTGATAAATTCAACTCTGCAGTTCTGTAGTCATGCTCCATAGATTCTAAGCATGTGCAGTTTAATATAATCCTTTACAGGAGAATGTTTGTGGCTCAAGATTGAACTATGGGGTCCTGGGTCTCTGAGCTTAGTTGTTTTCTTGCAGACATTTTATTACCCGGTTAGGTAACTTCATCAGTTCTAGCACTGATGGATTTTTTCCTCATGTATAATAGCATAAATTTTAAGTAAAAAGGAGAACTGGCAAATACCACCTCTGACTGGCCCTGCCCCATCTATTCTCTGCCTCTCAAGTCCCAGCTGATTGGCTAGGTCTTCTTTGGTTGCCCTGCACAGGAGAACGGAGCTAGAAAGCAGGTTAGTGGGGTGGAGAGGAAATTGAGATTTCTGCAGTATCCTTCCTCTGCCACGCCCACCAAGCCACGCCCACCAAGCCATGCCCACCAAGCCACACTCACAGAACCAGTAGTAAAAAAATGTGAATCCCATCATTGTTGAACTTGTATTAAATAACTATGCTTTTGTCACTTCCAATCCCAAAGGGATGGACAAGGAATACACCATTTTATGTTGTTGGTTTGAGCTCCAAGCTTGGCAATTTGGTTGCAAAGGTTTCATCCCCACCTTCAGTGCATTTTGGATTGTGCTTGTCTGAGGGAACATTGGCCTTTAAATGTTTTGCTGATACCTTGCGAAACGTTTGCAACCAAATTGCCAAGCTCGGAGTTCAAACCAACAACATAACTACCAACTCAAACTGCTAATATTCAAAGACATAACGGCATTTTGTAAGAGTCTTGACTTGCCAATATTATTGGGTTAGATACTAGAGGTACATGAATAGCTGGACTGCTGGCTTGAGGACTTCTTGAAAACATCCAATACACCAGTGGAGGTGAACACAATACATTAAGTTCAATTTTACAGAGTTTCATCTTCTGCAGTTCTCCGGAAAGGTCAAACTGTAGTTAGTTAGCCCAACAATAATGGAGGGATACTCAGATAAATTGTCCATTAACACACAGCGCATAAGTGCAGGTGAAGGCAGGCAAGCAGGAAAACATGATACTCATTCCAGCACTGGAAAGTGTAATATAGCAAACCTTTTATCTTCCACAATAGTTGCCTGACAGGCATAATGAATAGATGCTTTATTATATAAACACGCCAGTCAAAATTTTATCCACATTTTACAAAAGATAAAAGGATGTAGAAGGTGCTGGTGGTTGTCATTGTCACATTTCCCCCCATAAATTAATCACTGAGAAGAAATATTTCTTAAGTACCTTGTGGTCTTTTTTATATGCTATTCATTGCTATAGTATGGTAAAATAAGTGTGTTTGTGGTTTGTGTGTGTTGAATGATGACCATGATCTCCATGGCATGGAACTGACTTCTCCTGAAAGTTAGATTTCTGATAGTCTTCCACTAGCAAATTAAGGTGGAACTCTTCAGAGGGATATAATTTAATTGCTGTATGTGACTACATTTTTGTATGCATGGCCTCACTTTTAAGATGAATTAGGATTATGATTTGTATCATGGAGATTTTATCCTCCATTTTTGTATACCACTAAGAATTTTATGATTGCAGGGCAAAAAAAAAATCTAATGAGCAAAAATACTAGGAATAATAATGGCTATGTAAATGATCAAAAAAAGTTAAAACCAATCCTCCTTTGTTTAAAATTGGTATCATGTTTAATTGTTTAAAAAAATTCCCAACCAATGTTCCCAGTAATATAAATATTTTTGGGGTTTGGTTTACTGTGTTTAATACTCAGTTTTTTCAGGGTATGGCAATAAGTCATTTTCTGTGGCTTGATAGTGTTATGTATGTAAATAGTTAAATAAAGGCAAGCTTGGGGTAAAGTGCAGGGTTCTGGCCCTGCACTTCTGATTGGGTGTTAAGCGGCTAGATCGGATTGGTCGGGTTCTGAGAATCTGATTGGCCCTTAATGAAGGACTCTTATTGGTACTGGAGCTAGCGTTTCACAAACTCCTATTGGTTATTTCACATTAGCATTGCCTATATAAAGCAGAGTTGTTGTTATACAAGTTAGAAGTCACTATGCAATAAAGAGTTGAAAGTTCACCAACGAAGACTGTCTCCATTCATTCTACCCATGCCTGAATCTATGACACTGGCGACGAAGGTGGAATTTGGAGACATCTGATCTTAAGGAACTTGGAAGAAAAATAGAGCACGTGTAAAAAACAACGCCACCAACGGAAGCCATGTCCGGTGGCATCGTTCCACCCGCTCCGTACGATCCATCCCAAGAGGATTGGGAATCCTACATGGATCGCTTTCAGATGTTCCTTGAAACGAACAACCTGAAGGATGCCATACCAGCCAAGAAGTGGGCGCTGTTCCTGACGTACTGCGGCCCGGCTGTCTTTAAAATGGCTAAAGCCCTCGCAAAGCCTCGAGAAGTGAAAGCAATAAGCTGGGACGACCTCGAACCTCTCCTGAGAGACCATTACGCACCAACCGTACCCACACTCGTGAGACGCCACGAGTTCTATCAACGAAACCAACGAAAAGGAGAGAATGCGGCTGACTTCGTGGCAGACCTCCGACACTTGGGAGGCCTCTGCAGGTTCGCAGACTTAGATGAAGCATTGAGAGACCGCCTAATTCTGGGATTAGATGCACCAAACGTGCAGAGCAAGATAATGGCGAAAGGCGACATCGGCCTTGTTGACGCCATCGCCGAAGCCACCGCCGCTAAGGCAACAAAAAAGTCAGCGGCGCAGCTACGGCGAAGCCGAAACCCCACAAACCCACCGACAGGCGACATCTCACCCAGCTCAGAAGGGCAGTTGGCAACAACACACTACGAGGACCTCTCTTCGTCGTCAGACAGCGACGAAGAAGGGGTCCATCGACTGCGTTCCGACCGGAACCCTCGTCCTAAAACCTCACGCCCTTGCGCTGGCTGCGGGGCAAACCATCCCAGGGCAGACTGCAAATTCCGCGACACACTCTGCCATGAGTGCGGGAAACGAGGCCACATCGGTCGAGTCTGTCGCAGTTTACTGGGACCAAGCCCGGCTTCAAAGGGAACCAACTTTCGCCAATCGGCAGGAAACCGTCCTGTATGGCAAAACCCAGCAAACCACTCCTACAGATATCGAGCGTTGCAGAAAGAAGAGGCTCACCATACTATCACTATAGGTCAGGCCTTGGCCCTGGACGCTAAGAAGATTCGAGTTACAGTAGCCATAGAGAACCAACCCTGCCACATGGAGGTCGATTCGGGATCGTCCCTCTTGATGGTGTCGTGGAAGACATTAAAGCAGTTCATTCCTACCATCCAACGCCAAGACCTTCGAATGCAACGCCTTATCCTTAAAGATTACCAAGGGAATCGGATCCCTGTGGTCGGGTCTTGTCGAGTCCGCATCTCGTTTAAAAAGCATACGGCATACTTACCTCTAACGATCATCGATAGGGACAGGCCTAGTTTGTTGGGCCTCCAATGGTTTGCGCCACTCGGCATCGAACTAGCCGGCGTGAACCGAGTCAGTGATTGCGAGTGGGAGGAGGATCTTATGTCTGAATTCAGCGATGTCTTCACAGATCGTCTGGGCGAGTATAAGGGGACCCCAATCTCGTTCAGCCTCGACCCTAAGGTCGCCCCAATCCGTTTAAAGCCTCGTCGAGTTCCGTTCGCCCTTAAGGCCAAGATAGATGAACAACTTGACAAACTAATTAAACAAGGGGTACTGCAACCCATTGATCATTCCCCATGGGAAACTCCTATTGTAACCCCCATTAAACCAGATGGGTCAATCCGAATCTGTGGGGACTACCGGGCCACTCTAAACCACGCCCTCCAACAGAACGTGTATCCAGTGCCGGTGGTGCAGCACCTCCTTCATTCCCTGGGAGGTGGAAAGGTTTTCGCTAAGCTAGATTTAGCTCAAGCCTATCAACAATTGCCCATGGACGATAAAACAGCCCAAGCCCAAACAATAGTAACGCACAGAGGTGCTTTTAAATGTACCCGATTGCAGTTCGGGGTGAGTGTGGCCCCGGGAATATTCCAAAGTTTAATGGAACGATTGTTACAGGGAATCAAGGGCGTGGTTCCGTATTTTGATGACGTATTGATTGCAGCTCCTAGTAAAAAAAATTCTGCAGAATCGTTTAAAATGTGTGCTTAAAAAATTCCAAGAAGCGGGATTGAAAGTAAAAAAGGGATAAATGTCATCTGTATACCGACAGTGTTGAATTTCTTGGTTATCGCATTGATAGGCAGGGTATTCACCCAACTGAGAGTAAATTAAGGGTGATTAGAAATGCTCCCAGACCTCGTAACAAAACTGATCTTCAAGCATTTTTAGGCCTTATCAATTTCTACAATGTGTTTTTACCGCACAAGGCGACTGTGGCTGAACCATTACACCGGTTATTAGATAAGAAAGCATTGTGGGTTTGGGGTTACCGAGAAGAAAAAGCGTTTAGAAATGTAAAAAATTTACTTACATCTGATTCTGTATTTATGCAATATAATGAAACATTACCCTTGGTTATAACTTGTGATGCCTCACCGTTTGGGGTGGGCGCTATTTTGAGCCATGTGCTACCTAATGAAAATGAGGCTCCCGTTGCATACTTTTCGAAGACTCTTTCCCAGGCAGAACGTAACTATGGACAAATAGACAAGGAGGCTCTTGCAATTGTGTCAGCCGTAAAAAAATTCCATGAGTATGTATATGGAAGGACATTTACAATTGTAACTGACCACAAACCTTTATTGGGGATAATCGCTGGGGACAAACCAACTCCCTATATATTGTCCCCAAGAATGACTCGATGGTCAGAGTTTCTAGCTGCTTATAATTATCGATTGTTACATCGACCGGGGAAAGCCATTCCCCATGCCGACGCACTCAGCAGAGCACCACTACCAGAGACCCTCGACGATCCGGCACCAACAGTATCGGCGTTACAAATCGAAACGCTCAACTCGCCTCCTATGACCGCTCGAGATATCGCGAGGGAGACCAAACGAGACCACACCCTAGCACGAGTCCTAGGCTAGGTAGAGCATGGATGGCCATTGGATCAGATCCCAGATGACTTCGCACCTTTTAAAACAAGACAGACTGAACTTTTTTCTCAAAAAGGCTGCGTTATCTGGGGCGATAGAGTCGTCGTCCCAGAACGACTCCAAAAAACGCTGTTACAAATCTTGCACGATGGACATCCTGGGATCGTGCGAATGAAGGCACTCGCACGGAGCTACGCTTGGTGGCCAGGCATGGACTGACACATCGAGCAATGGGTCAAGGCCTGCACCAAGTGCCAACAAGCCAGCAACGCACCACCAAAAGCTGCACCGACCGAATGGGAGACGCCACGTGGACCCTGGTCCAGAAGACACCTGGATTTTGCAGGGCCGATCAAAGGACAGACATTGCTGTTGACTGTCGATGCATACTCTAATTGGTTAGAAATTCATCGAATGGCCAATACAACCTCCGAGGCAGTCATTAAAGTCCTCAATAGACTCTTTGCAACTCATGGATTGCCGGACGTCCTGGTGTCTGATAACGGACCACAGTTTACAGCGCTAATGTTTGAACAGTACCTTGCTGACAACGGCATCCGCCATGCGCTCACCTCGCCGGCGCATCCTGCTACCAACGGCTGAGCGGAACGCATGGTACAATTTGTAAAAAAGACTTTACAAAAGCTGGACTATGATAATCTTGACCAAAAAATAAACCGCATTCTACTTCTACAACACATCACTCCGCACAGCGAAACCGGCAGAACTCCCGCTGAACTTCTCATGGGGCGAAAACTCCATTCCCGCCTCGACCGACTGCACCCTGCTTACAAGCCAGAAAAACCTCCAGGATCCAGCGGACGCTACCGTACCTTCAAGGTAGGCGACCCCGTTTATGCAAGAAATTTATCGGGCGACCCAGTTTGGATTGAAGCAATGGTAATACGCGAGACTGGGCCCAGATCCTATATTGTAAAATGTATTGATGAGAGACTATGGAAAAGACATATTGACCAATTACGGTCACGACTTATAACTGCTAGCCAACAACTTCCCAACGACCAAACTGAGGGGGGGGGAGGAAGAGAAGATGACGATATGCCTGGAAACCTGTTCCAGGAAAGCGATGAATCAAGTGAAACCCAGGAAATGGAGCAGGAAGAAGAATCGTACGCTCCAAGGGAAATCACACCAGAACAAGAAGCTGAGCCACCACAAAACAACACCCTACCTCAACGGGACTGCACGTAGCCAGTCCAAAGAAAATCTGACAGACCCAAAAGACAACCGTCCTATTTAAAGGACTACATAGTCACAAACTAATTGTGAAGCCAGGGGGAAGGGGTGTTATGTATGTAAATAGTTAAATAAAGGCAAGCTTGGGGTAAAGTGCAGGGTTCTGGCCCTGCACTTCTGATTGGGTGTTAAGCGGCTAGATCGGATTGGTCGGGTTCTGAGAATCTGATTGGCCCTTAACGAAGGACTCTTATTGGTACTGGAGCTAGCGTTTCACAAGCTCCTATTGGTTATTTCACATTAGCATTGCCTATGTAAAGCAGAGTTGTTGTTATACAAGTTAGAAGTCACTATGCAATAAAGAGTTGAAAGTTCACCAACGAAGACTGTCTCCATTCATTCTACCCATGCCTGAATCTATGACAGATGGAATGATATACACAGTCTGCAAACCATAACTGCTGTGACTCTATTCTGGGAATTATGAAATTGGCTGGATTTCACATTATGAAATTGTGGAGAGAGACAGAGACAGACAGACAGACACACACACACACACACAGAGAGAGAGAGAGAGACAGAGAGACAGACAGAGTGATAGAGATAGAGAGACAGAGACAGAGACAGTGAGAGAGAGAGAGAAAGAGACAAAGAGAGACAAAGAGATGAGATGACAGAGACAGAGACAGAGACTAAGAGATATTCTGTAAAGGTGACATAAGAAGAATCTATGCAAAACATTTTTTATAATGATTAAAAGTCCTAGATATAAAATTATACAAATGAGATATAGGTAGTCCTTGACTTACAATCATCTGTTTAACAATTGTTCAAGTTACAATGGCCAGAAAAAAATAACTTACAGTCACTCCTCATACCTACAACCTTCCAAGTGTCCCTATGGTCACATGATCCAAATGTGTGTTCTTGCCAACTATCATTTGCAACTTTCCCTGCTGGCTTCCAACCAGCAAAGTCAATGGGAGAAGCTGGATTTGCTTAATGACCAAGTGATTTCCTTAATAAGTGATTTCTTTAACCACGATTTAAAAAAAAAGATTGTAAAATTGAATGTGTCCCATTTAAAAACCTCCAACAGAAAATTGGGGTCATAAGTCAAGGACTACCTGTACATGTAACCTATGTGCATTTTGTTTATTGGTCAATTATTTATTTGAACTTCTTTGACCTCGTTGCCAGCATCCTAAAAACAGATGTTCCACCTCCAAATCACTCACGGACCACATCATGGTATCAGATAAATATCCTAGAACTAAGAGAGGATCACATAGGGGGAGTGGATATCAAAGCATTTATTTTATGGCATCAACCAGATTTATTTAACAAAATGCACAGAAATACATATTTCACATTACAATACAAATTCATAGAAGGGGAGAGATGGGACTAGTATCTAGGAGGAGATACCAGAGGTGGTATTCAGCAGGTTCTCATCAATTCTGGAGAACTGGTAGTGGAAATTTTGAGTAGTTTGGAAAACCGGCAAATATCATCTCTGACTGGCCCTGCCTCCATCTATTCTGTGCCACCTGAGTCCCAGCTGATTGGCTGTGTCTTCTTTTATTGCCCTGGACAGGAGAACGGAGCTGGAAAACAGGTTATAGTGGCGTGGGGAGCGAATGAAGATTTTGCAGTAACCTTCCCCCAGGAGTGGGGAGGGAATGGAGATTTTGCAGTAACCTTCCCCTGCCACGCCCACCAAGCCACGCCCACCAAGCCACACCCACCAAGCCACGCCCACCAAGTCACAACCACAGAACCAAGAGTAAAAAAATTGGAATCCCACCACTGGGAGGTACAGTGAGCAAAGTTTCTGTATGTAGATGTCTTGGGAATAAAGGCAGAAAGGAGACACTGAGAACAACAATCTTATAGCAAAAGAGCAGACAGGGTGAAAGCAAACAGGACATCCTAGCTTTACCAACCATGCTCTGGCTGGTGTCAGTTTTGATGGCTTCCAGCCACCATGTTCTTTGGGGGCCTGGTTTTCTTTCAATGCCAACTCTTCCAAACATAATTTCTTTCTCCAGTGAATCCCCCCACGTGACATGTCCAAAGTAAGTGAGATGCAGGGTTTTTTTGTTTTGTTTTGTTTTTTTGCCTTCCAGTGGCACATCTGCTGTCATGGGCTCCAATAGTTGCTTCTTAGTTACCTTTGCTGCACAAGAAAACAACAACAAAAGGGCACCAAGGAGTTTGATATTTCTTCCCACTTTAATTTTGGTGGCACTCAACAGAGGGAGCCTGGTCAAGCTGAAGATATGAAAATATTCCTTGAACGTGGTTGATTTCACTGTTGGACCCTAGCAAACTCTATGATGTACCAAGACTCAAATGAATTGCAGTGCTAGTTGTGTTGTATGTCAGCTCCTCTGTGCTGTTAAAACATCCGTCAAAGGTTGAAAACAATCATTTTTAATGTAACAAATGCAGATATGACCTGCCGAGGGAGTGTTCTTTGTGTATAATGAAAACCTTCACTCTCAATCTTTACAGAGAAGGTATTTGCAATGTGCATAATAATGATTTTTCTTCTCAAAAGGGGATAGCAGTATAAATGTGATGGTGTCATGAATGCTTTTTTTGCTTCTTTTGTTGTTATAAATCTGATCTGCCACCTGGCATGATGCATATGCGAGCCTTCCTTGCGATGGTGGAGTTGTTCTTTTTCAAGTCTGTGTGAAAAATCAAGACACCCATCTGTTGAAAAGTCATATTTTCTCTAGCTAATTTTTCCAAATATATAACCTTGTAGTAATGAGAAGGCTGTTGAAAAATGACAGGAACGTTGGGTAGACAGAACAGGATCACAGGTGGCTATTTAGAGACAGGACAAGAAGCCACAAGAAGGGCAGGAAACGTAACAGGAAATGTCTAGCATAGAGCTTAATGATGAGTTTTTTAAAAATTGGAGGTTTTCCACTCTGTCTAGAAGCACAGAAGGCAGAGTCCTTTTACTATTACTTTGAAAGAAAAGGGATGTCATTCAAAGAAAGGAACATTAAAGTATCATAAAAGCTGTTGGGAAGTTTATATACATCATGCATCCCTGCATGCTACTGGCTAAGTGGTTAAAGATACTGAGCTTGTCAGCTGGAGAGGTGAGAGCCTGTGTTTGAGATCCGAGCTCCATGCAACGTCATTTGTCCGAGCTTCTGCCAACCTAGCAGTTTCGAAACATGCAAATGTGAGTGGATGAATAGGTACCGCTTTGGTGGGAAGGTAACAATATTGTGTGCACACTTGGCATACAGCCATGCTGGCACATGACCCCAGAAAATGTCTTCAGACTGTGTTGGTTCATTTGACTATGAAACTGAGCACCATCTCTAGAGTTGGAAAACGACAGGACAAGGGAAACCTTTATTTTTTGTTTTTCTATTTTGTAGGCTACATTTGCATACCACTATTAGAATTGGTCAAAATGTTGGCCTAGGACCTCAAAGGAGATTATTTATATTGATTGCTTATTTAGTATTAAGTGTTGTATCTTATGATTTATGATGGAAGTATTTTTATGATGACTATGATCATGATTTATCACTTATAACTTTTATGTACACTGAGAGCTTATGCACCGAAGACAAATACCTTGTAGGTTCAATGACATTTGGCCAATAAAGAATTCTATTCTGTCCTGTCCTGTCCTTCTTTCTCTTCTCTTCTCTCCTCTTCTCTTCTCTTCTCTTCTCTTCTCTTCTCTTCTCTTCTCTTCTCTTCTCTTCTCTTCTCTTCTTTTCTCTTCTCTTTTCTTCTCATGATGTGAATGGTGGGCTTCTTTTTTTAAAAAAATGCTTTTAATGAACCAGAAATGGAATATAAATTTCAGGCATAGTTTCAGATTTATCCACCTCTAAAGGCCCCTTGAAAGGCCCCTCTAAAGGTAGACCTAACTGCATCTGGTTTATTGATCATTCAAAAGATCTGAAAGACAAAAGTCACTCTTTTGAAGACAGCAAAGTTCACATTCTGGACAGAGAGGACCACTGGTTTGAAAATGTTTCAAAGAGGCCATCTATATTACAATTGAACAGCCCCCTGTCTACAGAGGAGTGGGGAATGTACCACCTATCTCCTGTCTAAAATACAGTCCTTTCAGCACTCCCAAGAAAGTTCCACACCCATTTGCACTTTGATTCAGGTGACTCTGAAGATACAGATAAACCCCAAGTGGCCTCAACTAGCCCTCAGAGTAATAACAACCATATATGAATCCATCCATTCCCCACCATTCAGTCAGAACTGGAGAAGCTGCTTGGACAAGAAGTGAAACCTTTTCAAGAAAACAAAACAAGAACGTCCAGTTGCCTTTTGAAAAAGCACCTTTGGGACAACCATAACCTGAATGATTGAGAATTTCCATAGACATCTGATCATCCAAACTTCTGGTAGAGTGGATCTTTGGTCAAGACTTCCATAGGTCTGAGAGAGTCAGATGGGAACCCATGTATACAACATCATATTAAGGAAGTAATGTGGTTTGAGCCTTGATTTGACAAGAAGAATGTCAAACTTGTAGATCAAAATCCTGAGCTGGATTCTGACATTTGGAGTTCAGCACATCTTCAAAGTGTATGTTGGAGATGGTTATGATAGGCCATCAACTAGGCTCTCCCATCATTAGGTTGTAAGATATTCTGAGAAATTGCCATCAGAGTTTTCCATACAACAATATAATTTGTCTATGTATGTCATTAGAAGTCTACTCCTTTTAGATTATTTATTCATTTGTTTGCATCAGTGGTATGGTGGCCTAGAGGCAGTGTCTAATGTTTCTCTATCTAGGTGAAATTAATTGTCTGCTGTGAACTCCGCATAGGTGTCAGGAAGAGCATCTGGCCAGTGAATGCTTGAGCTCCATTCAGTTGCCCCAACTCCACCCAATGCAAGGGTTTACAAGGTCATTAAAAGGAAAAAAAAATCATTTGTTTGGATAATTTCTATATCACTCAATCTCAAGAAATTTTACAGAGAACAATAATGTTTACTCTACAGTCATCGGAAAGGTGTTTAGGAGCAGATCATGATCTAGGGGAAGGAAAAAGAAAGCTGTCATGCCCCTGTTGGAATCTGATTCCAAGCGGGAGGTTGAGCAGCTGACAGGGAGTGGGAGTGTGGCTCCAGTGGCTGTGGAAGAAACTGGGGAAGGGCACAGTCTGGCTGGGCATTCAGAGGAAGACCCAGGGCCACCCCCTCTTCATCCTAGGGCACACAGGGAGGAACAGAGAAGGGAGCAATGTGAATTATGTGGGTTGTGGGGGAGAAAAGGGCCCTGATTCCCTTCATTAGCTACAGCGGGAAAACAGGATTTAAAAAAGGGCATCTGTGCACAGCACCTTGCTGAAAGCAAAGTGTGAATTATCTTTGTTTGTCAAGTCTTATCTGGGTTCTGGCATTCTCCCAACTGTGTGTTCCATTATCTTTTGAAATCTGCAATTCCTTATCCTGTCCTGTCTCGTTAATTGCTGTAGCGTGGTTTGTGTTTATTTTTATTTATAATTTAGATGTACTTTGGGTTTGGACTGAATTTCTTCCCTTTAAAAACTGTTCTTGGGAAAGTTTATTCCTCCAGTCGATGATAAGTGGACACTGGGGGCCAAGTTGGAGGAATTAAAGGGACTTTTACCTACTTTTGTGACTTTGTTGCTTTTGTGCCAGCCCCGGGTCATCACAAAAGCCATGAACTCCAGTGTCAAAATGTTTTGTTTGTTTGTATGTTAAGGTGTCTTGGGGCATCATTACACTTTGTTTTACTGCCTGGCAGAAATAGATTCAAGGGGTATTGGTATATGAGTGCTTGGTTTTGAGTATGACAGATAGGGCTAAATCCATTAGGAGATGAAAGAAGCAATTTCCAACTCTCTAAAAATGTATATATTCACCCATTTTGTAGATTCCAGATGATTTATCACAGAAACCCTCCATATGCCCCCTTTTCAGTCATTTGATTCTCCTGAGAGACACATTAATTGGGGTTTTTTTTCCACTTCTTTATTTCTTATATTGGTATCCAATTGTTCATCCAGAAAACTTGCCAGAGAAATACCTGGACTGGAATTTCTGGTCATATCAAAACCATAAATCATTCTTCATTTTGAAAGGAACAAGACTCTTTTCACATTGACAACAAAACTGTCCTTTTATTCTACTGCAGCCTGATCAATTCTCTGGCTTTCTTTGAATATTTAATCAGTAGATTCCCATAAGTGGTCCACAAATACTGGGGTTTAATATTATTTCTTTTTTGAGGGGGTGGGGTTGAAAAATGGGAAGAAAGCCAACAGCCTTCCATCTAAATAAATATCAAGAAAAAAATTCCTTTATTGTTTTAAAAGTTATTATCAAACCTAACCATCAAAATATAATTGTTTTCCCACAGTGTTGCAAATTGCTAATGGAGTAGGAAGGAAGATATCTAAGAAGAAAAGATCTTTCAAAAGAATTTCATAAATGCTTCCAAAGGCATTGTTTCAATAAAGACAATTGGGATTATTATTTTTTAATTTCACTATTTGAATTTCTCACTGCCAATTAGCAAGGAGGCTTAATGCAGAAGAGAACAAAGGAACACCTCCACAAAAGATGTTTTAACAGTTCCAGGTGGTCCTCACCTTACAATCACAATTGAGCCCAGCATTTTTGTTGCTGAGCAAGACAGTTGTTAAAGTGACTTTTGCCCCATTTTACGACTCTTCTTGCCAGAATTGTTAAGTGAATCACTGCAGTTAAGATGGTAATAGGTTTGTGAAGTCAATATGGCTTCCCCATGTGCTTTGCTTGTGAGAAGGTTGCAATAGGATGATCATATCACACCAGGACACTGTCATAAATGTTAAGTCCTGAGCATGGGCGCAAGGAACAGAGATGAGACATCGAACGGTGACTTCAACTCTTTATTGTAAAATAAGAACAGAGCAAATACTTGGGCAGCAGCAGCTCTTTTATAGAGCTGGCTGCTGTCAAAAAACCAATGATTTGAGTTTACCGCTTTCACAAGCGTCCAATCAGAGAGGTCCATTAACAGCCAATCAGACTGCTTAAAAACGACCAATCCCAACTCGCTATTTGTCGGCCAATGAGAAGTGCAGGATTACAAGCCTGCTGTAAAGTAAAAGCTGTTGTTACTGCTGCGTTGGCTTAGTCCATAACACCCCTCCCCCCTAGGTTCCGTCTGAGGGGTGGGGTAATGTATTCTCGTAAATAGGCAGGTCGCTTCACCTGTCTACTCGACCTGCGCTGTTCCACCGGTTTCTGTCCTGGCTCTGGTTCCGGTGGGCTGCTAGCTGGGTTGGATGGTGAAAATTGTGGCCCTGGGCTGCTTTCTCTGCTTATGCCAGTGCTGTCTTCCGGGTTCCCTGGATCTGTTTCCATCGCAGTGTTGTCACGTGGCGAGGCCACTCCCTGGCTTGGTTCTCCTTCTGACGGTGAGTATCCCCTGGTTGGTTGTGTAGACTGTTGGGTTTCAATTGTTATTTCTTCTTCGGCCTCCTCAATGTTCCTTCCCCCCCCCAGCTAGAGATTCAGGGGCTGAGATAGGACTCAGATAGAGCTCCCATTCCTGCCCCAACTCCTGCCAACCTAAAAGTTTAAATGCAAGTAGTCGTTTTGGACACATAGCTCCATTTTTTGAAGAAGAAAGAATTGGTGCTGGAAGGAAACAGTTCAGGAATTACAGCTGTTATCATCATTAATTGCTACTTGAGGCAGTCCCTCACTTTGTCTAAGTAGGAATGGTCTAATACAGACTGGCTGGAGGTTCTTAGTAGGAAGAAAAAGAATGGAGTCTTTTTTCTTGTAGATGTTTTCTAGGTTCTAATATACCATATAGAGGAAAGATTATCTTGTTTTTACTCTTTCATCTTCTATCAAAATAATCAACCATGGAGAGACTTATCCCCAACAGTTTTGTGTCTCTTAGACACAACTAGGTCTTGTCATAATAAACTTTATTATGAGCTAGATGAAAAAAGATTATAGCCTGGAGATCATTTGGTTTACGGACTCCCTATAGCAATATTCCATTAATTTTTTATTCTTGTAGTATTATAGGCCACACTGGGAAAGGCCAGCTGTTCCCCAAATTCATTTTTCACTTTTGAAATAACCAAGCTAGAATGGTAGAGGCAGCGGTTGGTTTCACTGAGTAACTGCATCGGGATTGTATCAATTGCTAGTAAGCTTCTAAGACCAACCTAAACTCCAAACTTGATTGCAGAAAGTACGACTTCAGCAACAGAGTGGTCAGTGCCTGGAATGCACTACCTGACTCTGTTGTTACATCCTCTAACCCCCACTCCTTTAACCTCAAACTAACCACTATTGACCTCACCCCATTCCTAAGAGGTCTGTAAGGGGCATGCATAAGTGCACAATCGTGCCTACCGTCCCTGTCCTATTGTCCCCATTTTTTCATACCTATTTCCTGTACTCATACTCATGTTTATACCTATTATCTTGACAAATAAAATAAATAAAGTATAAAAACTTTTCTAGAATCTCCATGCTACCTTTTGGACTTTCTTCTCCAGGTAGAATCCATCACCCAAAGAACACCAAACAGGAGGAAGGAGCACAGCAGGTACCAATTTTTCAAGGGATCATAAGGCAAGTGCTCAAAGGATGGCTATCTCATTCTGCAGTAGCCTGTCCTTGAGGTCAGGATAGTACCCAACGTCCTAACATTCATGAAGGTAGTAAACCCAAATGTACTTTCTCAGGTCCATTGCTAGGGAGAACCTAAGTTAGATGGACTGCACTGGTTGAGATTTAAATTGCTGATTGTTCCATATATTGTTATTTGTTTTGATAATGTCAGATACCTAGTGTGTTAGGAGTAGGCAGCCTACAATAACTGGTGTATGAAGATGAAGATGCAATTCCTACATCTAACACTCTATCTCTTTTCAGTCTTCCTTCCCTTGATTTTTCTTCTTCAGCTTTGCCACCATGGACAGATGTTTGATTCAGCTGGATGATCACAGTGGCTTCATTTCAAATCACACACTCCATCTGCAAAATTGGTGCATATATGTGCAAAAGCTCATACTCTGGCTGAATCAGGTTGAAGGCATTAAGTAGAATCTGAATCATCAAGCTGATCTGGTTGTTGTTGTTTTTCTTGTTGTTGTTATTATTGTTGTTGTTGTTGTATAGTAGTGTTACAGTAGTCAGGAGATCACAATGATTTTGCAGAATAGTAGTTTGACCGCCGAGGCACCAACTTTATTGTAGGAAATGTTCACGCACTTCCCAAGGTGTACCACAGAAGGGCGAGCTGGCTTCACACCAGAAAGAAAGATAAGTGACTTTTCATGCACCCAAGGCCCCTTCTTTTCCCAGAGTCAACTTTTTATTTTTATTTATTTATTTATTTTTATTTGTCAATTGCTTACAAGATAATAGGTATAAGTAAAAACATAGTTATGAATACATGGATACATATAAGAAAAATAAAAAGAAACAAAAGGACAAGGATGGTAGGCACGTTGGTGTGCTTATGCACGCCCCCTACAGACCTCTTAGGAAAGGGGTGAGGTCAATAGTAGACAGTCTAAGGTTAAAGTTTTTGGGGTTTGGGGAAGAAACCACAGAATCAGGTAGAGTATTCCAGACATTGACCACTCTGTTGCTGAAGTCGTATTTCCTGCAATCAAGTTTGGTGCGATTAACCTTGAGTTTGTATCTATTGTTTGCTCTTGTGTTGTTATGGTTGAAATTGAAATATTCATTGACAGGTAAGTCATTGCAATGTATGATTTTATATACTATACTTAGATCGGACCGAAGGCAGCATAATTCTAGGTTTTCTAGGTCCAGAATGTCAAGTCTGGTGGCATAAGGTATTCTACAATGAGTAGAGGAGTGGAGAACTCTTCTTGTGAAATATTTCTGGACTTTCTCAACTGTGTTACTATCAGATACGTAATGTGGGTTCCAGACTGATGAGCTGTATTTGAGCATTGGTCTAGCAAATGTTTTGTATACTCTAGTTATTAGTGTAATATTACCAGAGAAAAAGCTATGTAAGATTAGGTTAACAACTCTTAATGCCTTTTTGGCTATGGAGTTACAGTGGGCTCTAGCACTTAGGTCATTTGAGATGAGTACTCCAAGATCCTTGACAGAGTTTGGATCATCAACAAGGTCTTGAATATTCAGCTAAGAAGGTTCAGAGCCAGCAGGAATCTGCTTACCTGCACAGAGCACCAGCTCATTTCCCCGTTGAAGTGGTACCTATCTATCTACTCACATAGAGGATATTTTGAACTGTGAGAGAAGCTGAGGCAAATGACAGGAGCTCACCCTGCCATGCAGTGCTTGGACTCGAACCACTGGTGTAGAGATGATCTCCAGCATCATTAAGCCACTGAGCTACCATGCCTCAAGCTTAATTGGTAATTTAACAATTCAATTCAAATGGATAGGTCCAATCCAGAAGTGGGCAACTTTATGACCTGTGGATTTCAACTCCCAGAATTCCTGAGAAAGCGGAATTGAAGTCCACAGATTATTAAGCTGCTATAATTGCCTTCCTCTGATTTAATCAAACCTTGAAGAGAGCATCTTACACTTCTTTAAAAGGACTCTCTCTCTCTTTTCTTCCTGTTATGTCATTTAATTTTTTTAAATGATTATAGACAATCAGAATCATTATACCAGATATGCTAGTGACTATGCTGAGTGGAATGAATGTATTTGAAGAGAAGGTCAGAATTTTTATCATATTTTATTAAATACAACATTGTGATACAATGAAGCTAATGGGTTTCATATACATGTTGCTACAGTACTGCCAAGTATCAAAGTGTACTTTTTCATGTACAACATGTTTTTAAGCATTTCACCCTTCCACCCAAACTCATCTATTCCAATTAACATTCAGAATTTTTTTTAAAAATGATCCAAAGAACAGAACTGCATTTCTTACTCTTGTCCCCATATGCTACAAACAATCGCTCAACTAAATATTCCTCCAGCTTTAGACATTATGTTGTTGGTTTGTTGTTTTCTTTTCTTTTTTCTTTTTTTTTGCAAAAGACTGTCCTGCACAACTGTATACAATGTATTTTTTTTTTTAAAAAAAAATCTGTTTTATTGTTATGTCTCAGAAAAAAGGGAGTTCATCAGTATAGAGAAGGTCCTAGTTTTAGTCCCAAACATAGTCCAAGTAGCATAGCCAAAACATCCTAGAGACAAGTAAATTTGAATTGTAGGAATTCTCAGCAATGGCTGTACTGGATTAGGCTTGGCAAATTAGATGCAGATTGCTGAAAGTGCTGATCAAAATAGGCTAGAGAGATTAATAATTACAGAATACAGAATAATAGACTTGGAAGGAACACTGGGGGTATTCTACTCCAACCCCCTACTCAAGCAGGCGACCCTATGCCACTTCAGTCAAGAGATTGTCCAGTCTCTTCTTAAAAAGCCTCCAGTGTTGGAGCACCCACAACTTCTGAAGGCAAGTCATTCCACTTCTTCATTGTTCTCACTGTTAGGAAGTTTCTCCATAGTTCTAGGTTGCATCTCTCCTTGATGATGATCAATCCATTATTTCTTGTCTTGCCTTCTAGTGCTTTGGAAAATAGGTTGACCAACTCCCCTCTTCTTTGTGGCAGCTCCTCAGATATTGGAACACTACTATCATGTCACCTCCTAGTCTTCTTAAAATGAAGAAGTTTCTTAATAAAGAAGATAAATCTCTTCAGGTTCTAGTGGACAACTAAATTTGACTCCTTTTAAGATCGAGATGTCTTTAAAATAGACGTGGAGTCTGCTGGCACTTTCAAGACAGGTCAACATAGGTTTGGTGAAAGTTTCTTAATAAAGAAGATAGATCTCTTCAGGTTCTAGTGGACAACTAAATTTGACTCCTTTTAAGATCTAGATGTCTTTAAAATAGACGTGGAGTCTGCTGGCACTTTCAAGACAGGTCAACATAGGTTTGGTGAAAGTTTCTTAAAGAAGATAGATCTCTTCACGTTCTAGTAGACAACTAAATTTGACTCCTTTTAAGATCTAGATGTCTTTAAAATAGACGTGGAGTCTGCTGGCACTTTCAAGACAGGTCAACATAGGTTTGGTGAAAGTTTCTTAATAAAGAAGATAGATCTCTTCACGTTCTAGTGGACAACTAAATTTGACTCCTTTTAAGATCTAGATGTCTTTAAAATAGACGTGGAGTCTGCTGGCACTTTCAAGACAGGTCAACATAGGTTTGGTGAAAGCTTATGTTCTCATAAAGTTGGCCCATTAAGACTCCATTATGTTCAGTCTTAATGATGCTAACAGACTCCGTATCTACTTAAAGGTAGTCCTCAATGTACAACCACAGTTGGAACCAGAATTTTCATTGTTA